>CM076579.1:240048217-240458163 GCA_034641835.2 Pinus albicaulis | reverse complement strand
CAATTATGCTCACTAGAAGTTCCGACATCAAAATCATCTATTTCTGCAGATCTCCAACAAGTCTTGGACAATCATTCCAAGGTGTTTGAAACTCCCAAAGGACTCCACCTATTCGTGATCATGATCATGCTATTCATTTGATTCCAGGAAGTGTTCCTCCAAACATCAGGCCTTATAGATATCCTTACTTCCAAAAGAGCGAAATTGAACGTATGATTGCAGAAATGTTAGAGGCGGTATAATTCAACCTAGTCAAAGTTCTTTCTCTGCTCCTGTAGTATTGGTACACAAGAAGGATGGATCATGGCGAATGTGTCCGGATTATAGGGAGCTCAATAAGCTCACCAATAAAGACAAATTTCCCATTCCTGTGATTGATGAATTATTGGATGAATTACATGGAGCAATTTATTTTACCAAGTTGGATCTTCGTTCAGGATATCATCAAATTAGAATGAAGACTGAAGATATTCCAAAAACAGCATTTCGAACTCATGAGGGTCATTATGAATTCTTGGTCATGCCTTTTGGCCTTACCAATGCACCTTCTACATTTCAAGGGTTGATGAATTCCATTTTCAAACCCTTCCTTAGAAAATTTGTGCTAGTATTTTTTGATGATATACTAATCTACAAAAGGTCTTGGAAGGATCATGTTCAACATGTTGACAGGGTGCTCAAACTATTGCAGGAGAAACAATTATATGCAAAAACATCCAAATGTTTCTTTGGAGTACAAGAGGTAGAATATTTGGGTCATATTGTATCTCACGAGGGTGTTAAGGTAGACCCTAACAAAATTAAAGCCATTAAGGAATGGAAAGTCCCCACAACCATAAAGCAGTTGTGAGGATTTCTCGAGTTAACAGGTATTATCGCAAGTTTGTTAAGAATTATGGGAGAATAGCAGCACCTCTAACAACATTATTGAAGAAAGATGCATTTTCATGGACTCCTGAAGCAACTAAGGCCTTTGAACATCTTAAAGAGGCAATGTGCCTAGCACCGGTCTTAGCTACGCCAGACTTCACAAAAACCTTTTATTGTGGAATGTGATGCCTCAGGAAATGGAATTGGTGCAATTTTAATGCAGGAAGGAAGACCCATTGCTTTTGAAAGTCGTCCAATCAAAGGAAAGTATTTACAGAAACCTATTTATGAGAAGGAAATGTTATCAATACTGCATGCACTAAAGAAATGGCGAACTTACCTAATGGGAAGACACTTCAAGGTAAAAACTAATCATGATAGTCTTAAACACTTTTTGGAACAAAGACTATCATCAGAAGAGGAGCACAAAGATGTTGGGTTATGACTTTGAAATAATCTACAAAAAAGGAAAGCTTAATGTTGTTGCAGATGCACTCTCAAGAAAGAATGAAGAGGTGGAAGCATTGCTTTGTGCTATTTCTATTATCCAACCAGATTGGATAATTGAAGCAAGAGATGAATGGAAGAAGGACAAAGATGTATGGACACTCATTCAAAAGTTGCAGCAAGATCCTAGTACATCTGATACATTTAGTTGGAAAAATGATTCCTTATGGTACAAAGATCGCTTATATCTTTGCAAGAATTCCCAACTAAAACAAAAGATTCTTCCGGAATTGCACACTTCTCCTTTAGGAGGACACTCAGGATTTTTAAAAACTTACCAGACGGTGAAGAAAGAATTTTTTTGGGATGGCCTTAAATCTGATATTCAAAAGTTTGTGGCGGAATGTTTTGTTTGCCAGCAAAATAAAGTGGAAACAATTAAGACCCCGGGACTTCTACAACCTTTATCCATTGCAAGTCAACGTTGGGAGGAGATTTCAATGGATTTTATCACAGGTTTACCTAAGTCCGAAGGAAAGAGTGTCATCATGGTGGTAGTTGATAGACTTACCAAGTATGCACACTTTTGTGCATTATATCATCCATTTAAAGCAAGTACAGTTGCTACTACATTTATGGATAGAATTCAAAAACTACATGGAAGCCCAAGGGTTATTGTGAGCGACAGAGATCCCATTTTTACTGGAAATTTTTGGACGGAGTTATTTTCTTGTTTGGGTACTCAATTAGCTCATAGCTCATCTTATCATCCTCAATCTGATGGTCAAACCGAGATCGTAAATAAATGTTTGGAAGGATATCTTCGTTGCTTTGTATCTGATAAACAAACACAATTGGTCAAGTGGTTACCTCTAGCTGAATGGTGGTATAACACTTCCTTCCATACTGCAACAAAAATGACCCTATTTATGGCACTTTCTGGATATCATCCACCATCCATCACATCATATTTAAGAGAAAATTTGAAGGTTCAAGCAGTGGAAGATCACATCGAGCATCAACAAGAAGTTCTCCAACTCTTAAAGGATAACCTGAATTTGGCACAAAATCGAATGAAACAAGAGGCAGATCAACATCGCAGTGAGAGAAGTTTTGATGTAGGAGATTGGGTATTTTTATGGCTACAACCATACAAACAAATGTCCCTCAAGCAAGCTAAGAAGGATAATAAATTATTTCCAAAGTACTATGGTCCTTACAAGGTGTTGCAAAATATTGGTACTATGGCATACAAATTGGAGCTTCCTGCTTCTTTGCGAGTACATCCAGTTTTCCATGTTTCATGCTTAAAGAAGGTTATAGGTGAAAATCTTTCAGTTCAAACAATATTGCCAGAACTTGATGAGGAAGGAAAAATCATATTGGAACCTGAAGCGGTCATGGAAACAAGAACTCGACAGCTACGGAATCGATCAATTTCAGAGTATCTCATCAAGTGGAAGAACTTACTCACTGAAGATTCTACATGGGAGGATGAGAATTTTATACAGAAGCACCCGAAGCTACTCAAGTGTTGAGGACAACACTTTTTTGAAGGAGAGGGGCATGTTAGGTCCCTATATCACTAGTATAGTCCTTTAGCTACAGCAGGTTCCAGTAATACGTCTGAGGCAACCCTTAGGGAACTAGCTTGCTCATTTCTGCATAGAATAGCAACAAGGCCAAGGATTCTCCCGTATACAAACATGGTAAAATGGGTACTGGACAGAACTGATATTTCAGATAGGCAATTTAGAACCCCATTTGAAGAGCTAATCGGGTCATTCACCATGGAAGACGTGGAGTTGATGTATAAGTCGCCGGAACCTCAAGCGCCTTATAATAAGCAATTTATGGAAAAGTTTGCTAGAGAACATGCGAATCTGTCAGAATGCACACAAGAATGGACCAAAAGAGATGAACCATTGAAGAAAATCAAACACGAGTGGACAGTACCAAAAAGGATGTTTCAGACACTGTTCACAAGTTCAAATATCCAAGTGAGCAAATTGACACAGTTTCTACCACAAGATAAGGTATGTGAGTTTGCCAAAATTATCCTCTATAGAACTTTTAGAAGTTACTAAAGAAGCTGTTGGAGATCAAGAGTTCTCAGAGAAACATAAAGCTCTTCTTGAGAAAAGTTGAGAGTCGAAGAGACTTGAAATAACTATAAAACAAAATGAGGGAACATTGATCAAATTCAAGACACTTAATGCTGAGCAAGGAAAAAGATGTGAAGCATGTTTGACACAAAAGAAAACTACTGAGAAAGGATGAATTGATAAAAAGGAACTACTTTGGCTAAAAAGTATAATATGAGAAAATGGGGAAGAAAAATCAAGATGAAATTAAAAAATTAATATCAGAGCAAAAGGCTCCAATAAAAGAAAAGGCAGCAGAGGAGGCGGCTACAGCGGAAAACACTCTCACTGATTATGTAAATGAAAATTTACACAAAGCTAACTTGATTCCTGAAACTGTTCCAGGATATCTCCCACAGGCAAATCAACTACAAACAGAATGGAGGCAAGAGGCAGAAGAAAGAGAAAAATCTATCCAAGGGCTGACAAGATTGAATTGGGACTCATACTGGATGTACTTGGTGAAGCCACACAGTCAGCATAGTGCGCTCAATTGTATCATCAATGCTACAGAGAAGATTGCTCCTACGCTTGCCGACTCTGTCTTTTCAGGACAGTTGAATTCTGAAGTCGGTCAACCGCATCTTCTCAAAACTATGCTAGATGCCTGCAAACTTAAAGATCAAGTTAATAGATAGATAGATTTAGTTTTAATTTCACCGTATTTTAGCCTAGGAAAAGGACGGTCATTGAACCGAATCCTTAATTTTTGTAATAAACTATTTTTAGAGTTAGTTAAGTAGTATTTAAACCCCTCTCATGCATTTAGAGAGGGGTCTTGGATCTTAATATTTTTGGACTTGGAGATTGCATTTCTGTACTCCATTGTCTTATATATTTTTTAAAAAGGATCACATCTGGTGATTTTCATGCGAAATTATCTTTGAAGTGTTGCATTTCTGTACCTTGGAATTTGATTTTGCATCATAGTTACTAGATAGAGTATCAGATTGCATCTGAAAGTCATCAAGATGAACAAGGTATTTCTATCTGTTTATTTTTTATTTCTTTTGTCTTATGATGTTTGTTTTAAAATTGCTATCATTTATATGTATATTTGTTTTCACAACGCTTCCTTTTATATATCATTTCTGAGTATAATTGAAACGTTATTTTTCATAATTACATGTAGATGGTATACAATGATGAATGCAATATGCTAATACAACTCTATTTAATTTCTTAAACAGAGTTATCTTTATTTGTTTCTACACATTTCAATTTAATTAATAATACATTTTCATGGTTATTATTGAATTGGAACAATCTTAAGTTGTATTCATATATAGCTACCCGGGTTAATGTTAGAATTTCTTTATCAGCATTTAGCTTAAATTAGATAGTTTTATTTTCAGTTAGTTTAGTCCCATTTCCACCCATCCAATCCAATCCATTTAGTTACAAGGAAACTAGTCCTTTAAATCCAGTCGGAGCCACCATACCAAACGGAAAAGGAGTTGCCTTAAGGTCCCGACCGGGTGGTTTTCCCCTGATGTTTGAAGCAGAGATTTTCTAGGCTTCAACATTTTTGGCGCTAGAAGGAGGGCCTGAGCTATGAATGGCAAGTAAATTTTTATCCACAAGCCATTCTGAGAGCAAAACACCCTCATTAACTTCTTCAATTTCTTCTGAAATTCAAAATCCTAGAGAAGAAATTGCAGAAAATATTCAAACACCCACTACCAAAATCTCAAAACATTTAGACAAACAACATCCCGAGTCTCCTGAAGTTCAAGATCTAATTCATAAATTGAAAGGATTCTCATTATCTCTGGAAGAGTCTGAAATATCTGAAGGTAGTGTAACTTCAAAATTTATTCCTTCGAAACCTCTTACTAGGTTGCAAAGTGAAAAACTTGGTATTCCTCCGAAAGAATTTCCTTTACCTAGTAAGGGCAAAACAAAAAGAATTCAATCGGAAACAGAAAGTGAAACAAGTTCATCATCTCATATTCAATCACCTGTTTCCAAAACCACAACTCAACAAAGTGCAGTTGTGTCATCATCATCTCTTCAATCATCATCTCCACAAATATCTTCTCCTCAATTCTCATCAATCTCAACATCATCTATTCCAACCACTTCAATTCAAATACCACCAGTTTCTACTATTCCTCCAATAGTCGTCCCAATAATGGCACAGAGACCATGGTCTACTCCAAGAGCAGTCAACATGGCTGCACCTTTACATGATTTACCAGACAATCCTGGAAAATGGCTTCCAAAGTTTAGCCCAGATATTAACATTCAAGCTAAAGAACATATCAATAACTTTATGCTGGCTATTAATTTGAATGGAGTCATACACGAAGATGTTGTAGTTAGATTATTCCCACATACTCTTCAGGGAGTAGCAGGATCATGGTATTTTTCATTACCATCAGGATCCATAACGAGTTGGGACATTTTTGCAGATCATTTTTTGACCAAATTTGGAGATGACCAATCAATTGCAACTTTACTCAATGATCTCTCAAATTTGAAGATAGAGCCCAAGGAACCTATAAAAGAATTCAATGCTAGATTCAACAAACTCTTGAACAAAATTCATACAGATTCACAACCTAGTGAACAAGTCAGAATTGAATGGTATATAACTGCCTTACCCTCAAACATAGCAATTTTTGTAGACAGAGCTGCAAATTCTACATTAGCTGAGAATATGAAAGAAGCTATTGCAGTGGAAAAACGTATTACTTCTCTGGAAAAGAAAAATGCTATTGAAGAAAGGAAATCAAAGAAGGTCAGCTTCAGAGATGATTCAAAGAAAAAGGCCAAAGATCCATACGACATGGAAGGTTTACAGAAAGTTCTTAAAACCATGTCAAATGAAATGGTTGAAATTAAAAAACAAGTGGCTGAAACTTCTACCAAGAAACCATTCCGAAATTTCAGAAGAAACCAAGTTGAATCTAAACCTCCTAATATAATCTCAAATGCAGAATCAGAAGAAGAGGAAGAAGAAGAAGATACATCTATAGTATCAGATCAAGAAGACGAAAATGAAGAAATAGCTGAATTGAATGGAATGTGGGATTTTATTCTCCCTAATTCCGATAGTGAAGAAGCTATGCCTGTAAGTACTAGGAGTAAATCTACAGCAGAACCAGTGCAAACAGTTCCTAAAAAGAAAATTACAACTCCAAGTACCAAAGACAAACCCACTGTGAAGAAAACTTCTCCATCACCTACTCAAAATCAGCCATCTTCTTCTAATCCTCTCACATCAACAGCGAAAACTTTAGTAGTGTCAGATCCTATGGAATACAATATTGTTGAAGACATGAAAAAGATTAAAGCCAACATTTCCTTACATGAACTCAGCAAACTGAAACACCAGCAAAAGTTGCTATTAAAAGAATTAAATGCTACACCAATTGCTCCTTTACCAAGCGGTGTAGTTGCAAAAGTAGCAAGAGGAACTGGTAAGCCACCAGATAAGGTAGATGCTACTGATACTGTGCTCATTAGGGAAAATTCAAATTCTCAAACTCCTCCTTTTCTTTTGACTTATGAGATGTATAATAAAAATCTGCACAATTGTTTGATTGATTCTGGAGCTTCCTCCAATATTATGCCTACTTCTGTCTGTGCTAAATTGAATATTGAACCACAGAAATCAGCAGTTCATATCGTTCAGTTGGATCGCTCTAAAGTCCAAGTGGTAGGAGAAATCAATTTAGTTACTATCAGATTAGCCTCAGATCCTAGGATTGTCCAAAGAATTGATATTCTAATTGCTGATATTCTTGAATTCTATGGATTAATCTTGAGCAGGGACTGGTCTGCTAAACTTAACGGTTATATCTCAACCGATTATTCACACATGTGGCTTCCCTACAAAGGGAAACCAAATCAAATCAAAATTGAACGAGAAAAACATATGATGCACACTGTCACTGAATTTGAACAACCTAATGAACCTGTAGCTTTCAACAACAATATTCTTGGAGGTTATTCTGCTGAATCATTTCTTGGAAATTTCAAGGCTCCTCAATCACCATTTTCTGTAAATACTTTTGTTTCTCAGATAGAAAATTTTTCACAATCTGATTCTTCCAGAATTGTAAATATTTCTGATGTAATTGTAGATAAGCCAATAGATAAGACTTTATTTTGGTCATTATATTTTGATGGATCGAAATCTAGTGATGGAGCTGGAGCTGGATGCATCCTAATTGATCCAAATGGGGAGAAAACCATGATGTCATGTAGATTAGAATTTGAGTGTACTAACAATACCGCAGAATATGAAGCCTTGGTTCAAGGACTTTATAAAGCTATAGGGTTAGATGTTAAATACTTGAAAGTTTTTGGTGATTCCGAAATTGTTATTAAACAAGTTAGGAATACTATTCATTGCCTTTCAGGACATCTTAAACACTATCAAACCCTAGTACAAGACCTCACTACTCATTTTTTAGCATTCAATATTTCTCCTATTCCTAGGAATCAGAATACATCAGCTGACTTGTTAGCTAATGTTGCATCTAAACTCCTACTTGCTGAAGATTGCAGTCCTGATAGGTTTTCTGTAGAATTGATTTTTCATCCATCTGTCCCAGATAATGTTACAAATTGGAGAGTATTCTATCATGATCAAGATATTCTAAATTTCATGACTTCAGAGAAATCATATGATGAGAAAATTATTGACGAAGATGATCATGATTTACAAATTGCTTCAAAAGGTAATGAAAACCCCATTCCAAAATCTGTTGTTAAATTAGAGGATTTATATGACATTACAGACAAATTCAAGAAAGTCACTAATACGAAACTTCAAAGTTCCACTTTGAAGTTTGAATTAGTAAATCTTGGTTCTGATTCTAAACCTAAAAACGTTAACTTAGGACTCAATTTAACACCAGAGGAAAGGAATGCATTTATTAAACTGTTGAACAAGTATAAAAATGTTTTTGCTTGGAATTATGATGATCTAAAAACATATGATACTTCGATTATTCAACATACAATTCCAATGCTTCCTGATATTAAACCTGTTAAACAGAAGTTGAGAAAGATCCATCCAAATCTCGAAAGTCAAATCAAATCAGAACTTAATAAACTTTTGAAAGCCAAAATCATTTTTCCAGTCAGGCACTCTAATTGGGTTTCCAATATGGTACCTGTAAGGAAGAAGAATGGTGATATAAGAATCTGTATTGATTTCAGAAATTTAAACAAGGCATGTTTAAAAGACAATTTCCCATTGCCAACCATGGAACAAATACTTCAAAAGGTAGCTGGTTATGAACTTATGTCTTTTCTCGATGGATTTTCAGGCTATAATCAAGTTTTAGTTCACCCAGATGATAGATTGAAAACAACTTTCAGGACAAAATGGGGAACTTATGCTTATCAGAAAATGCCTTTTGGTCTAATAAATGTAGGAGAAACTTTTCAAAGAGCCATGGACATAGCATTCAAAGGTCTGATCAATAAATCAGTTGTTGTTTATCTTGATGACATAACAGTATTTTCAAAAAAGAGAGCTAATCATCTACATGATTTAAAACAAATATTTGAAAGATGTAGAAGGTTTGGTATCTCCTTAAATCCAAAGAAATCTTTCTTTGCTTTAGATGAAGGAAAACTCTTAGGATTTGTTGTGTCAAAAGATGGTATATATATTGATCCAGATAGAGTGAAAGAAATTTCTGATATTTCTTTACCACATAACAAAAAATCTATGCAATCATTTCTTGGACAGATCAATTTTGTTAAAAGATTTATTCCTGATTTTTCTTTAATTGTTTTACCTATGCAAAATATGATCAAGAAGAATTCAATATTCAAATGGGCGCATAAAGAAAAAGAAGCTTTTGATTCAATCAAACGAGCGATCATTAATGCACCAGCATTGAATACCCCAGATTTTTTTAAAGATTTTACTTTGTATACTCTGGCCACTGAAACATCCTATGCATCCGTTTTAACACAACTCAATGATCAAGAAATCGAAGCACCAATTTCTTTCTTTAGCTCAAATCTGCAAGGAGCTGAGCTTAATTATTCCGATGTTGAAAAACAAGCCTTTGCCGTGTTTAAATCAATCAAACATTTCAGACCTTTTCTCTTGAAGACACATACAAAAATCATTGTCCCATTCTCTGCAGTGAGGCAATTATTAATTCAAAAAGAAGTAGGAGAAAAGAGAGCTAACTGGGTAACAACCTTGCAAGAATATGATATTGATATTAAACCAGCTAAGATTGTTAGAGGACAAGGTTTTTGCAAATTATTGGCAGGAGCTCATAACATACCAGAACATCAAGATTCAAATCAAGATATTCAAGTAAGTCAGATAAATGTTACAAATTTCGGATCTCAGTATGCTGATCTTATCTATTACTTGAAAAATGGGTATGCTCCTTCTAATCTCAGCTATAAGAGTAAACACGCTTTAAGGTTAAAGGCTATTAAATATGAGATCATTGATAATGTGTTATTTAGAAAAAATTATGATTCAATTTTATTAAGATGTCTTGAAAAGACTGAAGCTGAAAAGGTTT
Organism: Pinus albicaulis; assembly: GCA_034641835.2. Lineage (NCBI taxonomy): Eukaryota > Viridiplantae > Streptophyta > Pinopsida > Pinales > Pinaceae > Pinus > Pinus albicaulis. Next base: position 240,448,187 of record CM076579.1, on the reverse strand, counting down.
TGCAGGAATTGCATGATGGACCAACAGGAGGTCATTTTGGAGGTGATACCACAGCTCACAAAATAATTCGTGCTGGGTATTATTGGCCTACCCTTTTTAAAGATACGCATGATTACGTAAGGAAGTGCCAAATTTGTCAAACTGCAAGTGGAAGACAAAGGAAACCAGCTTTTCCTTTGCAACCAGTAACTATTGAGCAACCATTCGAACAATGGGGACTTGACATTATTGGTGAGATAGTACCTCATTCTTCCAAACAACACAAGTACATCCTTACTGCAACTGATTACTTTACAAAGTGGGTAGAGGCAATTCCCTTGAAGGTAGCCAATTCTGATGCAATTATTGATTTCATAGATCAATTCATCATAACCAGGTTTGGTGTACCTCAAGCTCTTGTCTTTGATAATGCATCTTACTTCTATGGAAATAGTTTAATTGAATTTGCAGTCAAAAGAGGTTTTAAATTAAAATATTCAGCAAATTATTATCCACAAGGTAATGGTTTGGCTGAATCCACTAATAAAAACCTTATCAAAATTATTAAAAGGATCGTTGATCAAAATCAAAAGAATTGGCACAAATCTTTAATCTTTGCGTTATGGGCTGATCGTATCACTGAAAAAGCTTCAATAGGGACTTCACCTTTCAATCTGGTTTATGGAAAAGAAGCTATGATACCATCAAATTTAACTCTTCCATCATTCGCCCTAGTGCAGTTTATTGAAGAAAATCCCTCTTCATCCATTCAATTGAGATATGATCAAATCCTTAAATTAGAAGAAGATAGGGATAAAGCAAAAATTACTCATGAAAAACATCAACAGCTTGTAAAATCTTCTTTTGATGCAAGTTCTACCGGCTCAAAAAATTTGTCAATTGGTGATCTCGTTTTGAAATGGGATAAAGCACATGAAGAAAAAGGTAAACATACCAAGTTTCAGAAAATGTGGCTTGGACCATTTCAGATCGTTGAGAAGATAAGCTCAAATACATTCATACTCCAAGATTTAACAGGTAAGAGAGAGTCTCTTCCTGTAAATGGGCTTATCTTGAAGAAATTATTTTCATAAGGAGGTAACCCCTTCTTAAACTGTACATATTTCTTTCTGCAAAGTTTTTGATTGTTTTTGTTTTTTGCAAATAAAGGTTGTTTATGAGTCTCTGATTGACTGTTTACTATTTAAGAAAATTTCTTCGGAAAAATATTATAAATATTTATTTTGTGTAAATAAGAATTTTTAAAGTAATGATCACAATTTTTGAATAGTTTAAAATAAGATGTTAAACTTTGAAAGATTATTTCAATCATTTACATGATCTTTTGAAAACTTGAGAAGAATGTAAATCATTATAAGTTTATTAAGCAGAGAAAGGTTATCTATCAAAGTATAGATTTTTTCAAAGTTTTGGAATTCAAAAAACTCTAAAAATTGTCATCCATTGATTCTTAAGGATAAAACTATTTCACCCCATCCATTTAAGTTGTGATTTTTAGAATGTAATTCTAAGAAATTATACGAAAATTTTAAGAGATAAGAGGTCTCATTACGAGCCGACTTACCATGTTCATAAGGAGTAATAAAACTGACATTACCAATACTTCATACCAAAACAGGGTAATGGCTTATAAATATAAGACAAGGGGTCTCATCACGAGCCAGCTTGTTCAGTTTAATTATAACTAGTGAATGGCATTGTTATTAACTGGCTGCCAAACCAGAACAATGGCTCTTAAAATAAAAATAAATAAAAGAAAAAAACATGAGATAATAGGTCTTATGAATTTATCTTTTAAAAAGTCATAATTTTAGTTGGATGGGACAATGAATAGTTAATGGTTTAAAGGTAACCCTGTCGAGACTATGAACGTTTGTTGGCAGCAGAGGCAATACCTATGGCAATAGAGTATATTATAAAACCAAAACTTGGAGAGATCCACTTACTTCATTATTAACACCAATCAAAGCTTGATATAACCCAAAATGTTTTTATTTCTTAAGGAATTAGAAAGAAATTATGAAATGATTTTTATTTTTCTTTTTCATAGTTACATTTTATTTGAATTATCCTAAGATAGTTTTCATTATCTTTAAAAACCTTTACTTACTAAAGATAGAATGTTCATTTTATTTTTTCAGAGATAACTGTTTCTTTCAGTGAACCGCCAATTGTTGTGACCAGCAACAACCCCCCTTTTTATTTATTATTAGTAATAATACTAAATAAATGAGGACCCTTAGTTAAAAAATCCAAAAAATCAATTAGGATTTGTTTGCCTTTTCAAATAAAACTTTCTATCATAAACCTATAGAAATCCCTTAGAAAGAATATTTAGAAACACTTAAGTTTATGATAGATTATAATAAAATTGCTCTTTAAACAAGACAGCGCATCCATAACAAAATGGTATATATAAAACGCATTGATCGTAGATCACATAGCGTAGAAAACAGAAATGATTAATGAATATCTTTCGCGCTCTTGTTGATTTTGCGGTTTTGCGATTTCGCGCTCTTGTTGATTTTGCGCTTTTACGATATGCGCTTTTGCGCTATTGCGCAATTTCTGCTTTTGCGTTATTTTTATGACTGCAATGACTTCATTTTGCGATATTGCGACATTGCGATATTGCGATATTGCGCAACAAATCGCAGATCGCAATGTCGCAGATTCATGTAGGCGCGCTATCCCAAGGCAATCTTCCCATATGTCAAATCCGTTATGCGCTTTAATGATTATATTAAATGATTGGATTGATTATTAATGGGAAATGAGATTGTGTTTGGATTGAAAGTCGTTTCACAATTAAAATATTATATTTCATCCACTTTCACATTTAAAACAGTCTCATCACCTTTCTTATACCATTACTCTCATTTACTCGTAAAACGCAGGCACGAAGGAGCAAACGTCTATACAAAGCTTCCGCTAAACACTATGGGTAAGAAGGAGAAGAGCTCAAATTCTGAAAACAAAGAAATGGCTTCGCTATATGCAGACACCGCCTGTAATAAGGATGTCGGTATATCCACTTGGGAAGGAGTGTATAATCTATTAAAGGAAGAAAATACTGTGGTGATGAAAGTTGTGGCTACAGCAGGTTCCAGTAATACGTCTGAGGCAACCCTTAGGGAACTGGCTTTCTCATTTCTACATAGAATAGCGGCAAAGCCAAGGATTCTCCCATATACAGACATGGTGAGATGGGTGCTGGACAACACTGATATTTCAGACAGGCAATTTAGGACTCCATCTGAAGAGCTGATCGGGTCATTCACCATGGAAGACGTGGAGTTGATGTATAAGTCGCCGGAACCTCAAGCGCCTTATAATAAGCAATTTATGGAAAAGTTTGCTAGAGAACATGCGAATCTGTCAGAATGCACACAAGAATGGACCAAAAGAGATGAACCATTGAAGAAAATCAAACACGAGTGGACAGTACCAAAAAGGATGTTTCAGACACTGTTCACAAGTTCAAATATCCAAGTGAGCAAATTGACACAGTTTCTACCACAAGATAAGGTATGTGAGTTTGCCAAAATTATCCTCTATAGAACTTTTAGAAGTTACTAAAGAAGCTGTTGGAGATCAAGAGTTCTCAGAGAAACATAAAGCTCTTCTTGAGAAAAGTTGAGAGTCGAAGAGACTTGAAATAACTATAAAACAAAATGAGGGAACATTGATCAAATTCAAGACACTTAATGCTGAGCAAGGAAAAAGATGTGAAGCATGTTTGACACAAAAGAAAACTACTGAGAAAGGATGAATTGATAAAAAGGAACTACTTTGGCTAAAAAGTATAATATGAGAAAATGGGGAAGAAAAATCAAGATGAAATTAAAAAATTAATATCAGAGCAAAAGGCTCCAATAAAAGAAAAGGCAGCAGAGGAGGCGGCTACAGCGGAAAACACTCTCACTGATTATGTAAATGAAAATTTACACAAAGCTAACTTGATTCCTGAAACTGTTCCAGGATATCTCCCACAGGCAAATCAACTACAAACAGAATGGAGGCAAGAGGCAGAAGAAAGAGAAAAATCTATCCAAGGGCTGACAAGATTGAATTGGGACTCATACTGGATGTACTTGGTGAAGCCACACAGTCAGCATAGTGCGCTCAATTGTATCATCAATGCTACAGAGAAGATTGCTCCTACGCTTGCCGACTCTGTCTTTTCAGGACAGTTGAATTCTGAAGTCGGTCAACCGCATCTTCTCAAAACTATGCTAGATGCCTGCAAACTTAAAGATCAAGTTAATAGATAGATAGATTTAGTTTTAATTTCACCGTATTTTAGCCTAGGAAAAGGACGGTCATTGAACCGAATCCTTAATTTTTGTAATAAACTATTTTTAGAGTTAGTTAAGTAGTATTTAAACCCCTCTCATGCATTTAGAGAGGGGTCTTGGATCTTAATATTTTTGGACTTGGAGATTGCATTTCTGTACTCCATTGTCTTATATATTTTTTAAATCTCATGCATTTAGAGAGGGGTCCTGGATCTTAATATTTTTGGACTTGGAGATTGCATTTATGTGCTCCATTGTCTTATATATTTTTAAAAAGGATCACATCTGGTGATTTTCATGCGAAATTATCTTTGAAGTGTTGCATTTCTGTACCTTGGAATTTGATTTTGCATCATAGTTACTGGATAGAGTATCAGATTGCATCTGAAAGTCATCAAGATGAACAAGGTATTTCTATCTGTTCACTGTTGATTTCTTTTGTCTTATGATATTCGTTTTAAAATTGCTATCATTTATATGTATATTTGTTTTCACAACGCTTCCTTTTATATATCATTTCTGAGTATAATTGAAATGTTTATTTTCATAATTACATGTAGATGGTATACAATGATGAATGCAATATGTTAATACAACTCTGTTTAATTTCTTAAACAGAGTTATCTTTATTTGTTTCTGCATATTTCAATTTAATTAATAATACATTTTCATGGTTATTGTTGAATTGGAACAATCTTAAGTTGTATTCACATATAGCTACCCGGGTTAATGTTAGAATTTCTTTATCGGTATTTAGCTTAAATTAGATAGTTTTATTTCAGTTAGTTTAGTCCCATTTCCACCCATCCAATCCAATCCATTTAGTTACAAGGAAACTGGTCCTTTAAATCCAGTCGGAGCCACCATACCAAACGGAAAAGGAGTTGCCTTAAGGTCCCGACCGGGTGGTTTTCCCCGATGTTTGAAGCAGAGATTTTCTAGGCTTCAACATGTGCTTTATACGTATGTTTTTTTTCAGGCTGGGGAAAAAGAGGCTCTTAAGAAAATTCAAATTTTCACTGCATGGAATGACAAACAAAACTTGAGTGAAGAGATTAAATACACCCTCAAGAATTCTAGGTATGCCAACGCTTGAATTGAATTAAAGAGATATCATTTAAGTGTATCACTCGGACTATGCATGTATATAAAAAGGTGTTTACTAGTTTCCTAATGTGCACAAAAAAAAGATTTCAGAGCTGGAAAAAATTAACATCAACGTTATCCAGGCTATCCACTAAAAATAAAAGAAGAATCCAAGCTTGATACTAATAGATTGGGTCAATTTTCTTTTTTCGACAGTACTTGGTTTGGTGGCCCTTATTGGTTCTCTTGAGAGGCCATTGGTTGATGTTTGGTTTTCATTTGCAATTATAAGTGGACTTTTTAACTATTGTGAAAAAATTTACTTTAGTTCCAGTAAAACATGATGGCCTCATTTTGTCTACCAACTTTTTATATAGGATCTAATTTTATTATAAGAATATCTTGTTGGCACTTGTGATTTAAAATAAGGTAAGAATTTATTGAGGAAGGATCAAAACCCTGAATTAAAAGCGTTAATCATTGAAGAAGAGGGAGTTAAATGGTTGATGTAACTCGCATGATGATCCCATCAAGAAATAGAACAATCAATGGTTGATATTAGTCAACATCCAGGTGAGCCGAATCGATAGAACATGGAGACCCCTTCCCTATCATAATTTAACAAAAGGGGGGGAAGGGGGGTTCGCGTTGGGTTATATTCCAAAAACCACCACCGCACAAAATCAACAATATAAATCAAATGTCTACCACCCCACCCCACCCAAACCTATTTTGAAAACACTAGGGGGGTTCGCAAAACCATTTGTGGTTTTTTCCTCCGGTCCACTTGTACTTTGCTTGAATGTTTTTCAAAATTTTACTATATATAAGTCAGATAGGTTAAATAAAAACCCTGAAATACATTGTATATTATAATGTTTTATAAAATAAGGGAACACAATTTTATCTATATATATATATATATATATATATATATATATAAATTCGCAATTTCCATTAATGATTAGTCAAAATTACATGTTGTATCAGACACTTAAACGATGCTAGAAAACCAGTTGGTACATATCCACTGTCTAGAGTGTATATGTCTGATTATACTAAGTTATGATGTTGCTGCTATGTTCACATAATTACATAATCTATCAACAAACAAATATTAACAAAAATAAGTATAATATGGATCATGTTGAGTCTTCCCGCTCCTCTATGAATGGCATGTGATAGTATTGATGGAATACATCATCCTGTTGTACCTGAATCATCCACTTTCTGAATTGAAGGTGTGCGGCTTCTTTGTATAGTCTGTCAGAAATATGGTTCCTTTCCCTGTAAATGTGAGAGCAAGAAATAAAGTCAAAATTTTGTTTGAGAGAAAATATCTCCTCCAGTATGCCCTTGAGTGTGTGTATGTGGCATTTTGAAATGGAATTGAACCAGTTAATAACAATATTTGAGTCCCCAAATATTTGTAGATTTCTACAGTTCTGTTCATGAGCGAAGATCGTTAGTAAGCGTACGAAGAATAACTCAGTGAAGTTGTTGGTTCCCCTGCCCAATCCCACATTAATTTTGTAATAGTGTGAGTCTAATATGTATACGATTGCCCCACCACCACAACCTGCAGCTTGAGTAGAACCATCAAAGTAAGCCCACGGACGTGATTTGTGAATGATCTCAGGTGTGATATGCCTAACGTGGTTAGGTGGATCCTCTTTCGGAATCATATCATAGGTCACTTGTATTCTTTCATAATGTGTCTTCTAATTTATGAGACAATCTTGAAAAAAATGTTTCTTGCAAGCTATACAAATGCCCCAACAGATAATGACCAAGAGGTTCTGCTGCTTATGCTTTTCAAATGCCTACCACCATTGGTGCCAAGTATCCAAGAAGGATTGGCCATGCCACCTATTTGTGATGTTTAGCATTTGGGAGATTTTATGCCAAACATTTTTTGTGATGGGGAAAGATATGAATAGGTGGATGACAGATTCGGCCGAGTTTTTGCATAGGCAGTAACAGGATGGACCATGAACTGTGCGCTTCATGAGGTTATCATCAGTGGGAACTCTGTTATTTAATAGAAACCATATAAAAAGCTTGGATTTTGGTGCAGCTTTGAGTTTCCACAGTGGTCTCCAACACCATTCTTTGTCTGCAGGTTCATCATCCAATCAATAAAGAGATAGCCATCCTTGGGAGTGTAATGGCCATTTTTTGATATAGCCCATATCAATTCCTCCTCTTGATCAATGATATGGGCATGCGATTTAGTAAGGGAATCTGTGTATGTAGACCATTCGTTATGTAGATAACGCGGAATCCAAATTGTAGCAACTGACTTCCAGGCTTAGTTGAAGAGTGATGAGTTGTCCCCATCAGTGATTTGTGATAGATACTTTATACCAAGGGGATCAAGTTGGTATCTCATTTCTTGTGATAGAAGGTGGATATTTCCACATCCTGACCATGCATCACATCCAATACACACTTTATCACCTATGCCAGTACACCATGCCAATCTCTATTTGATTGCAATGATGGAATGTATAACACTTTTCCAAATATTGGATATGCCTGGCCTGCTTCTGATATCATTTTGAATCCATTCCAAGAAAGTAAGGGGGTATATATATTTGTGGAATACAACTTCGTGCCAGAGGGCTGATATTGAGAGTAATTTCCATCCTAATTTACCAGCGAGCACTTTTGAGAATTCATTTATGTCTTTCATTCCCCAACCACCCCATTTCCTAGGCTGTGTAATACAATCCCAATTTACCCATCTTAATTTCCTTCCATCGTATCCTCTTCTACATAAAAATATACGACATAGTTGGTGAATTCAATTTGTGACACCTTTAGGTAACCAAGCAAGTGACATCCAGTAGACAGGAGCTGCTTCCAGCATTGAGTTGATTAGGACCAATCTTCCCGCCCTAGATAGCCATTTTTGTTGCCAAATGTTGGTTCTGGATTCCAACTTTGCAATGAGCCGTGCCCAATCAGAAATATGGTAATTTTTAGGTTTTAGGAGAAACCCCAGATGTTTTATTCCATATTCCATTTCAAACTGTCTATCATAAGAAATTTTTGTTGAGTGTTTCATTGCATTGGTCTCGAACAGTTGGTAGACATGATATTGGATTTATCCAAATTTGGAATCATCTCGGTTCCTTTACAAATGTATTTAAAATGTGTAGAAAATTGGTGGAATCTTTGATGGATCCATCCAAAAAAATTAAGCATCATCTACAAATAATAGGTGAGTTATGACAATGGCATCAGTGATTTTTATCCCCGATATATCTCTGGATATTTGTGTGTTTGTAATAATTCTACTCAAGCCCTCCATGATGAGTAGGAATAAAAGGGGGGATAATGGGAAACCTTGCCTCGGACCCTGGCTAGCATGAAATAAATTTGAGGTTGCTCAATTAATGAGGATGTTATATGAGACTGAAGTAATACAACACGTGATCCAGTTGATGAATGAGTGTGGTATCCCAATATGAGTGAGAATGAGTCTGAGATATGTCCAACATGTGTGGTCAAAGGCCTTTGAAGGTCAATCTTGAGAATAATTCTTTGCAGATGCTTGAGTTTGATGGAGTGAAGACCTTCCTGAGCAGTGAAAATTGCCTCATGGATTTGTCTTTGAGATAGGAATGCAATTTCTCTTTGGAAATGTGACGAGATAATATATGCTTTAAGTGAATTGCAATAATTTTGGAGATAATCTTGTATATACATTTGCAGAGATATATTGGTATGAATTCATTAAAGGTCAGGGGTTTATCAGATTTTGGGATAAGGTCAATAAAAGTGGTGTTTATGGGACCATACATATGACCCTTGGTATGGAAATCCACCACCACCTTCGGTATATCTTGTCCAATTAATTCGAAAAAAGTAAGATAAAATTCAATGGGCCAACCATCTAGGCCTGGGCTTTTATCTTTCTACAACCATTTTAGCACAGCTTCTATTTCACCCAATTTGATAGGTTTGTTCAAATTGTTAGTGTCCTCTTCATCGATAAAACTAGGGAAATGTTTGGCCATATTGAGAATGTGGTTGATGGTAGCTTCAGGAGGAGCCGTGAAAAGGTGACTGAAGTGTCGGACCCCCATATCCGCAATCTGGTGAAATGAATTTTCTTCTCTACCCGAAATATCCTTTAGTGACCAAATAGTGTTGGTTATTTTTCGCCCTTTTGCACATTGTTGGAATATTTTTGTGTTTTTGTCCCCATCTTGTAACCATATTGCTCTGCTCCTGAGTCTCCATTCCTCTTCCTTTTGTTTAAGAATTTTGATCTTCTCAGCTTCCAGTTGATTCAAGGTGAGTTTATTCTCAGCAGTGAGGAAGCTGATATTATTGGAGTCCATCATGTCAGAGATTTTTTATTCAAGTTTCCTCATCATAATGTCATCCTTATTTCATTTTTCCTTGATCCATGTAATATTTCTCTATTTAAGATTTGTTAGATTTTCAACAAAAAATTCAGCAAGATCCCTATTCATGGCATGGCTACAGGGGAACCAGGAATCTTTGACCAGTTGGTGGAATTTTTCTTATTTTAGCCAAGTATAATTAAATTTGAAGGGAGCCCTAGGATTGGGGGTTGTGCCAATGATCTCTAATAATATGGGGGAATGATTTGATATACCCCCATGACTAACCCATTGTCTTATCCCATTAAATTTTTCAGGGGTGCATTGATGAGGAAATGGTCAAGTCTTTTAGCCATCATGGCATTCCCAGTGTGCTAGTGTAATATTCCAAAAAATTAGCCTTCAAGCTAAATGGAATATTATAGTTTTTTTATCACTAGGTAGGTGAACAAGTGGGTGAGGAGGCCCATAAGTCTCTTGAGCAGCAATAAAAACACTTTAAGTGTGAAAAGAGACCTTTGTAGAAGCTAAATAAAGCTCCTCCATGTGTGAACATGGTTTGGATCATGTTGATTCAGTCAAATTTGACCAAGTCAACAACGTTGTTGAGGAGGAGTGGAGATTAATTAGAGAATAACGCAGTTTTGGAGGGAGGTAAACCTCATGAAGGAAATGACCTAATTGAGTGGGGCCAAGGACATGCAAGCTCACATTCTACTTAAGGAAGAGGATGGCAGCCATTTTGGATCATGTTTGAGATTATCATTTGATATTGGTCTACTTAGACTATTGCTTCCTCTTGATGTTTAACAGGGTTGTTGTGTTATTTAGCATTGGGTGTTCCCGAGAGGGAATCCCACCTCTTCCCTTGAGAGGCCTCTTGGGAGAGTTTTGCACTATATTTCTCCACATCAAATCTTGAGGCCAAGCATCAATCTTCAACTAAAACATTATTTCTGCAGAGAATAGTGTTGTGTTGTAGGGTGTTGCAGTGGAGGATTGATAACACCTCTTCTGGGTTTGTTTCTCAGTAGAGGGAGCTTTCCTTCTCTTAAGAGATCAAATAGGAGGATTTATAGGCTCATTTCACATATTGGAAATTTTCCAAAGTGATCCTCATCTCCTACAGTGCAGTCCCTTTCATGAACTGCATCATTTTTCATAGAGTGCAGCAACAGGGCTTAAGCCCTTATTTTTGAGCTAGTTTCCTAGGGAAAGGGCCAACCCTTCTCCCGGAAAGCTAGAGGAATGGATTCACGTCCCTATATTGTATTATTCAGCCATGTCTATGTAATGTTGCAGTAATACTGTGTTATTTCATAGCTGAATATTCAGATCTACTCTTTTGTACTCAAGCTTTCAAGAAACTCTTGTCGGGTTACCTTTATAATGTATTAAGGAGGCCAGATCTCTATTTTCTTAGCATATTGTTCAATAAAACTCTAGATATGTGAATTTATATCCTAATTTTTCATAAATCCTCATAGAATAACGCTATCATATGCTTCATAAATTTTTCATAGCTTAAGTCATGGGGTTTGTGCATTTTTAAGCCAATTTGAGGCAGGGAGATATGTTTAACTTAGTAAAAGGGATTTTTTTCTGATTCCCTTTTATATATGAGGGTAAAAATACATATGATAAGGGATTAAAGTGTTATTTCCCCTTGTTATAGCGTAAAACTCTGAGAATAACATTTTTTATGGTCTAATTGCTGCATTTTCCCCACTTGGGATGATGTAGAGGAGCTCATTTTTGCTTCTGTTACATTCATTTGATGGCTATGTGTTTCTCAACACATATTATGAGTTAATTTCTCCCTACTATTCTATTATTTTGCTTATGCATTGCTGCATTCCCATTTTGGGATAATACAGTGGTATCAAAGCATAATCTTGGGTCAGCCTGTGGAATCTCAGCCAATATGCTATCTAAAAGAAAAGAAGAAGAAAAGATGTACAGAAAAGAGAAGACTCCATTATGTGGAGGAAAGAAGGAGGAGAGGCTCTCAAAGCTTCTTCTAAAATCTATGCAGAGCATTAAAGAATATCTCAAGAAAATGAGAAGGGAGATGGAATCTCCAGAGGAGTTTGGATCTAGAGCCAAATCTAGATTTGCACAAGATAGGTGTGAGCATGCAGCTGCACCCTATTATGCACAGTGCAGTCAAATGTCCAGATCTATCATGAGAGAGATGAAATAAGTAGGAATTCCTAAGAGGGAAGCTCTTAGCAATTTTCTACAAGAGTATGAATATCAAACTGAGAAGTTTAGAGATCATATCACCTTTCGATATTTTTGCAAGAAAAAGGTGGAGAGGAGTAGTCAGCATGACATGGATAGAGTTTCTCTATCTACTTTTGATGGATCATCAACATGTTCAGCCAGATCTTGGGTGGAGGAACTACACACCTATTTGCAGCAGCACCAAGTTTCTGAAGATGAAGCCATCAGAGTTGCAACACTGCACTTTGAAGGTAAGGCCTATGCTTGGTGGATTTTTGAGTCATTTTCATTGAAAAATGCCAATATTTATTCTTATGCAAAGTTCACTAAGAGATTAGTGGAGAGGTTTGATGGAAGACATCCTAAAACACTCTTGGTAGAGCCAAACAAACCAAAACAATCAAAACTTGTGCATGGGTTGGAAGAACCTAAAAACTCAAATCCACTTCAGAAAACTGTTGGAAAATCTCATATATTGCATAACACCTTGCTATAGGCAAGATCTATGTCTCATGTCTTTGGAAAAGAAGGCATGTAGGCTCCTTTTTCAAAAGGGGATCCTCTTATTAAGCAGGTGACTCCCATTCATATTGAAGAGGAAGAGAAGGATGGGGGCAATAGCGTTGTCACATCTAGAGCATATCTAGTCACTCATGTAGAGGAAGGAGGAGCACATGCTCCAATAGGAAGAATGCTTGTATCATTGCAAGAAATTCCCCAGGATATCACATATGGAGGAAAAAGAAAAACCAAAGAGCAGCATGATTGTGAGACATTGCAGATGAAAGGAGAAGGTAGGGAGGAAGGTTAGAATCATTTTACGAGGAGCACACACCCCTATCCATTTCAGAGAGCTGGTGCAAAAAAGAGGCAGACTAATTTGCGCTGTGAGGGCAAGGGAAAAGTTGCCCAACCATATGTACAGTCTACTCTTGACATTGATGTCTCATTACATGGAGGCATCCCACCCGGGAGGCCACCAGATCTGCAGGTCGTAAGAGGCATCTTGCCATTTGGTTCACCCCTCTTAGATTCCAGAGAGGTTAAGAATTTGGATGAGTCTAGTACAGCGTAGAGAGTTTGGGATAGACTCAAAAAGGAGGGAGACATGCTCCCATTTTCAGCACCGCCCACTCTCACAACATATATTGCGCTGACAGAAGCTGTTGCAGTGATGGAGGATGGCACCTTCATGGTGCAAGGGAGCTTCTCCATGGATTTTGAGAAAAAGAGGGTAAGGAATGAATCCTCCATACATTGGAGTAGAGGGAGGCCACTCATGCTTACATTGGCCAAGATTGGGAGATTCTTTTTCGATGGGAGCTTCTCATGGGAGGCCAACTTCCAAAGATCACTACTTCTTTTTTAGCATGAGTAACTTCATGATGGGCATGGAAGCAATTTGGAGGATGAATTTTTCATGAGGGATGTCAAAGGATAAGACAACAACATGTGGAGAGCTTCACATTGCAGATCATCAGCGCTGTCTCTTGGGAGGATTGATCCATATTGCAGGTCTCAACTCTTGGTAGAGCAGTCCAAGGATCTTGGTGCTTGCATGATTCTTGATGACCTAGATGGAGATGATAGATATATGGTGGATGATGTGGTCATATATTCTTATGGCAGAGTCTTCTTGACTAGAGCTTCTGAGCTCAAGGAGAAGTTTCTACATGCAGCACATGAGGAGTTCCTTTCCATGCACTTTGATGCATATCTTTCCTTGGCAGAGGATTTCATTTGGGAGGGCATCCAACATGATATATTTCAGCATATGGAGAGATGCATAGCCTGGATGGTGATAGAGAGGATGTCACAGCCACTTCCCTACTCTTTGGAGGTGAGGGAGAAATTCTGGTTGAGCCATTTCAGCTCAAGGTCCCAAGTACATGGTGAAGAGGTATAATTTCACATTATGTTTTGTACTTATTTACTTTATATGAGCAACATGTTGCACCAAGGAGGATTGTCCCTTCTTGCACATTATATGATGACGTACCTGAAGCCACTTGCAGCATTGAGATTAGCTATTTTATTGGTGGTTTGTGGGGGAAGCCACATAATTCTTGGTGTGCACCATTGACACCACATTGTACTTCCATGATTCTATCTTATAGAATGATTGTGGCAGAAAACAAGTGGCTGGGAGATAACTTGTTATTACTTGTTTTGATGCAGGCGAGGGATGCACTGCGCTAGTTCCATGTGCGGAACCATGATCCGCTCTCCGGTTGTCATATGGCAGCTTGTTCTCATTGGTCCTTGCTTCCATGTATTGCTGATATTCTTATGTTCATGGGGAGCTTTGTTTGGAGAGTGCTAGATGAGTTGGATATGCCCATTGGGAGTATGATTCTCCCTAATTTACATGATGCATGTTTCAGGAGAAGCAATGGGCAGCCCATGATTTCCAAACTACATCTCTTTCCTCCATGTGAGAAGAGCCACCAGGAGAGTTTGTTAGGTCCCTATATTACTAGTATAGTCCCTTATTTTTGTTAGTGTAACCCCCTTATTGTTATTATTGTACCCTTGTAACCCCCATTTTGTTATTATTGTGCCCTTAAATTATTATTGCTAGGTCGGCTAGGATTACATTGTGGCCCACTAGGATTACATTATGGCCCCATGAGCTCCTATATATAGAAAGGAGGTTTTGTAAATTGTATCATCCAAGAATTGTTCATTCATGTAATGTATTGGAGGTTTCCCCCTCGAAGTGGCTCATTTCTAAGGCGTTGATATCTCTTTTCTTCTCTTTTTGGAGCTGGTTACACAACATTTGGTATCGGAGCCTTTGGATTCTAGGGTTTCGCTGCTCCAAACAGGTCATCGTGGAATTTTCGCTATAACTTTTTTTCTACGAAGCTTCAGAAGCTGAAATTTTTAGGGTGCGAAGCTGAAATCTTGAGGAAGGTTGTCTAAAAATTTCAGATCTTGGTTCGCAATATTTGAGGAGATATCATCGGTGGAAGTTAGGTATTTTTTCAGGCTCATAAACGGTGACACGTGGCAAGTCATACAAGTTCGCTCTACTGAACCAGTCCAGAATTAGGTCATTGTGGGAGATTGGACACAACTTTGTCTTGGAGAATCAAAATCAGGTCAGACCTGTGGCATTTGAAAGAAGCTTTAGAGGGATACTACAGGGCTGAATTTCAGATATCGAAGATTTTCAAATACGGAGATAATTCAATTTCAATATCGAGCTCCTAAAAGCTAGTAAAAGGTGTGTATTTTTTTTCCGAATTGCATAAGTCTTGTTTGAAGAATCAAGTTGAATTGATTCCAAGGGAATATTGTAGAATAGATATCAATATTGGATTCTAAAATGACCCCATTTATGGCACTTTATGGATATCATCCACCATCGATCACATCATCTTTAAGGGAAAATTTGAAGGTTCAAGCAGTGGAAGATCATGTCGAGCATCAGCAAGAAGTTCTCCAACTCTTAAAGGATAACCTGAATTTGGCACAAAATCGAATGAAACAACAGGCAGATCAACATCGCAGAGAGAGAAGTTTTGATGTAGGAGATTGGGTATTTTTACGGCTACAACCATACAAACAAATGTCCCTCAAGCAAGCTAAGAAGGATAATAAATTATCGCCAAAGTACTATGGTCCTTACGAGGTGTTGCAAAAGATTGGTACTATGGCATACAAATTGGAGCTTCCTGCTTCTTCGCGAGTACATCCAGTTTTCCATGTTTCATGCTTAAAGAAGGTTATAGGTGAAAATCTTCGAGTTCAAACAATATTGCCAGAACTTGATGAGGAAGGAAAAATAATATTGGAACCTGAAGTGGTCATGGAAACAAGAACTCGACAGCTACGGAATCGATCAATTTCAGAGTATCTCATCAAGTGGAAGAACTTACCCACTGAAGATTCTACATGGGAGGATGAGAATTTTATACGGAAGCACCCAGAGCTACTCAAGCGTTGAGGACAACACTTTTTTGAAGGAGAGGGGCATGTTAGGTCCCTATATTACTAGTATAGTCCCTTATTGTTGTTAGTGTAACCCCCTTATTGTTATTATTGTACCCTTGTAACCCCCATTTTGTTATTATTGCGCCCTCAAATTATTATTGTTAGGTCGGTTAGGATTACATTGTGGCCCACTAGGATTACATTATGGCCCCATGGACTCCTATATATAGAAAGGAGGTTTTGTAAATTGTATCATCCAAGAATTGTTCATTCATGTAATGTATTGGAGGTTTCCCCCTCGAAGTGGCTCATTTCTAAGGCGTGAATATCTCTTTTCTTCTCTCTTTGGAGCTGGTTACACAACAGAGTTTGATTTTTTGGAGGAGGCACTTCATTGCTTATTTGTTTGGTGGGGTAGCTTGGGCCATTCTTTGAGGCCATGAAATTTCAACCCAATATCAGCAACAACCCCATACTTACCATAAATGGAGAGAGAAACCACTTAGGTGGGAGGATCCAATCTCTCCATGCAGCCCCGAGACATTGTATGAACCGAGGGTTGAGGATCTCTTTGATGAGCTACCTAGAATGGCTCATTTCATTTGGATGATACCATGGGTGTGGGAGTCACTCATTGGGAATGAGATTCCCCATGTTTTTCATCACTCCTACCTTGAGGAGGCCATTGGATAGCAAGAAGGTTTCCACTTACACCTTCCACCTTTCTATGATGTGAGCCATGTGGTTTTGCATACTTGGGAGGAAACATTGGAGGGTAGATTTGTTGCAGATTATTTTGAGCAGTGGTGGGGACTATTGATGAGGAGGCCACAAGAGGAGGAGGTGAGGAATTTTTCTCTCCCTATACAGTTGAATGAGGACAAGCAACATTTTGGAGGGGAGGACTATAATATTCCAAAAATTTAGCCTTCAAGCTAAATGGAATATTATAGTTGTTTTATCACTAGGTAAGTGAACAAGTGGGTGAGGAGGCCCATAAGTCTCTTAAGTAGCAATAAAAACACTTTAAGTGTGAAAAGAGACCTTTTTAGCAGCTAAATAAAGCTCCTCCATATGTGAACAGGGTTTGGATCATGTTGATTCAGTCAACTTTGACCAAGTCAACAGCGCTGTTGAGGAGGAGTGGAGATTAAGTAGAGAATAACGTAGTTTTGGAGGGAGGTAAACCTTATGAAGGATATGACCTAATTGAGTGGGGCCAAGGACATGCAAGCTCACATTCTACTTAAGAAAGAGGATGGCAGCCATTTGGGATCATGTTTGATATTATCAATTGATATTGGTCTGCTTAGACTATTGCTTCCTCTTATTGTTTAGCAGGGTTGTTGTGTTGTTTAGCACTGGGTGTTCTCAAGCAGGAATCCCACCTCTTCCCTTGAGAGACCTCTTGGGAGAGTTTTCACTATATTTATCCACATCCAGGCTTGAGTCCAACCATCAATCTTCAGCTATAGCGTTATTTCTGCAGATAATAGTGTTGTGTTGCAAGGTGTTGCAATGGAGGATTGATAACACCTCTTCCGAGTCTGTTTCTCAGTAGAGGGAGCTTTCCTTCTCTTGAGAGATCATCTAGGAGGATTTCTAGGCTCATTTCACATCTTGGAACTTTTCCAAAGTGATCCTCATCTCCTACAGTGCAGTCCCTAGCATGAACTGCGTCATTTTTCATAGAGTTCAGTAGCAAGCTTTAAGCCCTTATTTTTGAGCTAGTTTCCTAGGGAAAGGTCCAACCCTTCTCCTGGAAAGCTAGAGGAAGGGATTCACATCCCTATATTGTATTATTCAGCCATGCCTATGTAATTTTATAGTAATACTGCATTATTTCAAAGCTGAATATTCAGATATGCTCTTTTGTACTCAAGCTTTCAAGAAACCCTTGTCGGGTTACCTTTATAATGTATTAAGGAGGCCATATCTCTATTTTCTTAGCATATTGTTCAATAAAACTCTAGATATATGAATTTATATCCTAATTTTGTAGAAACCCTCACATAATAATGCTATCATGTGCTTCAGAAATTCTCCATAGCTTAATTCATGGGGTTTGGGCATTTTTGAGCCAATTTGAGGCCGGGAGATCTATTTAACTTAGTAAAAGGGATTTGTTTCTGATTCCCTTTTATATATGAGGTCTAATATACATATGCTGAGGGAAAAAGTGTTATTTCCCCTTGTTACAACATAAATCTCTGGGAATAACATTTTTATGGTCTAATTGCTGCATTTTCCCCACTTGGGATGATGTAGAGGATCTCATTCTTTATGTTGTTACATTCATTTGATGGCTATGTGTTTCTCAACACATATTATGAGTTAATTTCTCCCTACTATTCCAGTATTGTGCTTATGCATTGGTGCATTCCCATTTTGGGATAATACAACTAGTTCCACTAGGTGGGTTGGATTCTAGCCATGTCAATATTTAGGAGGTTGTATTGATCCAAAATATGTTTGAAATATTCAGAGAGAGGGTCAATTTGGCCATGATTTCCCCATGATTCGGTGTGACCCAAAAAAAAAGTTTGGGTCACCTCCTATAATAATTTTATCAGTTGCAAGGGGGGCATATCTTCATAAAGGTTCCCAGAAAGCTTCTCTATTGTGGCAAGGGTTGTAGATATTGATGAGGATCAGATTCATATTGATCTCAACCAAATAGATGTTTGAATCTAGTACCCCTTCTCTGGCCCAAATGTTGTCATTCCACATTTTTTGGTGTGAAAACCAACAACACATCAACCAGATATGCCTTTTGCATCAAAAGTATGAAAATTCCATCCCAAAAAAAGTGATTGGAGGTTCTGACATATCTGAACGCCTTCGCCCATTGTTTCTTGTAGGAAAATTACATCTAACTTATCAGATTACACCAATCTTCGAAGGGCCAATTTTTTTATCCAGGCTATCCAAACCCTTACAATTGAAAGAGAGGAAAATCATGGGGAAATTGATTCAGGGTTTTCTCTTGCTCTAAGAACCTTATCATTTGAAATCTGTTTTCTGGATGCAACATCGTGGCCAGCTTATTTTATATCTTGGATATGTATGAATCTCTGCCTCTGGAGGATCGAGAGATCTGGGGGGGGATACTTCACCAATTCCAAACCCAGAGGTCTGTATTTTGTAGGATGATTCTCTAGATCTAAGATTGTATTGATGAGAGGTGAATTCAGATCATGTATCATCAGTAATAGCCAGGAGTGATTCACAAAGATTGTTAGGTCCCTATATTACTAGTATAGTCCCTTATTGTTGTTAGTGTAACCCCATTATTGTTATTATTGTACCCTTGTATCCCCCATATTATTATTATTTTTCCCTTAAATTATTATTTTTAGGTCAGCTAGGATTACATTGTGGCCCCACTAGGATTACATTATGGCCCCATGGACTCCTATATATACAAAGGAGGTTTTGTAAATTGTATCATCCAAGAATTGTTCATTTATGTAATGTATTGGAGGTTTCCCCCTCGAAGTGGCTTCTTTATAAGGCGTTGATATCTCTTTTCTTATATTTTTGGAGCTGGTTACACAACATTTGGTATCAGAGCTTTGGATTCTAGGGTTTCGCTACTCTAAACAAGTCATCGTGGCATTTTCGCTATAACTTTTTTTCTACGAAGGTTCAAAATCTGAAATTTTTAGGGTACGAAGCCGAAATCTTGAGGAAACTTGTCAAAACATTTCAGAGCTTGGTTCGCAATATTTTCAGAGATATGATCTGTGGAAGGTACTGCTTTTTCAGGCTCCTGAATTTCATCTCAAAGAGGTGATCGTGGGAAAATATTCATAACTCTCTCTCTGAGCATCGGATTTGAGTTTCGTAAATAGTGGTCACAAGTACACGGACTTTAGTTTCTTGGCTATCAATTTCAGAGCTGAAGAACAAAACAATGACACGTGGCAAGTCATACAAGTTCGCTCTACTGAACCAGTCCATAATTAGGTCATTGTGGGAGATTGGACACAACTTTGGCTTGGAGAATCAAAATCAGGTCAGACCTGTGGCATTCGAAAGAGAATTCAGAGCGTTAAGTTAGTACTATAATTCAAATATTGAAGTTTTTCAATCACAGAGATAATCCAATTTCAATATCGAGCTCCTCAAAAACAAGAAAAAGGTGTGTATTTTTTTCCCGAATTGCATAAGTCTTGTTTGAAGAATCAAATTGAATTGATTCCAAAGGCATAATGTAGAATAGATATCAGTATTCGGTTCTAAAATATGCCCTGTAAAAATAATTCAACACCCATTAAGCCTTCAGAAGGCTCTACTATGACTCATGAAGATGAAAAATTGCAACATGATCTATCAAAATTACAAGAGCAAGTGCAACAAATTTCACTCTCGCAAAGAGCAACAAAAAATGAAATGGAAGTTTTGAAGAAAGGCGTGGAAGCTAAGATGGATGGCGTGGAAGTTAAGATGGATGGCATGGAAGATGGCATGGAAGCTAAGATGGAAAACATGAAGAATGATCTAAAAACAGACATTGAAGGTTTGACAAAGTTGATACAAGAAATGTTTCCTAATGGTGAAAAGATAGTAGAAGAACCTCATGATGAGAACAAAATAAATGTTAATCGTGATTTCATAAACTCTAATGTTGGTGAGAAGAACCACCATATTCCAAAAATGGATATGAGGAAGTTTGATGGAAAGGATCCTGTAACATGGATACTACAGATGGAGCAATATTTTGATCTCCATAACGTGCAAAACACACAAAAGGTACGCATTGCAACTTTACATTTAGAACAAAATACATTTGTATGGTATCGATGGCTTTGCTCCCATAAAAAAATTGTCACTTGGTCGATTTTTACGGAGGAAATGATAGCACATTATGAGGATACAAAGAGCAACACCTTCTTTAGCCAATTGATAAATCTCAAACAAAAGGGTTTAGTGGGGAGCACATTGAGGACTTCCAAAAATTGAATATAAGGGTAACTGATATTCCAGAGGAACACAGGATTGATCTCTTCATAGGCACTTTAAAGGATAACATCCAACATGAAGTTCGCGTTTTGGAACCTGATACATTGGAGAAGGCATTCAGGTTGGCAAGAAAAGTTGAATGTAAAATTATGGCGACAAGGAAGCCTACCACTCAATTCTATAAAGAAGGAAGTGTTACTACGCCTAGATTTCCACAACCTACAAGGTTGACACCACAACAATTGGAAGAAAAAAGAGAAAAAGGGCTTTGCTACAGTTGTGATAGCAAATACACTAAAGGTCATAAGTGTCTTGAGAAGAAATTATTTTACATAGATTGTGAAGAGGAAGAAGAAAATGAACAAGAAGAGGATATACACCAGGAACCAGCCCTAGAAGAGGAAGAAATGAGTCTGACCATATCGTGTAATGCATTGGTAGGAATTACCACTCCTCAAACTCTCAATATAGAAGGACATATCAAGAAGAAAAAGGTAATAGTGTTGATTGATTAAGGTAGCACCCATAATTTTATTCATTGTAAGGTAGCCAAGGAATTAAATTGTTTCCTATACCCAGCACCAGAATGCCAAGTGATGGTTGCAAATGGAGGAACTATAAATTGCTATGGAAAATTCCATAATATCAAGCTAACCATGGGGGAATATGTATTGACTAGTCCAATGCTTTCCATTCCTATGGGAGGTGATGATGTTGTACTAGGAGTACAATGGTTACAATCTTTGGGGACGGTAGCTTTTAATTTTCAAGAACTTTTCTTGAATTTTTTTTCAGAAGGAAAGGAAGTCAAATTACGGGGTATTGTGAGGAATCCGAGAAAGATAATAAGCTCTAATGTCATGACAAATCTTCTAAAAAAAGAACAACGAGGCATAATTTCACAATTATGCTCACTAGAAGTTCCAACATCAAAATCATCTATTTCTGCAGATCTCCAACAAGTCTTGGACAATCATTCCAATGTGTTTGAAACTCCCAAAGGACTCCCAGCTATTTTTGATCATGATCATGCTATTCATTTGATTCCAGGAAGTGTTCCTCCAAACATCAGGCCTTATAGATATCCTTATGTCCAAAAGAGCGAAATTGAACGTATGATTGCATAAATGTTAGAGGCGGGTATAATTCAACCTAGTCAAAGTTCTTTCTCTGCTCCTGTAGTATTGGTACACAAGAAGGATGGATCATGGCGAATGTGTCCGGATTATAGGGAGCTCAATAAGCTCACCATTAAAAATAAATTTCCCATTCCTGTGATTGATGAATTATTGGATGAATTACATGGAGCAATTTATTTTACCAAGTTGGATCTTCGTTCAGGATATCATCGAATTAGAATGAAGACTGAAGATATTCCAAAAACAGCATTTCGAACTCATGAGGGTCATTATGAATTTTTGGTCATGCCTTTTGGCCTTACCAATGCACCTTCTACATTTCAAGGGTTGATGAATTCCATTTTCAAACCCTTCCTTAGAAAATTTGTGCTCGTATTTTTTGATGATATGCTAATCTATAGCAAGTCTTGGAAGGATCATGTTGAACATGTTGACGGGGTGCTCAAAATATTGCAGGAGAAACAATTATATGCAAAAACATCCAAATGTTTCTTTGGAGTACAAGAGGTGGAATATCTGGGTCATATTGTATCTCACGAGGGTGTTAAAGTAGACCCTAACAAAATTAAAGCCATTAAGGAATGGAAAGTCCCCACAACCATAAAGCAGTTTCGAGGATTTCTCGGGTTAACAGGGTATTATCGCAAGTTTGTTAAGAATTATGGGAGAATAGCAGCACCTCTAACAACATTATTGAAGAAAGATGCATTTTCATGGACTCCTGAAGCAACTAAGGCCTTTGAACGTCTTAAAGAGGCAATGTGCCTAGCACCGGTCTTAGCTACACCGGACTTCACAAAAACCTTTATTGTGGAATGTGATGCCTCAGGAAATGGAATTGGTGCAGTTTTAATGCAGGAAGGAAGACCCATTGCTTTTGAAAGTCGTCCAATCAAAGGAAAGTATTTTCAGAAACCTATTTATGAGAAGGAAATGTTAGCAATACTGCATGCACTAAAGAAATGGAGAACTTACCTAATGGGAAGACACTTCAAGGTAAAAACTGATCATGATAGTCTGAAACACTTTTTGGAACAAGGACTATCTTCAGAAGAGCAGCAAAAATGGGTCACAAAGATGTTGGGTTATGACTTTGAAATAATCTACAAAAAAGGAAAGCTTAATGTTGTTGCAGATGCACTCTCAAGAAAGAATGAAGAGGTGGAAGCATTGCTTTGTGCCATTCCTATTATCCAACCAGATTGGATAACTGAAGCAAGAGATGAATGGAAGAAGGACAAAGATATATGGACACTCATTCAAAAGTTGCAGCAAGATCCTAGTACATCTGATACATTTAGTTGGAAAAATGATTCCTTATGGTACAAATATCACTTATATCTTTGTAGGAATTCCCAACTAAAACAAAATACTCTTTTGGAACTGCACACTTCTCCTTTAGGAGAACACTCAGGATTTTTAAAAACTTACCATGGTGAAAAAAAATAATTTGGGATGGCCTTAAATCTGATATTCAAAAGTTTGTGGCAGAATGTTTGGTTTTACAGCAGAATAAAGTTGAGACAATTAAGACCCCGGGACTTCTACAACCTTTATCAATTCCAAGTCAACGTTGGGAGGAGATTTCAATGGATTTTATCACAGGTTTACCTAAGTCCGAAGGAAAGAGTGTCATCATGGTGGTAGTTGATAGACTTACCAAGTATGCACACTTTTGTGCATTATCTCATCCATTTAAAGCAAGTACGATTGCTACTACATTTATGGACAGAATTCAAAAGCTACATGGAAGCCCAAGGGTTATTGTGAGCGACAGAGATCCCATTTTTACTGGAAATTTTTGGACGGAGTTATTTCTTGTTTGGGTACTCAATTAGCTCATAGCTCATCTTATCATCCTCAATCTGATGGTCAAACTGAGATAGTAAATAAATGTTTGGAAGGATATCTTCTTTGTTTTGTATCTGATAAACAAACACAATGGGTCAAGTGGTTACCTCTCGCTGAATGGTGGTATAACACTTCCTTCCATACTGCAGCAAAAATGACCACATTTATGGCACTTTATGGATATCATCCACCATCGATCACATCATCTTTAAGGGAAAATTCAAAGGTTCAAGCAGTGGAAGACCACATCGAGCATCAGCAAGAAGTTCTCCAACTCTTAAAGGATAACCTGAATTTGGCACAAAATCGAATGAAACAACAGGCAGATCAACATCGCAGCAAGAGAAGTTTTGACGTAGGAGATTGGGTATTTTTACGGCTACAACCATACAAACAAATGTCCCTCAAGCAAGCTAAGAAGGATAATAAATTATCACCAAAGTACTATGGTCCTTACAAGGTGTTGCAAAAGATTGGTACTATGGCATACAAATTGGAGCTTCCTGCTTCTTCGCGAGTACATCCAGTTTTCCATGTTTCACGCTTAAAGAAGGTTATAGGAGAAAATCTTCCAGTTCAAACAATATTGCCAGAACTTGATGAGGAAGGAAAAATCATATTGGAACCAGAAGCGGTCATGGAAACAAGAACTCGACAACTACGGAATCGATCAATTTCAGAGTATCTCATCAAGTGGAAGAACTTGCCCACTGAAGATTCTACATGGGAGGATGAGAATTTTATACAAAAGCACCCAGAGCTACTCAAGCGTTGAGGACAACACTTTTTTTGAAGGAGAGGGGCATGTTAGGTCCCTATATTACTAGTATAGTCCCTTATTGTTGTTGGTGTAACCCCCTTATTGTTATTATTGTACCCTTGTAACCCCCATTTTGTTATTATTGTGCCCTTAAATTATTATTGTTAGGTCGGCTAGGATTACATTGTGGCCCACTAGGATTACATTATGGCCCCATGGACTCCTATATATAGAAAGGAGGTTTTGTAAATTGTATCATCCAAGAATTTTTCATTTATGCAATGTATTGGAGGTTTCCCCCTCGAAGTGGCTTCTTTCTAAGGCATTGATATCTCTTTTCTTCTATTTTTGGAGTTGGTTACACAACAAATATTGGTGATGATAGGAAAAGGGATGCCCGGTGGGGCGTGTGAAATGGAGTAGGTTATAAGAGGCATCTGATACGTTGTACAGGGACCTTCCAATACATAAATAGATGCATATGGATTGGAAATGATCGATGTATATAAAAGAGAGAAGAGATTTGGACCTGAATGTGGTTATGCCCCGGCTGTACTTGATCTAGCAGATGATATGGTGACCCTATCAGAATGTAATCCAGTAGTCGAGTGGTTCTCTCTTGTTTTCTTTTGCCTCGTGCGATCATTATGTTGTGGAGACGATGAAGGTGCTCGGCATTCCGTATTATTCATCTGAGTGCCTTTTGATGCCACAATGTCTATCATATCCTTGTGTTCTTTGCTCAGCATTAGGCATTCCTTGTTGGGTGTGGAGCCTGATTATCTTGTTTATTTCGTATAACAACATTGGACCCCTGTACCTTAATGGGGCGGCAACGCCGCCCGTAATTTTTACACTGCCTGGGGGGTCCAGGGGGGGTGGCTGCGCTTTTCAGAGCCTGCCCCCTGGCAGGGGGTTTCTGGGGCAGCACCCCCGAAGCTAAAAATAGATGTAAATTTTCCTTGTAAAATTATAGTAGTTTCTAGTCAATCTAGGTCGTTCATAAGCGGATGATCTGACAGTAGAATTTATGTTTATTTTAGGGTTTTTTTCCCTAGAAGGCAACCCCCTCGTATATATGAGGGTATTGTATTATGGTTGTGTAATGTGCGTGTATTCTCAGAGCGAGAAACAGATAGGGAAAATGTGAGAGAGAACAGAGGATATCACAATGGATCTGTTGTAGGTTGTGTCTCTTCATTTTGCTGGATAATAGAAAGGAAGGACTGGTTGTTCGGGGTGGACGTAGCCCAAACTGGGTGAACCACATATATATGTGTCTCCCTGGTTTTATGTGTTTTGTGTGCTTGTGTTTTCTGCATATTTTATGTGTTGCATTGCTCTGTAATATATAATTTTCTAACAACTGGTATCAAAGCCGAAGGTCTATTTGGTTGTTAAACTCGCAAGAAAAGGGTTCCTGGTTCGAGTGGGAGTAATGGCGGAAGACGGTAAATTTAGGTTCGAGAAATTTAAGATTCAAAACTTCCCGCTGTGGAAGATGCAGATGGAAGATTATCTATATCAGAAAGATCTATACCTACCATTAAGTGGATAAACAAAGAAGTCATCGACTATGACAGACGCAGAATGGGATATTCTTGATAGAAAGGCACTCGGAACAATACGGTTGTGCCTCGCGGCATCGGTAGCCTTCAATATTTCGAAGGAAACAACAACAGAGGGTTTGATTAAGGCATTGGAGAAACTATATGAAAAATCCTCAGCCTCAAACAAGGTATTTCTTATGAAAAAATTATTTAATATGAAGATGTTGGAAGGTGGATTTGTTGCAGACCATTTAAATGATTTTAATACAGTTACCAGTCAGTTAAGTTCTGTAGGGGTAAACTTTGATGATGAAGTTAGGGCTCTTTTATTTATGTGCTCATTGCCAGAAAGCTGGAATGGTTTAGTTATGGCCATTAGTAACTCTGTCTCTGGATCTAGTACTTTAAAGTTTGATGATGTTGTCGGTGCTATCCTTAGCGAGGAAATGCGACGGAAAAGCTCTGGTGAGACATCGGGTAATGCTAGTGCAGAGTCTAGGGGAAGAAGAATGGAAAGAGGAAAGAGCTCGGGTTATCACAGTAAATCAAGGAAAGGCAGATCCAAGTCCAGATCAGGGATAGTGTGCTGGAAATGCGGAAAGAGAGGACACCTAAAGAAAGATTGTAGATCTTGGAAGGGAAAAGAAGGAGATGCACAACAAGAAAACAATCATGAAGCAAATGTGACAGGTGATGTGTTACAAGATGCTTTGATTCTTTCTTTCGAAAATGTTACTGATTCTTGGGTTGTAGATTCAGGGGCTTCATTCCATGCCACACCTGATAATAAATATTTTCATGACTATGTTCAAGGAGATTTTGGACAAGTTCATTTGGGTGATGATAAACCCTGTAAAATTGTTGGAATGGGTAAAGTTCTTGTAAAACAACAAAATGGAAACCAATGGCTACTAAAGGAGGTAAGGCATGTTCCAGATTTGAAGAAAAATTTGATTTCAACAGGGCAGTTAGGCGGTGAAGGTTGTGTGACAAATTTCACAGATAAAACTTGGAAGGTCACCAAAGGAGCGATGGTAATAGCAAAAGGTGAAAAGGTTGGTACATTGTATTTATGCAATGGTATTTCTAACTCTGTTAATGCTTTAACTTCCAAAGGAGCAGATGCAGCATTATGGCATCATAGGCTCAGACACATGAGTGAGAAGGGGATGAATATTCTTCACTCAAGAAATTTGTTGCAAGGTTTGAAGAATGTTGATTTGGATTTCTGTGAAAATTGCATTTATGGAAAACAAAAGAGAGTCAGATTTCTCAGAGTTGGGAAAGAAAAGAAGAGTGAAAAATTAGAGCTTGTGCATACATATGTATGGGGACCTGCTCAAGTATCATCTCTCGGTGGCTCTCGCTATTATGTTACGTTTATTGATGATGCAACTAGAAAAACTTGGATTTATTGTATTCAAAATAAATCTGATGTATTTGATACTTTCAAGAAATGGAAAGCTTTGGTTGAGATTGAGACAGGAAAGAAGTTGAAGTGTCTCGGATCAGACAATGGAGGTGAATATTGCAGCAAAGAGTTTGATAGGTACTGTTCAGAGCATGGAATTCGTAGAGAGAAGACAGTTCCAAGAACACCACAAGAAAATGGTGTGTCGGAAAGGATGAACAGAACAATCATGGAGCGTGCAAGGTGCATGAGATTGCATGCGGGATTGCCTTTACAATTTTGGGCAGATGCTGTAGATACTGTTGTTTATCTAATAAACAGAGGGCCTTCAAGTTCCTTGGATGGTGGTATTCCAGAGGAAGCATGGACAGGTAAAAAGGTAAACTACTCTTTTTAAAGCCTTTTGGTTGTGAGGCCTTTGTCCATATTAATAAAGAAAACAGAACAAAGCTTGAGGCAAAATCAAAGAAATGTACCTTTATTGGATATGGTGCTAATGATTTTGGTTATCACTTATATGATTATGAAAATCATAAAATCATTAGGAGCAGAGACGTAATATTCAATGAAAAGGTCTTGTATAAGAATCAGCTGCAGGAAAAGAAACAGGAAAAAGAAAGCAAGGAATACGCGGTTCTTGATGAGATATCTGAAAAAGTAAAGGTGCCTTAAAATAATAATAATCAACAACCACAGCAGCAGCAACCACCACAACAGCAACAGGCACCTCAAACACCTGAAAGTGGTGTTAGAAGATCTACCAGGATAAGTAGACCCCCTGAACGATACTCTCCTTCATTATATTATTTATTGCTAACTGATTCTGGTGAACCTGAATGTTATGAAGAAGCAATGCAAGCTGAAAGTAGGAAGAAGTGGCAGCTATCCATGGAAGAAGAGATGGACTCCTTAATGCATAACCATACTTGGGACTTAGTCAAGTTGCCTGCAGGTAAAACTACATTGCAAAATAAATGGGTTTACAGGCTGAAGGAAGAAGATGGAGGAAAACAGAGGTACAAAGCTAGACTTGTGGTGAAGGGGTTTGCACAAAAGAAAGGTATTGATTTTGATGAAATATTTTCTCTTGTTGTTAAGATGACTTCAATCAGAACTATTTTAAGTCTTGTAGCAGCGGAAGATTTACATCTTGAACAGTTAGATGTAAAGACAACATTTCTCCATGGATATTTGGAGGAAGAGATCTATATGGAGCAACCAGAAGGATATGAGGTCAAAGGGAAAGAAAAATTAGTGTGCAGGCTAAAGAAGAGCTTGTATGGCTTAAAATAGGCTCCAAGGCAGTGGTATCTAAAATTTGACAAGTTTATGTCTGAACAAGGTTATACTAGATGTCACTCTAATCATTGTGTTTATCTAAAAAGGAAAAATGATGGCAGCTATATTATATTGTTATTGTATGTAGATGACATGCTTGTTGCGGGATCTAACATGCAGGAAATAAATGTGCTCAAAAGAAAATTGGAAAATTCATTTGCAATGAAGGATTTGGGAGCTGCAAAACAAATCCTTGGTATGAGGATAACTAGAGACAAGAAAAATCGCAAATTAACACTGTCTCAGAATGAGTACATAGAAAAGGTGTTGAAAAGATTTAATATGCAGAATGCAAAACTAGTTAGTACACCTTTTGCTAACCATTTCAAACTTAGTAAGGAGATGTGCCCCAAGACCCAAGAAGAAATGGACTATATGTCTAAATTTCCATATGCATCAGCAGTTGGAAGCTTAATGTATGCAATGGTTTTCACAATGCCTAATATTGCACATGCAGTGGGAGTTGTGAGAAAGTAAAATCCAGGAAAAGAACATTGGATGGCAGTAAAATGGATTCTCAGATATTTGAGAGGTACCACAAATCAAGCATTATGCTTTGGTGGTTCAAACATAGCTCTACAGGGATATGTTGATTTAGATATGGTAGGTGATAGAGATAATAGGAGGAGCACTACAAGATATGTATTTACTGTAGGTGGTACAGTTGTCAGTTGGGTTTCAAAAATCCAAAGTGTTGTTGCACTTTCAACAACAGAAGCAGAGTATGTTGCTACTACAGATGCTAGTAAAGAAATGTTTTGGTTACAAAGGTTTATGGATGAATTGGGTAAGAAGCATGATATGAGCACGTTATAAAATGATAGCCAAAGTGCCATTCATCTTGCAAAGAACTCAGCATTTCATATGGTCAGTATTGCAGGATGGACAATTGAAGCTGGAAAAGATACACACTAGCCAGAATCCTGCAGATATGCTAACAAAAGTTGTAACCAGGGAGAAACTGAGAGTATCCTCAGTTTCAATTGGTCTTCAAGGATGACGATGAAGAT
Source organism: Pinus albicaulis (assembly GCA_034641835.2). Classification (NCBI taxonomy): domain Eukaryota; kingdom Viridiplantae; phylum Streptophyta; class Pinopsida; order Pinales; family Pinaceae; genus Pinus; species Pinus albicaulis. The sequence continues at coordinate 240,418,256 of CM076579.1, read as the reverse complement.
GAGAAACAGCCAAGTCCAAAGAGGATTCATTGTCCAACAAATGAAGCAGTGGTGGAGTTGCTACAATCAGTCTCCAAGTGGGAGATTGTTGGGTGTGGAGCCTGATTATCTTGTTTATTTTGTATCACAGCATTGGACCCCTGTACCTTAATGGGGCGGCAACGCTACCCGTAATTTTTACATTGCCTAGGGGGTCCAGGGGGGGCGGTTGCACTTTTCGGAGTCCCCCCCTCGCGGGGGGTTTCAGGGGCAGCGCCCCCGAAGCTAAAAATAGATGTAAATTTTCCTTGTAAAAGTATAGTAATTTCTAGTCAATCTGGGCCGTTCATAGGCAGATGATCTGACAGTGGAAGTTATGTTTAGTTTAGGGATTTTTTTCCCTAGAAGGAAACTCCCTCGTATATATGAGGGTATTGTATTGCGGTTTTGTAATGTGTGTGTATTCTCGTAGCGAGAAACAGATAGGGAGACTGTGAGAGAGAACAGAGGATATTACAGCGGATCTGTTGTAGGTTGTGTCTCTTCATTTTGCTGGATAATAGAAAGGAATTACTGGTTGTTTGGGGTGCACGTAGCCCAAACTAGGTGAACCACGTATATCTATGTCTCTCTGGTTTTATGTGTTTTGTGTGCTTGTGTTTTCTGCATATTTTATGTGTTGCAGTGCTCTGTAATATATAATTTTCTAACATTCCTTATACAGATTCCCTACCTGATGGCATCGCCTGCACCAAAAGCAGACACCTTCATTGTCCAGGATCTGAAGCTTTGAGTGGCCCTAGTAGAGGAGATCCATGCTTTCAACTGGGCCTTCCCTAGTATCCAAGTGATCGAGAATATAGACAATCGCCATATTTCCAGTCTCCAAATAGGATCGATCATGTTCAAGGTATTTTCCCAGATCGTTACCAATAATGTAGAAGACTTCTTCTGACCAGAAGTGGAGGGGTATATTGTGTAGTCGAATCCAAATGGGCCTTGCACAAATATTTTCCTTTTCAGGATCGAATAGTGGAAACCATCTCTTCAAAATCATCGACACAAATTCAATGTTCTTGTTACAGGTCAATTTGGGCATCATCCCAAAACACATATCAGTATCCATTAGGTTCTATCACTCCAAATTAGTTGCTACGTGACCTAAACAATTCATTCCATTGGTGGTTTTCCTTCCTAAAAGTTTCACTTCTTATATGCCAGTTGAAGTGCCCCCTTGGGCCATCAATGCACCCCTAGGCTGCAGTAACTTCTTTGCAGAGCATCTACTCCCATGCAAGGCTGCGTTGTAGTGGATCTAGGCCCACTTTAAGGTGCGTTAGTCAACTAGGAGCGAATTTTTCATTAGATTCTAGGAATATTCCCAACCTCTAGTGGCTTCTAGAAGTTCTTCCAGCTTTCACCTCATTTTATAGCTTCAAATATGGACACCATGAAGCCATTAAACCTCTTATCCTCTTATTCCCATGAACAAGGAAACCTCTTCATCCATTTTTAGAAAATCCATTCAGTTTTATTTATGTCAAACTACCTTCATCTACTAATAAATATAGCATTGATCATAGTGCACAAGAGAGCAAGAATTTTTATTAAGTAGATTTATGCTGGTGAGATCACGGCTCTTGGAGGTATCATGCATGTATTTTTATGTTGTTGGATTGTTGATGTTTGGTGTGATTAGGATGGGACTGATAATGGAGGAGTGACATTGAATCGATCAATTGGTTGTAATTCTGCTTCTACTTCATAATAAAGACATTTGTTCCTTTATTAATGCATGTATCAATGATGTTATATGTGTATTTACAAATCTAATCGATTCAATTTGTTTAACTTGAATAGATAATATTTCATTTATGTTGTTTTTCCAATCATATGTTTTCCATTGTAGGTACTAATCAAGATAGTTCAATTCGATTGAGAGCGATGGAAGCGAGGAAGGGAGGCAGGAAAAGCGAGCAGATTAAAAGTAGGTTTTCTTTCCTTTATATATTCATTTTAAGGAAAAGGTCAGATATCTTTCTTTCTGTTGTTCTAAGTGCACCACCACACTTAGGGAAAGCATACTTATCCGTAGGTTTGATTTCCGTAAAACAAATTGGTGACCATATTGGGGAAATACGTAATTACCCTGGTTTTTTTTTCCTTTTCCATCAACCTCTAGTAGACTTTACCTGCTTAATTTCAGTCATTTGAATTTTTTTTAGCAAAAGTAGTGTGTTTGATTTCTTTTTTAGAGAGTCCTTTGGAACCAACGCACTGTTGGTCTTGACACAGTGCTCTACATACCACAGTTGGCTTAGAGATCGTGCTCCGCAACGCACTGTCTCCCACTCAAGGGTGTGTTGCCCATGTGACCAACCAAAATCTATCATAATTTGTCTTTTGCAAATTCATTTCAGTGTCTTTCTTTCTGAAGTTTTAAGTGATTGATTGCCTTTAGAGACCAGATTGCCTCTATTGTTCTTGCCTCACTTTGGATTTGTTTGATCAATGTTTCTTTTTTTTTTTCTTTGTCATTATCAAATAGTTGCAAAGTTAATTTTACATTTGATCAATTCATTATTTTCAAAAAGCGGAATTTTCGTTTCAGTCTTCATTTCTCTAGAAAGTTTTGAGTGATTGTTTGTGCATTAGTTTCTTTTTTGTTCATCTAAACTTAAAATAAATTGAAAAGAAAAACATGAATTTTCATATAGGGATTGTGATTGCTGCATAGGAATAGTTTAAGGAAATTGCATTTAGATTTCATCATTTTTTATTGCTTAAGATCTGATTGCTCTATCCCTTGTAGCTAGTTTTTCAGCATTGAAAATCAAATCGAAACGAATGCTTCTCATTTTAATTTCATTCTAGGAATGCTCAATACATCTCGCGGTGAACCTGAAAGAAAAAATGATAAGCAAGATCAACATAAAATTTATCTGAATTTATCTAAGGAAGCATTATAACATTAACGATAACATTTAGAGGTATAGGTTAGAAGACGTGTTCCAACGTCGTTAAACATAGTAGGTGTCATTAATTGTCTGTGATAAATTCTGAGTGTGATACTTTATTCCACATATGTAAGTATATCGGAGCTCGTCCATGTACTTGGGTTATATTGGGTGATGTTCTAGTGCGAAAGTATAAGGGGATGCTCTCACTATGCGGTTTCGCATAAGACAACGCGAATACAAATTGGGCCTCCACGTACCTTCGCGTATATTTTGGAGGACAACTTTAGGTTGTTTACCATCAATAGGTAACTGAGTCGGCCACCTTGTAGCTGTGATACACCGAACATAACATTCAAGGAGATTTCCTGTAGGTACATAAGTCCTTGATCTACTGGCGCGGTGTATTGCAATTCACAGTTGCTTGGTAAACCTTTTTCCTAGCATTACCCTCTTTTTTTTTTCTTTTTCTTTTTTTTTTGTATAAAATCAATCAGCAACTATGTAATAATATCAACCCTTTCCCCATCGTTCACATAGGACAATGAATAAACCACCATTACCGCTAGAAGCTACACCTAGTAGACAAAGACACTTGTCCTACTGAGTTTGGTACCTCTGGAACTCTTGGTGCTACATCATCTAATATACAAGAGACACCTGATCCTTTGAGTACCGAGTCTCGAGTCATTTGGACTAATCCTGGTTTATCTACTACTGTCGAGACAGAACCCTCACAGTTACCTAAGGACACTGAAATTCAATCCAGTGAAACGGTAAATCCAAAACCTGAGCTTGTTCAACTGGAAGTCGATCTTGAAACCATTACTCTTTTACCATAACATCTTGTTCTCGAATTTGAATAAAAATAAGTAGTTCCAGTGCAACTGTCTTATCCTCAGTCATCTGTAACCGTTGAGTCTTCCTCTTTACCACAGAGTTTACCACTTGAAATTTATCTCGGGCCTGACGATGAAGTACTTCCACCTGGTTTGATTTCAATAGGAGGAATAACTTCAAGAATAGACAACCCCTTCATCTCCCACTCATTTTGGGTCAGGGCTTCATTTGTATCTATCTTTTCCTCATTTGACTTACTCTGCTCCTGTTGGTCCTTTTCACTCTCAAGTTCCCGTAGATTCGTTACAGTATTTGCTGGGTTATTTAACCATGGAAAAGACAGCATCCCAAACTGTAACATCTGTTTCAGTTGTGACATCATCTACTTTTGCTTCATCTTTAATGTTTTCAATGACACCCGAGTCTCATATTTATGGTGGTCCATCCGTCCCACTGGGTTACCAATATTTAACTAGAACTTACTCTGGTGTCTCCTCTAGTCCATGGACTTCGCCCATGTCATCATCTGGAATTCTATCTGGTTCATCTCTTACGAGTATTGAACGGCATGATCCTTTATTGACATCATCAGCTCAATATCAGGTTGTTCCATCTAATTACCATCCATATTATCCAGTATCTTCTAGATACCCATCATATGAAATTCATTATGTGCAATATCCTTATACTCCATATGTTGGGGGGCCGCATATGTTCAGTCCATATGGAAATACTCCATCGTTTTTAGGCCAATCATTTGTTGGAATGCTCGTTTTTCAATGGTACCCTACTTTGCATGTTCAGTTGCAAACAGTTGTGTATCAATATCAGCTAGTTCAACCGGTTGCATATGTGCCTACTATGCCTATTATTTCTTTTATGGTTGTTGCTCAATCTACTAAAGTGGGTCCTTCAACCCCTAACCCCCAATTTTCGGGTCCATAGACTCCATCTTCGCAGGCTAGTATTCAACAACCATATGTATCAGGAATTTCACAACTGCAAGATAGTTTACCTTTGTCACGGGCTTCTATTGGGCCTGTATATTCACAACCTAGTCCGAATTATCCTAGAGAACAACCTTTTTATCAGATACCATGGTAGCCACAACAACCATTCCCATAGTATCAAGCTTATCCAGGTCCTAGTCAACAAGCCTACCCCCTATCTGGGTTACCAACAATAGAATCCATTTGTTGGTATGCAACAGCCTATTTCCCAAGCTATTCCATCTTATCTTGTTTATGCTCAACCTAAACTTAATCGACAGTTTCCATTTTTTTCAATGTTAGAGTTACATGATTTAAACCAGCTCACCAATGATCCCATTCATTATTTAACTTAGTGGTCAGTGATTCCTCATAAATTACCCTCGGACATTCCAAAATTCAATGGAAATTCTAGAGAAGACCCGTCTACACACGTCATGACTTATCATTTATGGTGTTCTTCTAATTCCTTAAATGATGATTCTATTAGACTGTGTATTTTCCAATGAACGCTTACTGGTCCAGCTGTGAAGTGGTACATTGAATTACCACAAGCTTCTTTTGATAACTTTATAGCTTTAGCCACTATTTTTTTAGCCCACTTCTAGTTACCCATCAGATATGAAATTGGAACGGAACTTTTGACCAGCTTTAAACAGACCATTGCTACTCATATATCAGATCATATACATGAGTGGCGTTGTCATCATCGCATGGTTAAAACATTTGTTCCTAATCATATTTTACCTGAGTGGTTTATAAAGTCCTTGTTGCCATCTATCACTGAGGATGTGGCCAAAGGCGGTGTTATCACTAAATAGAAAGTAATTTCTCGTGCCCGATATCTGGATTTGATTTACACTCAGTCTGGAACATTTTATGAAAAGATTCCAAATGCACCGCAACCAAATTTGACTGTTCCTCCTGCTCCATCTGGTCAGGATATTCATGTCGGCGATGGTGTGATTGGTTTTGCTAGTGCTCCAGCAACAAGTCGACCATATGGTTCCACACTTGTTGTTTCAAATCAAAACCCTATTGCATATGATCTTGCGTCTTCTTTTGAAATCCATGATGTTTCATCTGACAAAGGAAAAAGTGAAAATAAACCTGGAAATAGGAAGAAGGGGAAAGATAAGAAGAAACCAAATTCACCCCCGTAGGAAAATTCATCTGATTCATCCGGTTATTTTCGAAAACTGCGTTACCCTTGCTTGATATGTAATGAGGAGAATTTTACGTGAGATTATCCTCACAGCTCAAAATTCCCAAAGCCTCTTAAGACTTCCGTCACATCTGCAGTGTTGACAAATCCTTTTCTGAACCTAGAAACACATATGGTTGCTACGGATCCTGCTTCTAGTTCGCAAGTGCTTATGCAATCCGCCACTAAGCCAAAAACTTATGTTTTGGTGTCTAATGGAAGCAAAGATTACAGTAATCCATTTTCATCATCAAATTGTCAGGCAATATATCAGCCTACCACTTCAACTTCAAACACATCTGACTTGGCTATACCGCCTATCATTCCAGAGTTAACAATTAAGCCGCCGAAGGGAGTAGTTCATAAATCGACATTCAACCCTCGAGCTCGTGTGGCTCAAAATTATAATGTAGTAGAATATTTGGCTCAATCACCTTCTTCTATGTCAACGCTTGAGGTTCTTCAAAATTGTTCCTCCCAAAAGTAGGCTTTGTTGTCCGCGATTCGTGGAATCGATCCAACGAATTTGAATCTAGTCTTTAATCACATAGGCTATGTGCCACAATTACCAGCACAATTAGCATTCTTGATTCAAGTACATGCCTTGAATCGCCTCATTCATCGCAATATCATAGATGAAGGCACATCTACTTATATCATGTCTATTATTTTCTGGAAGTAACTTGGCTCACCGACTTTTTCACAATCACCTACGACGTTGAAATATTTTGACGGTCGTACATATACGCCTTGTGGAATTCTTAGTGACCTGCAAGTTGAACTAGGGGGGAAATCAGTTACTATTGAATTTGAGGTCGTTTATGGACCCCTTGAATACAATACATTACTTGGAATATTGTGGGTTTACGTTATGGCTGTGGTAGTATCTACTTACTTTCGTATGATAATCTTCCCCCATAAGGGAATAATCACAGAGATTGATCAAATCTCTTTCTTTTCCTATAGTTCACAGTCAACTGGAAGCATTCCATTTTTTCATGGACCCCCACCTTCTCTTCAAAACATTGGTGTAGGACTCTTTAAGGGTTCTTCCCTAATGGGCACCTTTTCGTTACCGCCGCTTGTGACATCAGCGGAAATAGCAAAGATAGGGACCTGCAATATAATATCTTCCACTTCATCTGACTTAAGGAAGATTCCCAATGATTCTGAAATGGTTAGGTTGGGTGACATCATGCTGTTAAGTCCCAATGAGCTAGCATAGCAATCAATTTTCTTGGCTTATTTGGCCAATCCAAATCCTTTGTCGTCGATAGTTTGGGTTGATTGTTCTTTGGATTATGGTACTTCTTTTGATCCTTTTTCACGTGTATTCTCGACCAATGAGAGAATTATGGAATCCATGGTGCTGGAAGAAGAACCATGGGATGCATCACATCAACGATCCCATCTTCCAGATTACATTGAAGATAATCCTATTGAACTATATCACCCTACAGTCGCTGATTTCTTGACGAATTCTATTCCTACCATACCCTTGATTCTGAGTGAAACCCATCAAATATCGAAGAAATGATTTCTACTGATATTTCAACCAAACCTGATATTGTAGAAAACATTCATGTCAATGTGTCTTGTTCTCCTTCTAAACTTGACAATTACCATGCTCTTTTTTCTGAATTCTGAGATGTATTCCCTTGGTCATATGAGGAGATGTCAGACATCGACTCCAGCATTGTTGAACATGCGATTAAAATGTATCCTAATGTTAAGCCGATACAACAACACCTTCGTCATGTTCACCCTAATAAAGTTATTTCCATTAAAGTAGAGGTTGAAAAACTTTTGTGTGTTGGATTCATTTACCCTGTTCTACTTACTGATTGGGTTTCAAACATTTTTCCTGTCATGAATAAACAGGGGAAAATTAAAGTGTGTGTAGATTCTCGGGATGTTAATTATGCTTGTGTGAAAGACAACTATCCCACTCCAATTTATTGACCAAATTATCGATGAATGTGCCGGATGTGAAATATTTTCTTTCATGGATGGATTTTTCAATTAGAATCAGATCAATATTCGCCCAGAGGACCAATATAAAACCACTTTTATTTGTCCCTGGGGCACATTCAGTTATCAACATCTCCCTTTTGGTTTAAAGAATGTTGGGGAAACATTCCAGAGGGCAATGAATCATGGTTTTTATGACATCAAACACATAGTTCAACCGTATTTGGATGACTTACCTACGCATTCACAGAAATGGGTTGACCACCTGCTACATCTGAGAGCGATATTTTTATGATGTTGTCACTATAAAATACGCCTCAATCCACGGAAATGTGTGTTTGGTGTTGATTCTGGTCGTTTTCTTAGATTCATCGTGTCGAAATATGGAATTCAGCTTGAACCATTGAAGGTCAGGGCCATTCATTATTTTCTTACTCCTTCCAATCTACTTCTGTTACAGAGACTCCAAGGGAAGGCTAACTTTCTATGCCTGCTCCTTCCAATCTACTTCTGTTACAGAGACTCCAAGGGAAGGCTAACTTTCTAAGGAGGTTCATTCCTAACTACGCCGAAATGGCTAAAGGATTTACTTGACTCTTGAAAAAGGGGGTTCCCTTCCATTGGGATGAGTTTGCACAAGATTCCTTTGGTATTCTTAAAGATACCCTGATCTGAGCATCATTAATCTATTCCCCAAATTATCAAATTGATTATTTCCTGTATCTCACCACTACAGATACAGCCATCGTTATGGTTTTAGTCCAAGAAGAATATGGGATTTAACATTCGATTTATTATTTGAGTCATAATCTCAATTAGACATAAGTTAAGTACACATACATTGAGAAGCTCGCTTTCATAGACGTTCAAGTTGTACAAAGATTTTTCCATTATATCCTGCTCCGAAAGACCATTGTCATTTCGGATTGCAACCCTATGACATACATTTTGCAGGAATTTGATTTGGAATTAATCAAATCCAAGTCAAAGATGTCTTTGGTGTTTGTTGATATTATCTGTGACCTTCCTTCAAGTAGCATTGAGTCTACTATGGAACCATCAATTTTGGATGATTCTTTGTTTCTAATCGAATCATTTGACCCGTGGTATGGAGATTTCATCATCTATCTCCATAACCAAAATTTTCGGCCCAATAGCTCTTTCTCACAATAGCGACGTATCAGATACCAAGCCAAAGATTATCTGATCGTCGGCGATACACATTATCGTTGTGTTGTTGATACGATTTTATGTACGTGCCTCACTCATGAGGAGGCCGAGAAACTTTTAAATGACTGCCACGCTGGTGCATGTGGTGGATATTTTTCTAGTTATGCTACCGTGCAGAAGATTCTGTGTGTCGGTTACTTCTAGCCTACCATATTTCTCGGTTGCATTATCACGGTTAGAAGTTGTCATGCTTGCCAGATATTTCATCGTAAAACCCTCTTGCCGCTAGCACCATTGCATCACGTCGTTGTTGTTAGACCATTTTCAAAATGGGGCATTGAATTCATGACATGTAACCCCCGCTTGGATGGCGGGCATGGGTATATTATTGTCGTTGTCAGCTATTTTACCAAGTGGGCTAAGGCGATGCCTACATTCAACAACATGGGACAGACAGCTGCATTGTTATTTTTTAACCAAGTGATTACACGGTTTGGTGTTCTACAATCCATAGTCACATATCATGGAAAACATTTTCGCAATCACGTGATGGCTGAGTTTACTGCCAAGTTAGGACTGTCGCATGATATTTCTACCCCATATTATCTACAAGCTAATGGAAAAGTTGAAGCTATCAACAAGATTCTTAAGCGTATGCTTCAACGCATGATTGGGGTTCATAAACGAAACTGGCATTTGATCTTGTACTTAGCATCGTGGGCATATTGAACCTCGGTAAAAAATGCAACCGGATTTACTCCCTTTCAGTTGTTTTACGGTCTCGAAGCTATCTTGCCGATACAATGAGAAATTCCTTCGTTGAAATTTGCGATTGACCTACTACCTAAAACTTCTGACGAAGAGGTACATCTTTTACACCTCATCCATCTAGATGAAATGCATTGTGAAGCTACAATGGCCAATAAAGCGCATAAGAGATTAATCAAGGCACAATATGACCACAATGTCAAGCCTCGCACCTTCCCGGAAGGAGACCTGGTCTTGCTTTATGGTTAGGAAGCTAATAAGATAGGAACAGGGAAATTTGAACCATTATGGCATGGCCCCTACATTGTCAAGCGCATTTTGACTAAGGGTTCCTACGAGTTGGTATATTATGATGGGATCCCATTGTCGCAACCTCGAAATGGGTTTTATCTTAAATGTTACTATGCCTGATTTGCATAGTAAACATTGTATTATATGCTTTGATTGTGTGTGTGTAGAAGTGTGTCTTCTAGACTTTTTCATGTGGTTAGTAATCCGCTTTGCATTTTTTGTAGATGTTAGAATATTTGGAACCATTTGTTGGATATGTCGATGGTGCTAGTCATAATACTCAGAATCTATCCTCTACAGCACGAGCCATCTTCGCTACAAGTGGTGAGTTAGTGAGTTTCCAAGGGATTTGTATTCGTCGGTCGACCAACAATATCACTGAGTATAGAAGGTTGATCGAACTCCTCTCTGATGCCATTTCACTTGGCATTCATCACATCATCATCAGGTTGGACTCACAACTTGTCGTACACAGCTTACTGGCATTTATACTTTCTGAAATCTAGCAATTCATTGCATGTTCCTTAAAGTTCGTCTTTTGGAAATACATTTTGATTACATCCAATATCAACACATTTCCTAAAAATTTAACACTTTAGTTGATTCTGTGGCGAATTATGTGTTAAATGGACATTTGAAAAATATGTAAAGATAGATTTTAAATTCACATCATACAATTGAATAGGATTGCACATGATCATAGAAAAACACTGAAAGTAAAATAGATTTATATTGATTTTTTTACAAAAATTGTGTCCAAGACATGTTGGTCATCTGACCTCAAAATGCATACAAATATAGCATAATCTAAGTAGACCTAGTGATGCTCATGATAGCAGGTCACTTCTTGGGCTATCATGCGTAATAGCCTCATCCAACAGCTAGGCACACCAATGGTATGGCGTTGCAACCTCATAGGTAACTCTTCGATCCGGGCATCCGATATCCCAAGAGTAAATCCCTCCACATGTTGTTGCAACTCAGCAAGAGTCTCGGATAAATTCAAATCCTGAAGGACTACTCTCGCAACAGTCTTCTCTGCTGTTTCTCCCGCCTGTTGTGCACAAAAAATTGGTCAAACGGTACCTACATCTGCATACATAAAACATCTTTATTTTAGTCTTGGAAACATCAAAAAACACAAAATATGTAAAAAACCCAAAAATCAAAAACATGGTCAACACTTTACCTATAACGCCCCATTGAGCACCGGATGGTAAAATCAAATCTGGATCTCCACGGAAATCCATCCCTGCATATGGATGCTCCTCTATGAATATATTATGTCTTCGGAGCCAACTGAAGAATGTAGTTGAAAACAAGATCAATGATTGACCAGCATGTCTAGCCATCAGCTTGACCCACCACTGCATCCATGGATCTCTAGGACCATCTAATCCCAGTGTCACATGTTGTGGCTGCATCAATGGAACTCGCTCCAAAATTAAATTGATCAAGATCAACCCAAAGCTGAAATTCTTGGTCCTTCCACTTTTTACTTTGGTCAGTTGTTCTTTCATCTAAAGGAGTACTTCTTCAGCCAAGTTGAACACGGTTAGCTCAAGACACTCAAGCGCATACTGCACATATGATATGTTCACGACATGTAGTGTCATGCGATGAGCCAACTTTGCAATAGTAAATAGGAGCATTTGCAAAGGCATATCATGTACATATTTGATATTTATCTTTCCATATTTTCTAGGCTCAGTTCCTGGTTGAAAAAAATGTGGAATGTATTCCTTCACTGTCTCACCTCCACGAATGGAGCCTGCAAGGGAAATGGGGGCACCACATCTAAAAAAAAATTGTTATAAATGAAATGTCATCAGCCAAAATTGGGAGCACTTTGTCCTCAATGTGAAATTCTTGTAGTGTTGGGTCCCATGAACCAATCAATAACTGCAATAGTTCCATGTGTTGCCTCATCCTTGACAATAAAAAGTACTTGAGCAAGCCATAGTCTCTGAGGGCTCTCACAGTTCCAGGATCATTTAGGGAAACCATATCTTGTTCTTCATGTTCCCTTTCTCTCCATGTAATCGACATTTTGATCCAATCAAAGTCTGAAATCATACCATAGGCTTAGTTAGGATCCATTCCATGTAAAAAAATGGAGAAATTTTGGGCAGAAAACAAGATGCAAGTTTTTTAAATGCGCCTAACGCACTCCTAAGTGGAAGACAGAGCATTGCAGAGGAACTGGCCTTCTTTCCAGCCTCTCTACAATGCACTTTTCGACATCCAAGGTTGCGTTGGTCATAGGGCATTGTATATTTAACCTAGGAGACCCAAAACCCTAAAAAATTTGCATGAAACTGAACAAGAATGTAACCAATAGAAAGAGGAAGGTAAGATATCCTACCTGGTCCAGACGCCACGAGAAATGGTCCACAGAATCTGGCACAATCAGCCACTGAAGTTTGAGGGTAAAACATGCTTAGAGCACTAAAATTCGAATGGTAAATGTGAAATGGTAAAAATGACCTTGTAATTTCTTATTTTAATAGTATTTTTGATTAATTTATGCATATTTAATGAATTGACTATGGTTTTGACCCATTTTTACTATTTTAAACAGGTATTGTTAATCCATTTCGTGGTTCTTTAAACATGTTTACAGTTGATTATAGTGATTTCATCGTGCATGATCATGAAATAAAATTTTGACCACAAAGAACACTTTTATCGCTTTTTAGAGCTTTGTTAAACACAAAAAAGGAACCCAAAGCACACTTTTATCTCTTTTTCGAGCTTTATTAAACATGAGAAAGGAACCCCCCTGGAGCTCTCTTTCAGCTCTTTTTAGACTCCCAAAACATGAAAATATTTTCAAGCATTTTTCCTTTCGAGATTGTAACACAAATTGAAACAACATCTACTCAGTATAAGGTTAACCCTTTTCTGGACTGAGATAGATTATTGTTTACGAAAAACAAAAACCCTAGTCGAACATGGCTAAGAGGTTCTCTCAGGTATTATTTTATGCTTTTTCGTATCTGAGGGACTATTTTACGAAAAATGACTTGTGGGTTTTTCTTTTCGTCCCTTTTTCAAACTCTCTAAACATGAAAAAGGATCGAGTTTTCACTATCATTAGACTCGTTAGAGCATCAAATAGCGACAGACTTGTCCATCATGACAAGATCGAGTTTCACCTTTGCTAGACTCGTTAAAACATCAAATAGCAATGGATTCACCCAAAGGGTGGAATTATACATCAATCATATGTTATACTCCTCAATCTTGTTAAAAAATAAAGAGGTACAGGTTAGCAACGATTGGGGAAAATTGGAAAGGGATAAAACACTTTATGTTAGCAAGTTTCTCTTAAACATGACACTTATTCACTTCATCTTCGTGACCTTTTAGGTTGGGTAATATTCTTGATGGTCTATCATGCCTATGGTATCTTATACTTATGGTATCTCATACCTATGGTATATCATACCATCCATCACTTCGGTTTTGGGTCAATGTTGTCAATTCATTCAGTGTTGCCGATATGTTCAATAGAAGTCACTCAATTATTCCTAATCCTTTGCAATACTCATAAACCTTCATTTCATGACTTCCATCCCTAAACATTGCTTCATCAGTCACATTCTGTCTCGAAAATAATTACTCTTGTTTCGTGTCATCAATGGGGGGAACATCAAGGCCCTCTTGCGACGAGTCACTACATGTTGACATCAGCTCATCATCTAGCAAGTTGACTTAGAAACAAGATTTCAGTACCATGGAGCTTGCTTACACCAACAGCAGGTTTCTCGCTTCCGGCGACAGGTTTACATCAAAGGCCTACAACCGAAAGACTTTGTATGGTGTTTGAAATCAAATCATATATTCATACCATGCAGAATGTACTACAATACCTTCAGAGCCATTATCATCAACTGTGGTTTCTCTCGCGTCTGTTAACGGCTCACATCATTGGTTGGTAATCAGATGGTGTCTTCCTGTGTTGGACTTCAGATCACATTTTTTCATGGTTAGGCTCATACTTTAGGTGATCGAGTGAACGAGATACAAGACCCCAGATGTAGTTTCATCCATATGGGCTGCAATTTCAGGAGTGGTACCAAATCATTCGTGCAATGCTCACTACTCAGATGGTAATCTTATCATGGGTATATATCTATAGACAACTTTCTGATGTTATGATAGTTTATGTACTAAGTATGGGAATGCCTCCCTCAGCAATTCATGTCCAAGATGAAAATATATCATGATGTAATGTATTGTAATTGATGCAGATCATCGTTCGTTTCAGATCCTACTCATCACACCGTAAAGAAGTCAATCAACATTATCATTTTTTACTTCATGTTTTAGGGGGCAGTTGTTACAAGTCAATTTGGGCATCATCCTAAAACATAGATCAGTATCCCTTAGGGTCTATCATACTCTAAATTAGTTGCTACATGCCCTAAACAATTCATCCCATTGGTGGTTTTTCTTCATGAAATTTTCACTACTTAGATGCCAGTTGAAGTGCCCCATTGAGCCATCAATGCACACCTAGAGTGTAGTAACTGCTTTGCAGAGCATCTACTCACATTCAAGGCTGCGTTGCAGAGGATCTAGGCCCACTTTAAGGTACATTGGTCGACTAGGAGTGAATTTTTCATTAGATTCTGGGAATCTTCCAAACCTCTAGTGGCTTCTAGAAGTTGTTCCAGGTTTCACCTCATCTGATAGCTTCGAATATGGACACCATTAAGCCATTAAACTTATTATCCTCCTATTTCCATGAACAAGGAAACCTCTTCATCCATTTTTGGAAAATCCATTCAATGTTTCATTTATGTCAAACTAACTTCATCTACTTATAAATAGAGCATTGATCATAGTGCATAAGAGAGAAATAATTTGTATTAAGTAGAGTTATGTTGGTGAGATCACAGCTCCTGGAGGTATCGTGCATGTATTTTTACGATTTTGGGTGTGATGAGGATGGTGTTAACACTTGAAAATCGTACAGCAGAAGATGAAATTAATTAATTTCAAGCAAAAGGATTTATAGGGCTGGAAGACATTACAGAATCTGGAAAGTATTTAAAAATATCTAAGGTCTGAGGAAAATCAAATTTGAACAAGTCCTAAATTCTATTTGCACACATAATCCTTCATGAAGAGCATCGTTTGCGTGCCTTTTTTCCCGACATGCACGTAATCCTGGGAGTGGCCAAATGTCATTATCCGGGACCACACAAAGCAAGGGACAAGTGATTCCTCACTTGAATTCGCCTAAGGACAGCCACCAATGCCTCCTTAGACACCAACTGAGCACACAATGGAATATTTGGAGCACACAAAGGAATCATACCCCTCTCTTGGGTCACCATCCACAATGTACCAAGAGAGGGAAGGAAGGATTTGAAATCTCCTATATAAGGCCACCATGAGATGAAGAATTTGTGAACACATTGTTATGCTAGCCAGAATTTCCCAAACAATACCAACAATGTTTGAGCCGGAGCTGAAGATAGAGGGGACTCAATTGTTGGCCATCCAATAAGTTCAGTCCAACATAGTAGAGAGAGAGGGAGATTGCACCGAGGCAAGCTTGGGATAAAAACATCCTTGCATCAGGACCTAGAACCCATGGTCTAAGGGCCCTTTGGCAAGAGGGTAAAGTTTCGGTCTTATTACTACCAGCGCTCAATAAGGGGGGGCCTAGAGCCACCGTTCGTATTATTGTTGTCGTTTGACTCTTTTCAGAGCTCCTGTTTATTTTTTTTAGTTTTTTAGTTTATATATGCATGCTATTTCTCTATCTAGTATGCTTATGATTCCATCTTGTTCCACTAACTTGTTTGACTCCACTTCTTTTTCTCCCCCTTACCAATAACTTAAGTGGGTAGACCACACCCCTTAATTTGGTGTGATTTCGTACATATGTGTACCAAACACACTCCAACAGGATTGGCCACTCCACTAATGTTTATTACCAAGTTTATGTGGTTGTGCCTTTTTTGCAGAGACCTTTTTCTGTGCTGTGGAGTGGAGTTTAATTTCCACTTATTTCTCTTGCAGTCCCTTGTTCATCCCAAGTGACAGACTAAAGCATAACATCTCCAAACTTTTCTTGCAGGAATTTCCGCATGCTTTCTCCCCATAGATGCATAGGGTGTGCATTCAGAGCTTACCTGTGCACAGACAGCGCGCTTGTTCCAGCCTTTTGCGTGCAAAATAAAGAATGAGAAATTTCTCCCATGTTTCTGTCTTTTCCTGTCTTTTCTTACGGGAAGTTGTGCCAGCACTCGCAAGAAATCTTCTCAAGGCCCAATTACATTTGAGTGCGTGAGGATGAATAAGTCTTCTAGGATTTTTAGTATCATATGCAAACAAACAAAAACCACTTTTTTGATTGCTTGATCACATAGATTAATTTAAAGGGAAATTTATTTTATTTTTCGTTTTGTTTTATGTATGTGACAAGAAGTTTGCTTTGATCATACACTCTATCCTCTAAAATTTTTCCAAAACCAAACCTGGTGGAGACCAGAATGGTCCCAACGAGACCTAGTCGATCCAGGCATCTTTTGGACCTCCTCCCATCACTGGGAAGGGTTCCAGGGCTTTCACCATTTAGGTGTCAAAGATGGAACGCTGCCACCATTATCGGTTTGCCCTTTATTGGGGCATCCTTAATTGGGAACCCTAGTAAGTCTCCCAACACCACACCACACACCACTCCTCCCACGACCCCTACGGGGTAGAGGAGTGCATCCCATTCGGGAAGCCATCCAAACACACAGCAGGGTACGTCACAGACTAACCCTCTTCCTAACCGGAACTTTGCATTTTTGCACAGTGCAATGACATCAACCTCCTAGTCACCTTTCTTAGCTTCTTTGAATCTACCCAATTTAACTAAGCTAACAAATGACCCCATCACAAACAATCCTATGTGGCCTCCCATGCCCACGAAGCTCCCTTCGAATATTCCAAAGTTCGAAGTAAAGCAAGTGGAAGACCCAGGTAATCATTTCATGACCTTTCACCTATGGTGCTCATCGAACAGTATCATTAATGACACTATTTGATTTAGATTATTTCAATGCACTCTTACAGGAGTAGCCACGAAGTGGTACGTGGAGCAACCCTCAGCTTCACATCGAACCTTTAGCACCCTTGTTATCGCGTTCCTAAAATATTTTCAGTTACCCATTCACCATGATACCAGAATGGAATTACTGACGCATTTTAGACAAACCCCCACCATCCATATCTTATACCATCTCCATGAATGGAGGCGGCGTCACAGTTTATGTAAAGCTAAACTTGACAATCGGGTTCTCTTAGATTTGTTCTTGAAAACTCTTACGGTAGAGATTTCAAAGGATGTGGCACAGCAGAAGCCCATATCCAAATAGGACGCTATCAGCAAAGCCCAGTAGCTTGAGTTGATTTATACGCAGTCAGGATACATTTATAACATCCTGCCTAACGACCCGTGCCTGCAAACTTATCAAGAATTTTTAGGCGCGTCGAACTCTGTAGACGGACTAATCGGGTCATTGACCCAAGGTTACCTAGGTAGCAGCAGTCAAAAACCTAGTTACACATACAGTTCTACCCATAATGTACCTAAACCCAGTTTTCAAAGTCATCATATGCTTCAGCAAAATTTGACCAATAGGTTGCCAGCGTATCACCGGGGAGGACCTTATCCTCCGACTCAGGGGAATCAGTACGCAGAAAGAAACATTGATGGAAGATCTCCCCTCCAACAGCAAGGTGCAAACAAGGGACCTCGTTATGCTCAGTCCCTAGCACATGACCCACCTATGCAAACCAATGCACAGGTGAACTTTGTGCAGCCATCCCAAAACCAACAACACCAATACAACCAGGAGAACTACCCTCCTAACGTGGTGAAGAAAAAATCCAAAAACAAGCCAAAAGGGAACCTTGGATAGAGGCACAACAACCAACAGCACCCACCACGATCCCAGGTTGGAGGCAACTCCAACCAGAATCAGAACCAAGAGCGAAGCAATTCCCAACGGCAGAGCAAAAGGCCACCTCTTTGAACAAACCATTCTTGTTTGATATGTGGTGAGTACAGCCACTATACTCACCATTGTCCTAATCTCCCTGAGCTGAAGAAGCTACAAAGTAACCGAGGACAAGAAGGATCTTCCCAACAACCAGCTGTAATGCAAGAACCTTTCCCCCATCAAGGGATGGTAAGCACTCAACAGCAAAATACAGACGACTTTGGGAAAAGCAGACATGAAATCTACATGATTGGTGAAGAGATATTTTTCCAAACATGGAATTTCAATTACGACACCCCACTAGACACCAATACGTCAGGGGCAAGTACTAGTGCACCGACTGCACCTTTTTCCATTTCAAATATGCCTATAGAACCATTGCAAAAGATGGCGAAGGGACCTAATAGGCGAGTAGGAAACTACTCCAAAGCAGCCCATAATTATAGCATCATGGACAATTTAGCATAATCTCCCACTACTATGTCAGCTTTGGAAGTATTGCAGTCATTCCAAAAAAAACAAAAATCCCTACTTTCCACGTTAGGTGCTATCAACCCTGTCGATATGCGCCTAATGGCTTTTGACTTAGACAAATCCACCCCTAGGCTTCCTTCCATGGTCGCCTTCCTGATACGAGTGTCGGTCCAGAATATCACAATTCACCGATGTGTGAAAGATGAGGGTGAATCCACGTGCATTATGTCCAAAAAAATTTGGCAGAAGTTAGGTTCTCCTGAACTAAAACCCTCAGTCGTCACACTTAGAGCATACGACGGTCGTCCTTCGACCCCCGTCAACCTCTACCAAAATGTCCCGGTCTACTTAGCCGAAACGATGTTCCACGTATACATTGAAGTCTTCAACGCTCACTTGGACTACAATATACACCTTAGGCGGATTTATATGTACACCATGTCTACCATGGCCTCCTCCGTCTTCCACATCATGATGTTCCCCCATGAGGACCACATCATTATTGTAGACCAACTGACACCTAGCGAGAAGCGACCCCTAACAAACACTGATGTAATTCTACCCTATGTAGATACATCCTCAAATTCTCTCTCACAGTACCAATAATATGGCCCTGACCAATTCAAACCGTCGTTTGTTCTAGGGTCATTCCTAGGAGATCCTCCCATAATCCCTTATTCATTGCCCAATGTCACAGGGGCTCCAATGTGCATGATCTCCACATCAAGCGCCGAAGCTAGTAAGGACATGAACACAACCAGTAATGGCACCGATTCATCACCCATGGCAGCCTCTTTAGCCTATGCCGCCTCCCAAACCCCTTTCCTTTACCCCCCAGCTAGTTTTGTCTCCCAGCAGATTTTTGTAACACTGGTATTACCAAACATATTATTGGAAATCCTAGTTTGGTACCTCGTTCCCCCTACAGGAACATAAGCCACCCACGTTACTGCCAGAGGATTGAAGCCCCTCAATCCCGAGGAGGCCCCACTCATCCAAGAAACAGTCGAAACCACCCTGCAAAGGAAATTCCCATTGCAAAACTGGTGATTATGGCTTAGAAAACTGAGAAAAGAGGAAAGAATATGGTGACCCCCATCGTTCAACAGGAATCACCAGTCTGCACCATATGCAACATAATAGGTCGCCCTACCCATATTTGTCCAAATCTAGATGAATTAAAACCACTCCTTGGATCTAAGACAGACATCGCGATGTTGCATTCCCATAAAAAGTAACCTCCCACCAAAGGTAAAGGAAAAGCATTGCATACCAATCACGCAAGCGCTATCTGTAGCATCTATGGGCACTATACCTATCATTACCCAGAAATCACGCAATATAGGGATGCCTTACATGCCATCGAGCGATCCTATCAAGAGGATCCCCCCACCAAATCTGTCAGAGATGAACCTCATATCATCCTATACCTAAAGGAAGAACGGTGATCACCTGAAAGGCTCCCCGCTAGACCCCCTACCCCAATTGAAAGGTGCATACTTTGTGATGAACTTGATCATTTCATCATTGATTGCCCAGCCTTGGAAATGTTCCAATGATGGTACCCAGTCCATATAGTATATCGAGCCGACATGGACGTCCCATATTCATGTCAGATATGTGGTGACAACCACCCAGTATGTTGTTGTCACTACATACCTATATTTCGCACAGCGCTAGCCTATATGCGATCAACCATAGTCCGCCTCTCCTAAGAAGATGGAACGGACTCAGAATCCATGAATAGTTCGACAACCCAAGAGGATGTGATGGATAGATCCATCCTGTTCTTGTCAACTGAAAGGCAACAAATCAAGGAGGTTCATCCCCCACCAAATGCCGATGACATGACACATCATATAGAACTCATATCATTGTGTATCAGAACTATAACTCGATTTTTCTACTCATCTACCATAGGTGTCAAGTCAGATGCAACTACAAGAGTAGTTGTACCTACAATAGTGCAAACCCAATCTATTTGCACTCTGTCGACCACGTCTGGTTCCACCACATCCACGATGGAACCCTTCTTGTGTCTCTCAACTAGCTACATACAGATTAACCCCATTCAACATAACCCTACCTAGGAAAAATCCTCCTTTGGATCCTTGTTTCATTCGTATGAAGATATCCTAGAGGCTATGACGGAGCCAGATTATCCATGGGATGCAATGCATCACCATTTGCTTTTTCTCCCCAAGCAAACGTTCAGTCCTAACAAGATAAAAGAACAAGAGATCTATGCGATCGAATCAAAAGATTTCCTTCCATCAAGCAAATTCGATTGGTTCAAAAACCACATCCCAGTTCCCGATGCATTTGAGGAAGGAAATATGTCGAATATCTCACCTACCATCAAGGTGAACATATCCAAAAATCCTGAAAATGTCGAAGAAATCTCATTGGGGGTAGCATACTCTCTAGAAGAAATAACCTCTTACGCCCAATTGTTACAAGAGTATCAAGATATCTTAGCGTGGGACTACTCAGAAATTCCTAGGCTTAGTCCTACTATCGTAGAGCACCATATTGACACTTGGCCAGACGTACCTCCAATGCGCCAGAAACAACGTCAACTACACCCATCTAAGGCAGAAGAAATAAAGTGAGAAATCTACAAGCTTCACAAAGTTAGTTTTATCTACCCCGTCACTTATACATATTGATTTTCCAACAAAGTTCTCGTCATGAAAAAATAGGACACTATACGCTTTTGCACCGATTTTCGAGATTTGAACAAATCTTGTCCTAAAGGCAATTATCCCACTCCATTCATCGACCAAGTCATCGATGCTTGCGCAGGACATGAGGCTTTTCCCTTCATGGATGGGTTCTCCGGGTACAATCAAATCCATATCCGCCATACAGACGGGTACAAAACTGCGTTCACCACCCCCTGGGGCACATTCGCATACCTGGTGATGCCATTTGGCCTAAAAAATGTTGGAGCCACCTTCCAAAAGGCCATGAATTATATATTTCATGACTTGGCACACCTTATCCTCGCCTACTTGGATGACTTAACCGTATGCTCCAAGAAGCACTTAGACCACCTCCAGGATCTGCGATTAGTATTCAAACGATGTCGTAAATACAACCTACGCTTGAAACCCCTTAAGTGTGTCTTTTTCTTTAGCACAAGAACACTCTTAGGTTTTATTGTGTCCCAGTAAGGCATTTGTGTGGACCCCTTCAAATTCCAAGCCATCAAAGAGGTACCACCACCTCGAACCCTCAAGCAACTTCAAAGCCTGCAGGGGAAGGCCAATATTTTGAGACGCATTTTCCCATATTATGCCACCTGCGCTCAAGGTTTCCTGTGCCTCCTCCACCAGGACATCCCATTTAAATGGGACGATTATGCCCAAAAATTGTTCAATGCACTGAAAGAAACATTAGCTTCAGTGCCCCTCAAACTATGACAAAGATTATATCCTATATTTATCAGCTTCTGAGTCCACGTTAGCCGGAGTGTTGGTCCAAGAAGGCCCAATGGGAACGAGCACATAATCTACTGCATCAAAAAAACCTTATCAAGTCCAGAATTAAGATATGAGCCAGAAGAAAAGACTACACTAGCATTAATTTATGCAGTCCAGAAAATTCACCACTACATCATCTTAAGAACCACTACGGTCATCGCAGATATTAACCCAATTAAATACCTGCTCACGCACCACCTAATGAACCATAAGTACGCCATTGGATAGTCATTCTTCAAGAATATGACTTACATTTTCACTCCCCCAAAAGAAAAAAGGTGCTTACCTTAGTAGAGTTCATTACGGATCTCCCAGGAGATACCAAGGGATCACCAGTGAACGATTTTATACCCGATGAACACCTCTTCTTTGTAGCAACCGACGACCCTTGGTACGGAGATATTCTCATGTTCTTGTGAACCCAAAAGTTCAGACCTCATCTCACCCGAGATGATTGTCGATGCATATGCCAGCAGGCCCCCCAAGATATCCTCATGGGATATTTCTTATATCGATGAGGCATCAACACCATTTTACGGCGGTGCCTCACCCACGACCAAGCAGAACAAGCCTTTAATGACTGCCAGGGAGGCGCTTGCGGCTGCCACCTATCTGGCATGGCCACCGCCCAAAAATTCCTATGGGTAGGATATTTTTGGCCCTCATTGTTTCACTACTGCATTATAGCAGTCAAAAGATGTGAACGATGCCAACACTTCGCCCACAAAGCAAGAGAACCTCCCGCTCCTTTGCATCCTGTCATCATCGTCGGTCCCTTTTGTAAATGGGGAATTGACTTCATGACTTGCAACCCGCCTCATCGGGCAACCATAAATACATTATCATGGCTGTCAACTATTTCACCAAGTGGGCTGAGGCCATGCCTACATACGAAAACACAGTAGAAACCGCCGCTTGATTTCTGTTTAACCATGTGATCGCCCGATTCGACGTCCCCAAAGAGTTAGTCTCTAACCATGGGAAACACTTTGAGAAAGAAGTTTTCGAGGAGCTATCTCACCACCTCATATTCACCCATGAATTCGCTTCACCATACTACCCCTAGTCCAACAGACAAGTAGAAGCTATTAACAAAGTACTCAAAACTATGTTACAACACATGGTGAATAACCATAAAACCAACTGGCACCATATGCTCTTTTCCGCCCTATGGGCATACCGCACGATGGTAAAGACGTCCATTTTTTTCACTCCCTTCCACTTAGTATATGGGGTCGAGGCTATGATTCCCATAGAATATGAGTTCTCAAATTTACATGCTGCCATCGAACTACTCGATGACACCCAGCCTCTACAACAACGCCTAGTACAACTAGAGCTTGTCAATGAAAGTCGATGACAGTCGCTGCAACACAACGAGGCCCATAAGAAAAGGGTAAAAGAATCATTTTATCACCACATCACCCCCCGGTCATTCACTGAGGGAGAATTATTCCTCCGCTATGATGTCGCAAAAGAAGCCCTAGGGCCAGGAAAGTTTGAAACCTTGTGGAAAGGACCATACATCATCAAACATTGCCTCCGACAGGGGGCATACATCTTGATGGAACCAGACGGGACTTGCCTTAGTAACCCCTTCAACGTCCTTTACCTGAAGAGTTTCTACCCATAAGGGCCAAAACTTCCCTTCCCTAGAGTGAACGTACGCATCCCCAACCACTAAAATATTTTTGACCAAAAGACTTATTTAAAAGTGCTCAAAGTGCTGCCATGGATCACCAAACTGAACCCTATTTCATATTTTCTTATGGAGCATCAAGATGGTCTCAAATATTAGCCGCATCTACCTCGGTCATCTATCACCCTAACAGATCGCCACTCTACTCAAATGGCATGTGCATCGGTTCAACAACAAACAATCAAGCAGACATCAGCATGAACCCACTTAACCACAGCCTCTGTAGTGGTTGAGATGTTGCCCTCTCCTGAAGGGCCAGCACCACCACCAAGTCCCCTAGCAGCACCTCCTCCTTGACCACCCCTAGGTCGACGTAGAGGATCGTGGACAACCAACCAAGCCAAGGGGTGACCAACCTCGCCAACATCTGCAAGAGTAACCAAAACGATGTCAGTGTCACTAGAAAAACACATAAGTACATGTACACTCAAATAACTGCAGAAAACCAAAAGGGAGACCCATGTCTGGATCCCACCGAAAGTCCATCCCCATATATGGGAATGGCAAGAACATCTGTGGGTTGGCCTTGAACTGGGCCTCTGTCGTGGCGTTCCAATAACACCCCACCATGCCACCACTACCTCGCGGCATCACCGGAGGCCACCTCCTCATATGAAGCTCTCATGGCCTGCCAAGAGGCACCGCTACCACTGGTCTCAGCAGCACTACCCTCTCGTACATAATGCTGCACAAGATATTGGCATACGCAAATGACTTAGATCCATGATGGACCTTTTTGAGTTGCACCACCATCCCGTCAAAGCAGAAATGGGAAAAGTCATAAAAATGCCTGGACCTCAACCGACGCAGTACTCCAACCTGCGGGCCTGACGCCCAATGCGAAGCAACCGACCCTGCCAGTCACACAAGCACCACCAGAGCACATCTCTCTGCCAAATCTGTCACAGATGCAATGTCGATGCACCCCTCAGTAAGAGGCGCCCCACCACAGTGGCGTCTCCAAAATCTCTCCAATTCCACTCTCCCGAAAGGGAGTGGATATCTCAGTGCCTCACCCTAAGGCAGTAACTCAATCACAAAGTACACATCCATCTCAGGACGGATGACGAGGTTCATCCCACGCAACACGAACATTTTGCGCCTCCTGTGCCAATGTTGGATCAAGTAGCATAGCAGTCGGCCCTGTGACCGAAGAAGCTTGTTCTCCAATAAATTCAAGAGCCCCTATAGTGCCAGCTGACGGCACACCCCGGCATCATCAGCAAGCGCATTTCAGAGCTCGGGCCAATCCTGCTCCCTCCACAATAACCTATCGTCAAAACAAGTACCCATCAATACAGAAAAAACACAAAAATAGGCAAAAATCTAAAATATTTTTCGCCTCGGCTTTGCGCGCTTGTATTTTTCACAAGCGCGCTAAAACAGGGGAACAGAGCACTTTCGCGCGCTTATCCCCCGATAATGCGCACAAGTAGAGTGCACCTTTGCCCTGATCGCTCGCGCAATCTAGGGCAAAAGTCACCCAAAATCTATACAAACCCAATTTGTACAAACACCGGCACCATCAAACTAAAAAAATTAAAGTGCAGGATGTCATGGAGGTTACTTGGGCATGATCTCGCGAATCCCTAGTGCTTAGGCTGACTGCAACAACAAGAACTGCTACTCAGAATCCTCCGACCTCTCAAAAACTCAGTAAGTACAAATGAATTGAATTAGGACCATATCCACCTATATATCACCCTTTTCAAAAACTTTGGAGGACCATAACGAGAGATCAGAAGGTCTGTTCTTTGAAATTATGAACAGAGGCGATGCCACACACTCACACTTTGAAAAAAAAAACAAAAAAATAAAAAAAAACAAAAACAAAAAACAAAAAACAAAAAAACAAAACAAAACAAACTCAACAAGTACAAATGAATTGAATTAGGACCATATCCACCTATATATCACCCTTTTCAAAAACTTCGGAGGACCATAACGAGAGATCAGAAGTTTGTTCTTCGAAATGATGAACAAAGGCGATGCCACACACTCACACTCCGGAAATTAAAAAATAAAAATAAAACCTGCGCCAGCAGGTGTGCCCTCTCTCATCCTCTTTTTTAAATCTCATGATTTTCAATAAATTTTTATAAATAAAATGCTTTCACTTGAGGTAGTTATTTTTGCAAGAGAAAAAACCATTCACAACTCCATTAACAGAAAGCTCCAGAGCAGGTATCATTCTACCCCGAGCATGATAGAGTCCCAGAAAACTCTTCATATCCTGACATCATTTTTCCATCAAAAATAAACCATGGGATCCTCATATCTTACCGTGTTTATCATCACCTCACCCTGCACATGATAAACATCCTCGTTGGTCAGTAGAGCCTCCCCTCCATGGCGCTCGTCACCCACAGTAGACCATATATCACAACAAAAGTTAAGCCATGGCCATACCACTTCAGTCCGGGAAGCACCTCATGCCCATCCATCCACCATGCATAAGGATAAGTTTACCACACAAGCTAAACCCCCTTCTCGGACGATCAGGTTGTACAAGTAGATCAAGAGCGCACCACCGTGCCTCGAATTTGGCCCACCATACCTCCACCAACATAATCCCATCTACGATAGTTTCTCATTCGCTTCATCAACCCTGCACATGAGACCAACCAATGGGACCCCCGCCCTCAGCAAAACACCTTCTTCACAACATCAGTGAGCGAACACTTTCATGCTTTGGTTTACCCATCTCTATGTTTTGTGTTACACCATTTTTTGGTCATCTAACCTACTATCATTAGATGGACCCAAGTACACCATGTAAGACCAATTTTACCCTAAGTAAAATTGCTTTCACTATGTAAAATAACTTAATAAAACACATTTATTAGGTTGTTTATGGTCTAAACAGGAAACCCCAAAAGGAAATATTAAACAAACCTATATTTGTTTGATTTTACTCAAGGAATAATTAATTAAACAATAATTCAATTATTATTCCTAGTCATGTTTAACCCAAAACAAAGAAATTAATTAGATAAATCTTTATTTATCTTATTATTTTCTAGGAATAATTATTTAAATCTTATTTAAATAATATTCCCTATTAAATATGACTAAATCACCCATAAATAATTAAATAAATCATTATTTTTTTTATTATCTTTCAACCACTTCCTTAAAATGATAAATAAATCATTTATTTATTTGTTATTCACAAATAAAGGGATTTGACCCAAGTCAAATACTTTTTCCCTCCAACAAATATAATAAAATATTCCATAAAAGGTGGATCTAGATTTGGTTAATGTTATTTTAATCATGCACCAAGATCTAGAATGACCCAATATTTTGTTATAAATAGGAGGGTTTCTCCTTCCATTCTTCACCTTTTGTTGCCTATTAGATCACTCTGGATCTATACTCTTGGTCTGACTTTGAGCCATTATCATTGTCATATTTTTCATTATTTGTTGTGTGAGCTCCCTTTGAGTTCTATCTTTGTCTGGGTTTTCTACACCAACAGGAGAGAGAAATGCTAGATCTAAAGTGCCGAGGACTTCCAAGAACCCATCCCATTGAGGAGAATTGGAAACACCTTCTTGTTTTCCTCCCAGGTGCCCTTAATACAAAAATTCTTTCAAAAAATATTGTTCTTGTCTGGGCTGGTTTATTGGATGTATGGAGAAAAACCTTATTTTTACTGCTTAATGTCTCTTTATGCATAGATCTGGATTTTTGCAGCACTTGTCTTGATCAACTAACTGCAAATCTGAATATATTGGCAGCCATATTTGATGTTAGGGCTATAAGTTATGCGTAGCTAAAGTGGTATTTTTTCGTACACTTCGACAAAAGATTCATACTAACATTTTGTACAAACCAAACCCCATTAATTTATTCTTTTGGTAAGTGTACAAAGACCCCGAATGATGCACTACATCCTTCACCCTCTCATTTCATATTTTCTCCCACGGGAGTAGTCCCTGAACACCCTTGGTCGAAGTATTATACCCCCATGCACAAGCCACCTTGACATTCATAGCCAGTTGATACCCACCCTGGAAGTCCTACCGACTCTAGGGATTTCCCCATCATAAATAACTATGACAGCCGCCAAGCTGCTTAGTATACTCCGACCTTGGGCCACTGAATCCCCATCATCAATTTTCAGTGACCCCTTGCCAACATGCCTATGCTAAACCCGTCACATCTAGTTCCCCGATCCCTCATATCGGCGACCCCTCGTTCGATTGAGGCTTCCTTTTTGTCGACTTTGACACCTATTTTCCAATAAGGAAGCGGTACCTTCAATCACCCCTCTCCATACAAGGGGCATCCTCAGGTGGGACTGTGGGAGACATCATTGTCCACAGATGTCATCGATCCTCCTAACATTCGACTAGGATAAAATCTTTCATGTCAAGATGGTATCGTACCTTACAACCATTTCTCTTTGATCAAATTCGTCGAAGACCCATGCCTCCATAAGCATCTCTTTCAAACAATGCTTACACAGGAAGGTCCCAGCCAGCACCTATGCATACGATGCACAGCTATATGCCATACTAATTTTATGCATATGGGTACCATATTCCAACTATTGTGAAAGAAAAAACTCCCCTGAGGGCATCAGTAGTCGTCGTCAACAACCGCCAACATCACTACCATATTAGTGACACAAATAAAACATGTATCTGTCAACTAGATTTGTTTAACTAGCCACAGCATCACGAGCATGGGACATGCCCGCCTCGTAGAAAAATTGTGTATATATTGTATTATATTTGCTTACAGGGGTTCCTTAGGACATGGTCTTTCTTGGAACCGGTGCAGGGTGTTTTCAATTCCAAGCTTCATGCAGGTCTCTCTCTCTCTCTCTATGCACGATACAGAAAAGAAACTATAATGTATTTCGGCTATATATTTCTTCCTAGACCTCACACATTAGGGGGCAATTGTTAACACTGGAAAATCGTACAGTAAAAAAAAAAAAAAACCTGCGCTGGTAGGTATGCCCTCTCTCATCTTCTTTTTTAAAGCTCATGATTTTCAATAATTTTTTATAAAGAAAAAGCTTTCACTTGAGGTAGTTGTTTTTGCAGGAGACAAAACCATTCACAACTCCATTAACAGAAAGTTCCAGAGCAGGTATCATTCTACCCCGAGCATGATAGAGTCCCAGAAAACTCTTCATATCCTGACATCATTTCTCCATCAGAAATAAACCATAGGATCCTCATATCCGACTGTGTTTATCATCACCTCACCCTGCACATGATAAACATCCTCGTTGGTCGGTAGAGCCTCCCCTCCATGGCGCTCGTCACCCACAGTAGACCATATATCACAACAAAATTTAAGCCATGGCCATACCACTTCAATCCGAGAAGCACCTCATGCCCATCCATCCACCATGCATAAGGAGAAGTTTACCACACAAGCTAAACCCCCTTCCCGGACGATCAATTTGTACAAGCAGATCAAGAGCACACTACCGCCCCTCGCATTTGGCCCACCATACGTCCACCAGCATAATCCCATCTGCGATAGTTTCTGATTCGCTTCATCAACCCCGCACATGAGACCAACCAATGGGACCCCCACCCTCAGCAAAACACCTTCCTCACAACATCAGTGAGCAAACACTTTCATGTTTTGGGGTACCCATCTCTATGTTTTGTACAAACCAAACCCCATTAATTTATTCTTTTGGTAAGTGTACAAAGACCCCGAACGATGCACTACGTCCTTCACCCTCTAATTTTATCTTTTCTCCCACGGGAGCAGTCCCTGAACACCCTTGGTCAGAGTATTATACCCCCATGCACAAGCCACCTTGACATTCATAGCCAATTTATACCCACCCTGGAAGTCCTACCGACTCCAGGGATTTCCCCATCATAAATAACTATGACAGCCACCAAGCTACTTAGTATACTCTGACCTTGGGCCATTGAATACCCATCATCAATTTGTAGTCACCCCTCGCCAACATGCCTATGTTAAACCCATCACATCTAGGTCCTCAATCCCTCATATCGGCGACCCCTCGTTCAGTTGAGGCTTCCTTTTTTGTTGACTTTGACACCTATTTTCCAATAATGAAGCAGTGCCTTCAATCATTCCTCTCCATACAAGGGGCATCCTCAGGTGGGACTGTGGGAGACATCATTGTCCACATATGTCATCGATCCTCCTAACATTTGACTAGGACAAAAGCTTTCATGTCAAGATGGTATCGTACCTTACAACCATTGCACTTTGATCAAATTCATCGAAGACCCGTGCCTCCATAAGCATCTCTTTCAAAAAATGCTTACACAGGAAGGTCCCAGCTAGCACCTATGCATACAATGCACAGCTATATGCCATACTAATTTTATGCATATGGGTACCATATTCCACCTATTGTGAAAGAAAAAACTCCCCTGAGGGCGTCAGTAGTTGTCATCAACAACCGCCAACATCACTACCATATTAGTGACACAAATAAAACATGTATCTATCAACTAGATTTGTTTAACTAGCCACAGCATTACAAGCATGGGACATGCCCGCCTCATAGAAAATTTGTGAATATATTGTATTATATTTTCTTACAGGGGTTCCTTAGGACAAGGTCTTTCTTGGAACCGATGCAAGGAGTTTTCAATTCCAAGCTTCATGCAAGTCTCTCTCTCTCTCTCTCTCTCTCTCTCTCTCTATGCACGATACAGAAAAGAAACTATAATGTATTTCGGCTATATAGTTATTCCTAGACCTCACACATTAGGGGGAAACTGTTAACACTGGAAAATCATACAGTAAAAAAAAAAAAACATCGCGCCAGCAGGTATGCCCTCTCTCATCTTCTTTTTAAAAGCTCATGATTTTCAATAAATTTTTATAAAGAAAATGCTTTCACTTGAGGTAGTTGTTTTTGTAGGAGAAGCTCGCAAAACCATTCACAACTCCATTAACAGAAAGTTCTAGAGTAGGTATCATTCTACCCCGAGCATGATAGAGTCCCAGAAAATTCTTCATATCCTGACATCATTTCTCCATCAGAAATAAACCATAGGATCCTCATATCCGACCGTGTTTATCATCACCTTACCCTACACATGATAAACATCCTCGTTGGTCGGTAGAGCCTCCCCTCCATGGCGCTTGTCACCCACAGTAGACCATATATCACAACAAAAGTTAAGCCATGGCCATACCACTTCAGTCTGGGAAGCACCTCATGCCCATCCATCCACCATGCATAAGGACAAGTTTACCACACAAGCTAAACCCCCTTCCCGGACGATCAGGTTGTACAAGCAGATCAAGAGCACACCACCGCACCTCGCATTTGGCCCACCATACCTCCACCAGCATAATCCCATCTGCGATAGTTTCTCATTCACTTCATCAACCCCGCACATGAGACCAACCAATGGGACCCCCACCCTCAGCAAAACACCTTCCTCACAACATCAGTGAGCGAACACTTTCATGTTTTGGGGTACCCGTCGCTATGTTTTGTACAAACCAAACCCCATTAATTTATTCTTTTGGTAAGTGTACAAAGACCCCGAACGATGCACTATGTCCTTCACCCTCTCATTTCATCTTTTCTCCCATGGGAGCAATCCCTGAACACCCTTGGTTAGAGTATTATACCCCCATGCACAAGCCACCTTGACATTCATAGCCAGTTGATACCCACCCTGGAAGTCCTACCGACTCCAGGGATTTCCCCATCATAAATAACTGTGACAGCCGCCAAGCTGCTTAGTATACTCCGACCTTGGGCCATTGAATCCCCATCATCATTTTTCAGTGACCCCTCGCCAACATGCCTATGTTAAACCCATCACATCTAGGTCCTTGATCCCTCATATCGGCAACCCCTCATTTGGTTGAGGCTTCCTTTTTGTCGACTTCGACACCTATTTTCCAATAAGGAAGCAGTACCTTCAATCACCCCTCTCCATAAAAGGGGCATCCTCAGGTGGGACTGTGGGAGACATCATTGTGCACAGATGTCATCGATCCTCCTAACATTCGACTAAGACAAAAGCTTTCATGTCAAGATGGTATCGTACCTTACAACCATTGCACTTTGATCAAATTCTTCGAAGACCCATGCCTCCATAAGCATCTCTTTCAAACAATGCTTACACGGGAAGGTCCCAGCTAGCACCTATGCATACAATGCGCAACTATATGCCATACTAATTTTATGCATATGGGTACCATATTCCACCTATTGTGAAAGAAAAAACTCCCCTGAGGGCATCAATAGTCATCGTCAACAACCACCAACATCACTACCATATTAGTGACACAAATAAAACATGTATATGTCAACTAGATTTGTTTAACTAGCCATAGCATTACGAGAATGGGACATGCCCACCTCGTAGAAAATTTGTGTATATATTGTATTATATTTTCTTACAGGGGTTCCTTAGGACATGGTCGTTCTTGGAACCGATGCAGGGTGTTTTCAATTCCAAGCTTCACGCAAGTCTCTCTCTCTCTCTCTCTCTATGCACGATACAGAAAAGAAACTATAATGTATTTTGGCTATATAGTTCTTCCTAGACCTCACACATTAGGAGGCAACTGTTAACACTGGAAAATCGTACAGCAGAAGATGACATTAATTAATGTCAGGCAAAATGATTTATAGGGCTAGAAGACATTACAGAATCTGGAAAGTATTTAAAAATCTCTAAGGTCTGAGGAAAATCAAATTTGAACAAGTCCTAAATGCTCTTTGCGTGCATAATCCTTCATGAAGAGCACTGTTTGAGCACCTTTTTGCCTAATATGCACCCAATCCTGGGAGTGGAAAAATGTCACTATCCATGACCACACAAAGCAAAGGAAAAGTGAATCCTCACTTGAAGCCGCCTAAGGACAGCCACCAACGCCTCCTTAGACACCAAGTGAGCACACAACGGAATATTTGGAGCACACAAAGGAATCATACCCCTCTCTTGGGTCACCATCCACAATGTACCAAGAAAGGGAAGGGAGGATTTGAAATCTCCTATATAAAGCCACCATGAGATGAAGAATTTGTGAACACATTGTTATGCTGGCCAGAATTTCCCAAGCAATACCAATGGTGTGTGAGCCAAAGCTGAAGATAGAGAGGACTCAATTGTTGGCCATCCAACAAGTTTAGTCCAACACAGTAGAGAGAGAGGTAGACTACACCGAGGCAAGCTTGGGATAAAAACATCCTTGCATCGAGATCTTGAACCCATGGTCTAGGGGCCCTTTGGCAAGCGGGTAAATTTTCACTCTTATTACTACCAGCGTTGAATAAGAGGGGCCTAGAGCCATTGTTCATATTATTTTTTTCCTTTGACTCTTTTCAGAGCTCTTGTTTATTTGTTTTAGTTTTTTAGTTTAGTTTTTATTTTATATATGCATGTTATTTCTCTATCTAGTATGCATATGATTCTAACTTGTTCCACTAACTTGCTTGACTCCACTTCTTTTTCTACCTGTTACCAATAACTTAAGTTGGTAGACCACACCCCTTAAGTTGGTGTGATTTAGTACATAAGTGCACCAAACACACTCCAACAGGATTAGTGACTCCACTAACGTTTATTATCAAGTTTATGTGGTTGTGCCTTTTTTGTAGACACCTTTGTCTGTGTTGTGGAGTGGAGCTGAATTTCCCCTGATTTCTCTTATAGTCCCTAGTTCATCCCAAGTGACAGACTGAAGTAGAATAGCTCTAAAAGTTTCTTGCAGGAATTTTCGTGCACTTTCTCCCCATAGACGCATAGGGCATGCGTTCAGAGCTAACCCACGCGCAGACAACGCGCCTAGTCCAGTCTTTTTCATGCAAAATATAGAATGAGAAATTTCTCCCATGTTTCTATCTTTTCCTACTTGTAAAGTTCTTGGCAGCCCAAAATACACCTGCCAGCACTGGTTGTGGTACCCCCAGCTTTTTAAAGCTCACTCTTAGCTGCTTGTTGTAGGCTTAGTGTCAGTTTTACTTAAAGTTGATTTTTTCAAAGTTCACACATAGTTTAAGTAGGGGGGGGGAATTAATTTGAATTCCGAAAAAAATTTATGTTTTGCAAATTTTGGTACTTACACACCTAGATAACTAGCCAAAGTAAGTGGCCCAAGACCATGCATGCATAGCTAGTTTTCTTTTTTCTAGTGTAAAAGTTTTAGTTTAGTTCAATTTTTGCACTGGGAATTTCGAGACTAGGATTGAATTGTTTATAAAAGAGCAAGTAATCTCTGCTACCTTTGCACCCTTCGATGATCCTAGGTAAGCATATGAATGCTCCCTATTCACAATTCGTCATCTCCCTATAGTTGGTCACAAAGATTAACTAGGAAAAGTAGAAAGCAGCCCATTATCCGCACATGTTTTTCTTTTGAGCCAGGAACAATACAACATAGATTAAATAGGCATTTTGTAAGGATTATCGAATATCCACATGTTCAAACTATGTGCTTGTCCACTTTGTGCTCACAGACATTCACCGACTAAGCGAAGCAAAGACACCTAAAACTAACTTAACCAAACTCACTAAATTCTCCCCACAGGAGCCACAAAAGAATTTATATCTTAAGTTAGGATCAAGGGGGTAGGCATCCAATAAGCCGCCTTGATCATAATTCGTCTTGAAACATAAAATTTGTCTGTTTAGGGAGCTTCAAATCCACCTATCAGCCCACGGCAGAGACCATTTTCAGAGGGAATTTGGCTTAGCCGCAGTGCAGGTAGGTATCAGTCAGGGCTACCTGACTTAGCTGATACTTGGTACCGTTAGCTGACTACCAAGAAGCCTAAGACTTGAACGCTCACGTGGGACGGTGGTTCTTAGTGGCCAAAAACTAGGGCATCATTTTCCCTACAGGTGACGGTGCAGGCAAGCGCCAGACCCTCTACCCTTACCTTAGTGTATTTTCTTTGGCTGACTAGGGGCGTCAACATCTCTTACGGGATGTTGTGCTAGCACTCGCAAGAAATATTATGAAGGCCCAGTTACATTTGAGTGGGTGAGGACGAATAAGTATTCTATGATTTTGAGTATCATACGCAAACAAACAAAAACCACTTTTTTGATTGCTTGATCACATAGATTAATTTAAAGGGAAATTTATTTTATTTTTCGCTTTGTTTTATGTATGTGACAAGAAGTTTTCTTTGATAATAGACTTTGTCCTCTCAATTTTTTCTAAAATCGAATCTGGTCGACACCAGAACGGTCCCAACAGGACCTCATCAATCCAGGTGTCTTTTGGACCTCCACCCATTACCGAGAGGGGTTTCAGGTCTTTGGGCATTTAGGCGTCAAAGACGGAATGTTTCCACCATCATTGGTTCGTCCTTTATTGGGGCATCCTTATTTGGGAACCTAGTTGGTCTCCCAACACTACACCACACACCACTCCTCCCACTACCCCTAGGGGGCAGAGGAGTGCATCCCATTCGGGAAGCCAGCTGAATACACAGTAGGGTACGTCACAGACTAAGGGCCTCTTCCTAACTGGAACTTTTTGTTTTCTCACAGTGCAATGACGCCAACCTCCCAGTCACCTTTCTTAGCTTCGTTGAATCTATCGGATTTAAGCAAGCTGACGAATGACCCGATTGCACACAATCCTACATGGCCTCCCATGCCCACGAAGCTCCCTTCAGATATTCCAAAGTCTGAAGGAAAGCAAGCGGAAGACCCAGGTAATCATTTCATGACCTTTCACCTGTGGTGCTCATCGAACAGTATCATTGATGACACTATTCGATTGAGATTATTTCAACGCACACTTACAGGAGTAGCCGTGAAGTGGTACGTGGAGCAACCCTAGATCCTTTAGCACCCTCGCTACCACGTTCCTAACATATTTTCAGTTACCCATTCACCATGATTCCAGAATGGAATTACTGACGCATTTTAGACAAACCCCCGTCGTCCATATCTCGGACCATCTCCATGAATGGAGGTGGCGTACCAGTTTATGTAAAGCTAAACTCGACGAATGGGTTCTCTTAGATTTTTTCTTGAAAACTCTTACGGCAGAGATTTTAAAGGATGTGGCACGACAGAAGCCCATATTCGAAGAGGGCGTTATCAGCAAAGCCCAACAGCTTGAGCTGATTTAATCATAGTCAGGATACATTTATAAAATCCTGCCTAACGCCCCGCACTTGCAAAGTTATCAATAATTTCTAGGCATGTCGAACTCTACAGACAGACTAATCGAGTCATTGACCCAAGGTTACCTAGGCAGCAGTAATCAAAACCGCGGTTACACATTGTTGAAGCCCCGAAAATCGGGTCTACAACAAGGGGGATACCCACCCAGTCCGGACCTTGGTTAGCAGCTCCTTTTCCGTTTGGTATAGTGGGTCCGACTGGGGATAATGGGACCAGTTTCCCAATGTGTGTGTGTGTGTTTGAGATTTGATATTTCTTTTCTAAAATTCCTAATTAAAATGCTTTTAATCTATCTCTAATCTATTCATATGCAAACTATATTCTAAGAAATATCTAATTCTAAACAGACCCAGGATGTAATCTTTCAATATATGCGATCTAAAAGGATTTCAGATAACAATTGATAATAAAGATCATTCAATTATTATGAGAAAAGAATTCAATAAATATAAACTATTTCACATAAAAAGTTAGATGAAACAGTTTTGGAAAACATATCTCATATTAAGCTATTCATATATCAAGTACAAATAAATAATTATCACCGTACAAAAATGCCAAATGATAACTCAGATATTCAAACATTAACATATAAACAACTAAACATAAATATCTCTTTTATTACAGAAACAGAAACAGTTAAGAGATAAAAATACCATTGATAACTGGTTCTACTCATGAGTTAGAAGCAATAATGATTTATCTCTTTCTTAATCTAACATCTATCAAGAGTACAGAAATGCAACATCAGTAACAGATATTAGACACAGATATCAATAAATCTCGTTCCATTCATTCATCAAAACCTCCTCTGAGGGTGCAAAAGTGCATTTTCTGAGGATAAGTTTTTGACAAATTTCAGGACCCTTCTCTAAATGCATGAGAAGGGTTTAAATACTAATAACTAAAATCTAAAAATAGTTTATTACAAAAATTTAGGATTCGGTTTAAATGACCGTCCTTTTTCTAGGCAAAAATATAGTAAAACTAAAAATAAATCTAAAAATAAAGACTATAAACTATCTACTTATGAATTTGATCTTTGATCTTGCAAGCATCCAGCATTGTTTTGAGAAGAGGTGGTTGGCCGACTTCAGATTTCAACTACCCCGAAAAGACAGAATCGGCAAGTGTAGGAGCAATCTTCTCAGCAGAATTAATGATGCAATTAAGCGCACTGCATTGACTGTGTGGTTTCACTAGATATGTCCAGTAAGAATCCCAGTTTAATCTTGTCAGTCCTTGAATTGACTTTGCCTTTTCATCAGCCTTTTGCCTCCATTCTGTTTGCAATTGTTGTGCTTGTGGAAGGTGTCCCAGAATAATTTCTGAAATCAAATTAACTTTGTGCAAATTTTCATTTACACAATCAGTAATATTTCCTGCTGCTGTAGCTGCTTCCTCTGCTGCTTTTTCTGCTTCTCTGAGCTGTACATCCCAATTGTTGAAGAGCAGTTCTTTATGACTATCATTGATGATCGGTGCTCCTGCTCTTCTTCCTTCCTCTGTATTTTTCCATGCCATATAATTAGTAACTCTTTCATGAGTTAAATCATAACCATGTCGTAATTTTATGACATGATTAGTGATTTTATCACTTTCTTGACAAAAAGAGTTGTATTGCGAGATTTTCTGGCATAATATGTCTTGCTGTTGCAGTAGTTGTTTGTTCAAAGAAACAGACTCTGAAATAAACTCTGGAAGCTTAGGGTCATCTTTGTGCTCTTCTTGGATAATCTGTATTTGTTTCTCTTTATCTGCCAAACTTTTCTGATAACCAATTTGCATCTTTTGAAGCTCTTGTTGTAACTCTTCAAGTTTTATTTGTGCTTCACTGTTAGCACAGGCTTGTTGCAATTGTTGTTGCAGAGCTTGTATCTGATCTTATTTTTCATTTAATAATAGCTTTACCTCAGATGCTTTATCAATAGTTGCGGAGGCATAAGCTCCTGTAATCTGCGATAGCTTCGCAAGATTGTTAGTTGGATCTGTAGTAGGATCCTTCCATAAGACATCTAATTGTTCTGCCTCAGTAGAGATTGAGCTCTCTAACTTTCTCTTTTTTCTCTGCTTCCTCACTACTGCTTTATACTGCGGGCTGTAGAATACATCTAAAGGAGGAATGTCCTCTATATTGAGTACAATTCCAGAAGAGGGAGTGATAGGTATATGCTCAGTTTCTGTGACGTTGCCACTTATTCCCGTGCTCAAAGCTTTTGTTGTCTATACAGGGGTCTGTATATTCTGTCCTTCTACATTAAGCAATTGATTAAAAATTTCCCATTCTTTGTCCAATTCAGTCCTAACTGTCGGTTGTTGTACATTGAGAGGTGGAAGATTCAATTGTGGAGTGGCAAAAGTATGTTGTTGTGAAAGCTCTTTAGATTAAGTTGTATCCTTCACTGAGCTTTCATCATTATCAATATTTTTAGAACGCTCAGAAGTCTCTTTGTCAGACTTCGACTTAGACTTTTCTGTATTTGAGCTACCACTAAGACTGACACTAGGAGTTGGTTCCCTTGCGGGTTCCAAGCTTAAATTTTCCAAAGGGATAGTAGTTAGTCTTCTCTCTCTGTAAACTTTAAATTCCTGAAAATATTCTGGGGATAACTATGTTTGAGCTAAATGCAAAAATTCTTTAAATGAACATTTTGTTTGAAACATATCATCAAAAGGATCTTCTTCTCCAAAAAACACTCTTACTTTGATTGCAGTAGTGAAATTTTTAACAACATCAATTGGATCAAATAACCTTCTCGAAAACTTGAACAGTTTTAAGCATGTAATATTTCTTACCTCTTTGAATGTGTGACCAACATCAAACAGTGAAAATGCTCCACAGGCTATGGGAAATTGTGGCCAAATGCCCTTCTTCTTCTCCTTTAATTCCTTTGTCAAACCTCCTTCACCACAGGTTTGATAAGCAATCTCCCGAGCTACAAGTTTATCCGGAACATACAGGGGTAAAACATGGGGGGAAGCATAACTTCCAAAAACCCTTACATAAGTAAACAACTCTTCTCCGAACCATCTTGCGACAGGGAGAATGTCGACTTCTGCTTCCGAGGATAACCTTGGAGCATCCTTATTATACAATATTCTGTACAGAGGCAGCATTATGCCATGGAAATTTTTTTAAAAATGAGGAACAAACTTTGATTCCCACAACTCTTTGTGATAGACATGAATAGGCAAGGGATCATGAATTGTCCATTGCCAACCCATCAAAGGGAATTTAGAAACAAAACAAATTGAATCCATAACATAGGCAGATAGATAAAAAGGAGGATAAATCCTCTGAGAAATAGTCTGTTTAGACCGGTAATTGAAAATGGCAGTGGCTAAATTATCAGACAAGATTTTGGCCCAGTCTACAATTGTAGCGTTAACAGCAGCATTCAACAAAGGGATCCATTCAGGCAAGACCATATTTATGTCAGGCTTTCCAAAAAGCCTGCATAACATAGCAGTAGCAAAACAATATGGAGAGGTGAGCGAACAAGTACTGTACATACCGTGTTTGTTTCTCTTCAATGGTTCCTCTCTCTTGGTCCATTCCTTGGTGAATTCTGCCAAATTTGTATTTTCTCTGGCGAATTTCTCCATAAATTGTTTGTTGTAGGTAGCCTGAGGTTTCGGTAAGTGATACATAAGCCTCAAATCTTCTGTAGTGAATGACCTGATGAGTTCTTGTCCTGGAGTTCTAAATTGTCTGTCCGAAATATCGGTGTTATCTAGCACCCATTTTATCATATCTATATACGGAAGAATTCTCGGTTTTGCTACTATTCTGTGAAGAAATGAACAAGCCAATTCTGTAAGAGACGCTTCAGAGGAATTACTTGATCCAGCAGTAGCCGCGACTTCCATTACCCTGGGATTTTCTTCTTCGAGTAGATTATGCATGCCCTCCCAGGTAGTGATACCGGCGTCCTTATTGCAAGCAGTATCCACATACAGGGAAGCCATCTCTTTGTTTTCAGCACTCGGAACTTTCTCTTTCTTACCCATAATGCTCTGTGAATGCTTTGTATAGTCTTCTGCTCCTTCGCGCCTGCGGTGTTACGAATTAAGTGAGAGTAATGAGATGAGAAAGGTGACGGGATAGTTTTAAATGCTGAAGGCAGATAAAAACGTGAAACAACCTTTCAATCAAAAGAAAATCCTTTCCATCAATGATTAACAATCCATTCATTAGTTTTGACATCAAAGCGCATAACGGATATTTATTTATGAAAAGATTTACTTTGGACACCATGCTAGAAGAATCTGCGATAATGTGATCTGCGATTTGCTGTGCAATAGCGCAAAATCGCAATATTGTGGATCGCAATCATCGCAAATCGCAACATACAAATCGCAAAATCCACAATTTTCAGTCTAATATCATCGCGAAATCGCAATATCGCAAAATTGTGAAATCGCAATTTCACAAAATGTAACTTATTAAACAATTTTTCTGCGATATGCGGTTTGCGATAAATACTTTAATGTATAGTTCTTTGGGATCACGCTATCACAATATCGTGGAATCGCAATTTTAAAAGATTATGCTTTGATAAAAGATATTCACTTTTTGCGATGGATGCGGTATTTTTCTTCAAAGAAAGATTATGTTTTGATCTATCATAAACTTAGGTTTATTTTAAAGATTTTCAAAGGGATTTCCCTAAGTTAAGATAGTACGTTTTATTTGAGAAAGGAAATAAAAACTAATTAATTTTTTGGATTTTTTGACTAAGGGTCCCCTCTTATTTAGTATTATTACTAATATTAAATAAGAAGGAGGGTTTTTTCTGGCCACAACATTGGCGATTCACTTGGAAGAACCAGTTATCTCTGCATTTCTTTTGGATTTTCTAAACTTTTTAAAACATAAAATTTTCCAGAAAATCAAACTTTATTATAAAAAGACAAAGTAAATTAAGCTTTAATCTATAAATGATATTTCATTTCTTCTATATTCAACTTTTGATTATTCACTTCCTCAAGCTAGTCCTTGTATTTACATCAGTCATTACTTGGTTAAAAAGATAAAAACAAAGGCTTCTCTATAAATCAGCTTTAAATATGCTCATTTGTCGTAGGTAGAGCCACTGCTGCCAGCAAGCATTTATAGCCTCGACAGGGTTACCTGTTACCCATCAATGATCCTGTATCCTACTTAGAGAAATATACAAATTTCAAAGAGAAATCCATATTCACACTTATTGCTTTTTCTTTTATTTTTATTCTTAAAGAACAATGTCTTGGTTTGGTAGCCAACTCATGACAAAGCCATTCACTTGATTTATAACTTTGCTAAACAAGCTGGCTCGTGATGATACCCCTTGTCTTTTGATTGCAACAATCTTGAGTCATTGCCCTGTTATGGTATGCAGTATTGGCAAAGTCAGTAAGCTATAATATCTATGATCATGATAAGTCGGCTCGTGATGAGACCTCTTACTCTTTAAGTTAAAAAGTGTACCATTGGATAATTCTTTGAAAATTGTAATTTTCTAAGCAGGGAGGATGTCATTGTTTCCTTAAGATAGCTCTGGATGACAATGGTAGAGTTTTTAGAAGGAAATTTTCTATAGAGAAACTTTGTTTTGCTATTGATACCTTTCATTGAATTGATATAAAACAATTTTTCACTAAAAGTTGCCTTTCATCAAAGTTTTCAAAGTTGAAACTGGTGTCATTTCAAGACTAAAGTTTTTAACTGTATCTTTGAATAATAATGATCAATATTCTTAAAAGAATTCTATTTATAAAAATGAAGAAACAAAATCTAAAAAGAGAATTTATATCTTCTTTGTAAATTCCAAATGTAACCATTAACAACTCATTTTATTTTGACAATAAAGAAAACTAATATACAAAATAGAAGAATGATCTCCTATGGAAAATATTTTTTGAGAATTTTTCCATTAACAGGTAAAGATTCTCTTTTGCCTGTTAAATCCTGTAACATAAAATTAGATGGACCTATGATTTCTGCAATTTGAAAAGGACCAAGCCACATTCGTTGAAATTTCGTATGTTTTCCTTTTTCCTCATGAGCCTTGTCCCATTTTAAAACAAGATCTCCAACCTAAAAGTCTTTTCTGGTTATCATGTTTGAATCAAAGGAAGCTTTTACTAATGCTTGATGATGAGCATGAGTTATTTTGGCTTTTTCTCGTTGTTCTTCTAACTTAATTATTTCCATCTGTCTTAGTTGCAAGGAAGAAGTTGGTGCTTCATCTATATATTGAACTAAGGCCAAAGAAGGAATTTCTAAATGAGTTGGAAGAACTACTTCTTTCCCATAAACTAAATTAAAGGGAGAAGTACCAATAGAAGCCTTATGTGTTATTCGATCTGCCCATAAAGCATATATTAAAAATTTATGCCAATTTTTATGATTTTGATCAATGGTTCGCTTAATGATTCTGATTAAATTTTTATTTGTGGATTCAATTAACCCATTTTCCTGTGGATAATAGTTGGCAGAGTATTTAAGTTTAAAACCTCTCTTGAGTGCAAATTCAGTCATAGCATTACCAGAAAAATATGATGCATTGTCAAATACTAAAGCAGAAGGTAAACCAAACCTAGTGATTATGAACTGATCTATGAATTCAATGATATGCTCAGCATTAGCAGTCTTGAGAGGGACTGCTTCTACCCATTTCGTAAAATAATCAGTTGCAGTAATGATATAGCTATGTTGCTTAGAAGAGTGAGGAACAATCTCACCTATTATGTCCAATCCCCATTGATCAAAACGTTGTTCAATGTTTACTGGTTGTAATGGCAATGATGG
Organism: Pinus albicaulis; assembly: GCA_034641835.2. NCBI lineage: Eukaryota > Viridiplantae > Streptophyta > Pinopsida > Pinales > Pinaceae > Pinus > Pinus albicaulis. The sequence goes on along the minus strand of CM076579.1, from coordinate 240,375,493 downwards.
TTTCTTTGTCTTCCAGCTGCAGTTTGACAAACTTGGCATCTTCTTACATAGCTATGTGAATCTTTGAATAAAGTGGGCCAGTAATGGCCTGCGCGAAGGATTTTATGTGCAATAGCATCTCCAGCATAATGTCCACCTGCTGGCCCATCGTGAAGTTCCTGCAAGACTTTATCAGCTTTAGATTTCTCCAAACATCTAAGAAGAACAGAATCGTAATTCATTTTAAAAAGAACATCATTTACAAACTGATATTGTTTAGCCTTCAACCTTAAAGCTCTTTTCTTGGTGTGATCGAGATTCGGAGGAGCATATCCATTCTTTAGATAAAAAATGATATCAGCATATAATGATTCAACATCGTTTAGGCTTACCTCATACGTTTGTATCTCTTCAGATGATTTCTCAAAAATCTGTGATGCTCCAGCTAGTATTTTGCAAAAGCCTTGACCTCTAACAATATTTGTTGGATTGATCTCAACATCATATTCTTGTAAGGTAGTAATCCAATTAGCTCTTTTCTCACCCACATCTTTTTGGACTAAAAGATTTCTTACTGCTGGAAATGGTACAATGATTTTTGTATGGGTTTTAAGTAAAAAGGGTCTGAAATATTTAATTGCTTTGAAAACAGCGTAAGCTTGTTTCTCCACATCTGAGTAATTCAACTCAGCTCCCTGTAAATTTGAACTGAAGAAAGCAATTGGGGCTTCTGCTTTATCTTGATTTGCTTGTGTGAGAATCACAGCGTAAGATTTATCAGAGTAAAATGTGTACAAAATAAAAGGATCGGAAAAATTTGGAGTTGCTAAAGATGGAGAATTAATGATTGCTTGTTTAATCGGATTGAATGCCTCATATTCATCTTGGCCCCATTTGAAGTTTGAATTCTTTTTAATCATTGCTTGTAAAGGAGATACAATTCTTGAAAAATCTGGTACAAATCTCTTTACAAAATTAATTTGGCCGAGGAAAGATTGCATAGCTTTCTTGTTGTCAGGTAAGGATATTTCAGAAATCTCCTTGATTCTATCAGGATCAATATGAATTCCAAATTTTGACGCTATGAATCCAAGAAGTTTTCCTTCACTTAATGCAAAAAAGGATTTTTTTGGGTTAAGTGAAATTCCATACCTTTGACAACGTTGGAAGATATGCTTCAAATCTCTAAGATGATTGCTTCGTTTTTTGGAATATACAGTTATATCATCCAAATAAATTACCACTGACGTGTTAACTAATCCCTTGAAAGCGATGTCCATGGCTCTTTGAAATGTATCACCAACGTTGATCAGACCAAAAGGCATCTTTTGATATGCATAAGTGCCCCATTTGGTTCTAAATGTAGTTTTCAATTGATCATCTGGATGGACTAACACTTGGTTGTAGCCAGAGAAACCATCTACGAAAGACATTAATTCTGATCTTGCAACTGCTTGTAATATTTGCTCCATGGGAGGCAAAGTAAAATTATCTTTTTGGCAGGCTTTATTAAGATTTCGAAAGTCAATACAAATTCTAATATCTTTGTTTTTCTTTCTAACAGGAACCATATTGGAAACCCATTTAGAATGTCGAACAGGAAGAATAATTTTGGCTTTCAATAACTTATTGAGTTCAGATTTGATTTGATTTTCTAGATTGGGATGGATTTTTCTGAGCTTTTGTTGTACAGGTTTCTCATCATTCATCATTGGGATAGTATGTTGGATGATAGAAGTGTCGTAAGTTTTGAGTTCGTCGTAGTTCCAAGCAAAGACACTTTTATATTGTTTCAAAAGACGCACATATGCTGATTTTTCTTCAGGAGTTAGACCAAGGCCTAGGTTGATATTCTGTGGTTTGGTATCAGTTCCTAGATTTACCAATTCATAATTCAAAGTTGAACTTTGTAATTTTGAATTGGTAGATCTTTTAAATCGGTCTTTCAAATCATAAAGGTCTTCTAATTTGACTATTGACTTTGGAATAGCATTATTAGTGCTATCATGTTGTAATTGTTTGTCATGTTGGTCTTCATAGATTATTTGATTGGTATAAGATCCTTTAGATGTGAGGAAGCTTACAATATCAGGATCATCGTTGAAAATTCTCCAATTGGTAACATTATCAGGAATCGAAGGTCTAAATATTAATTCAATTGAAAATCGATCAGGACTAAAGTCTTCTGCAGGAATAAGCTTAGAGGCTACATTGGCTAATACGTCTGCACTAGCATTCTGGATTCTAGGAATTGGTGAAATATTGAATGCTATAAAATGTTCAGTCAGATCTTGAACTAAAGATCGATAATGCTTTAAATGACCTGATAAACAATGTATAGTATTGCGTACCTGTTTGATTACAAATTCTGAATCTCAGAAAACTTGCAGATATTTGATATCCAATCCGATTGCTTTATATAACCCTTGGATTAAAGCCTCGTATTCTGCGGTATTATTAGTGCTTTCAAACTCAAGTCTGCAGGTTAGCATAATTTTGTTTCCCTCTGGACTAACCAACACGTATCCTGCTCCTGCTCCTTCATTAGACTTAGAACCATCAAAAATTAATTTCCAAAATAAAGATTTATTTACAGGAGTATCTACAAAATTAATACATTTAGAACTGTCTGTTTGAGAAAAAATTTCTATTTGAGATAAAACAGAATGTTCTAAATAAGGTGAAGTGTGAGCATTGAAATTTTCTAAGAAAGAATCAACTGAGTAATTGCCAATGATATTACTGTTGTATGCAACTGGTTCATTCTCTCCTTCCAATTCTGTTACTATGTATTTTTGATGCTTTTCTCGTTCAACCTTTATCTAATTTGGTTCACCATTATAAGGAAGCCACATGTGCGACCAATCGGTTGCAAAGTATCCATGAAGTTTTTCTGACCAATCTCTGCTAAGAATTAAGCCATAAAATTCTGGAATATCTGCAACTAAAATATCAATGACTTGACATACCTTTGGATTTGATGACAGCCTTATGGTAACCTGGTTTAATTCGCCAATCACTTCAACTTGCGATCAATCTAACTGCACTATGCGCACAGCAGATTTTTGTGGTTGAACGTTCAATTTTGCACATACTGGTTTTGGTAGAATATTAGATGAAGCTCTGGAATCCAATAAACAGTTATGCAATTTTTTATTAAAAACTTCATAAGTAAGAAGAAATGGAGGAGTATGAGATCTGGACCTTCCTCCAATTAAAGCGATATTTTCAAGATCAGCTTTACTGATTGAATTAGTTGGAGGTCTTCCCATATCATTAGAAGCTTGAGAAATTACAGGGTTGGGCAAAGGTTTTTCTGGCACAGCATGTAATTCTTTCAAAAGTACTTTTTTCTGGTGTTTTAACTTGCTCAATTCATAAAAAGTGATGTTAGCCCTAGTCTTCTTCATATCTTCTATAATGTTATATTCCATTTCATCCGGAACGATCAGTGTTCTTGATGGAATTGATGAATCTGTTTGGACTGGGCTAGTTTGAATTTCTTTGGATGTTGTTTTCTTGGGTGCAACTTTATCCTTAGCCAATGAGCTTGCACTCTTTGGTTTAGGAGTAGTTTGAGAAGGATCAGGTTGATTTCTACTTCTAGTGCTAACCGGGGATGCTTCTTGGTCTTCCTCATCTGAGAAGATGAAATCCCACATGCCTTGTACTTCTACTACCTCTTCTTCATCAGTAGTTTCTTCAGTAACAGTTTCTTCTTCTTCTTCTTCTAATCCAACATTTGTAATAGCATTTGGTGGCTTTTGATCAGTTGAAGGATTTCTTCTAAAAGGCTTGAAAGACTTTTTAGAAGATGTTTCTGCCACTTGTTTCTTGATATCAACCATTTCATTGGACATGGTTTTCAAAACTTTTTGCAATCCTTCTAAATCAAATGGATCTTTTGGTTGTTTTTTCTTGGGATCTTCCTTAAAAGTGACCTTCTTGGATTTTCGTTCTTCTATTGCATTTTTCTTTTCTAAAGCAATGATTCGTTTCTCTACTGCTATTGCTTCCTTCATATTGTCTACTAAATTTTTTTTATTAGCCCTATCAACAAAGATTTCTATGTTTGATGGCAAAGCAGAAATGTACCATTCACTTCGCACTTCTTCGCTAGGCTTGGAAGCAGTAGGAATTTTGTTTAACAATTTGTTGAAACGAGAATTGAAATCCTTGACAAGTTCTTTTGAATCAGCTCTAAGATTAGACAAATCATTGATCAATGTTGCTGTAGACCTGTCATCACCAAATTTAGTTAAAAATTGATCCTGAAAGATATCCCAAGTAGTGATAGATCCAGATGGTAATGAAAAATACCATGATCCAGCTGATCCTTGTAGGGTATAGGGAAAAAGTCGGACAACAGCATCTTCATTAACAACTCCATTGAGATTTATGGATAACATAAAGTTGTTGATATTTTCTTCTGCTAGCATGCTTGCTTCAGGATTAAACTTAGACAGCCATTTTTCAGGATGGGCCGGTATTTGACTCAAGGGTGCAGGCATTAAGACTGCCCCTGGATTATTCCACGGCATTTGGGCCATCACTGAACTACTAACAGATGAAAGTGCAGATGATAATATTTGTGACTGTGAAGATGAAGATATTATGATTTGACAAGGAGATGTGGAAGATTGAGTGGACTGATGGACAGTAATCTGGAGTGGAGGAGTGGGTGGTTGACTTTGCGATGAAGTGTTTGAGATGGATGATGATGATGAAAGAGTCTCACTATCAGACCCTTTGGGTGATTTCCTAGCTCTTTTTCTTGTAGGTAGAGGTAACTCAGTTGGCTGAATGCCAAGCTTTTCACTCTGTAATCTAGTGAGAGGATGAGAAGGATTATATTGCGAAGTCACACTGCCTTGAGATTTATCAGACCTTTGAGGTGATATTGAAAATCGCTGAAGTTTATGAATCAAAGATTCGACTTCAGGAGGTTCAATAGCAGATTCTTCTGAAAAGTCAGGGTTTGTGGCAGTGTTTGTTCTTCTTTCGACTTCTGGTTCTAGATTTAAAATTCCTGAGTAAGATGGAGAAGTCGGGGAAGATGGTGAGGGTGATTTACTCTTAGAATAGTATTTAGATTTAGATTCACTTGCCATTCATAGTTTTATGCCCTCCTTCTAGCGCCAAATAAGTTGAAGCCCCAAAAATCGGGTCTATATCAAGGGGGATACCCACCCGGTCCGGACCTTGGTTAGTAGCTCCTTTTTTGTTTGGTATAGTGGGTCCGACTGGGGATAATGGGAATATTTTCCCAATGTGTGTGTGTGTGTTTGAGATTTGATATTTCTTTTCTAAAATTCCTAATTAAAATGCTTTTAATCTATCTCTAATCTATTCATATGCAAACTATATTCTAAGAAATATCTAATTCTAAACAGACCCGGGATGTAATCTTTCAATATATGCGATCTAAAAGGATTTCAAATAACAATTGATAATAAAGATCTTTCAATTATTATGAGAAAAGAATTCAATAAAGATAAACTATTTCACATAAAAAGTTAGATGAAACAGTTGTGGAAAACATATCGCATATTAAGCTATTCATATATCAAGTACAAATAAATAATTATCACCGTACAAAAATGCCAAATGATAACTCAGATATTCAAACATTAACATATAAACAACTAAACATAAATATCACTTTTATTACAGAAACAGAAACAGCTAAGAGATAAAAATACCATTGATAACTGGTTCTACTCATGAGTTAGAAGCAATAATGATTTATCTCTTTCTTAATCTAACATCTATCAAGAGTACAGAAATGCAACATCAGTAACAGATATTAGACACATATATCAACAAATCTCGTTCCATTCATTCATCAAAACCTCCTCTGAGGGTGCAGAAGTGCATGTTCTGAGGATAAGTTTTTGACAAATTTCAGGACCCTTCTCTAAATGCATGAGAAGGGTTTAAATACTAATAACTAAAATCTAAAAATAGTTTATTAAAAAAATTTAGGATTCGGTTTAAATGACTGTCCTTTTCCTAGGCAAAAATATAGTAAAACTAAAACTAAATCTAAAAATAAATACTATCAACTATCTACTTATGAATTTGATCTTTGATCTTGCAAGCATCCAGCATTGTTTTGAGAAGAGGTGGTTGGCCGACTTCAGATTTCAACTGCCCCGAAAAGACAGAATCGACAAGTGTAGGAGCAATCTTCTCAGCAGAATTAATGATGCAATTAAGCGCACTGCATTGACTGTGTGGTTTCACTAGATATGTCCAGTAAGAATCCCAGTTTAATCTTGTCAGTTCTTGAATTGACTTTGCCTTTTCATCAGCCTTTTGCCTCCATTCTGTTTGCAATTGTTGTGCTTGTGGAAGGTGTCCCGGAATAATCTCTGAAATCAAATTAACTTTGTGCAAATTTTCATTTACACAATCAGTAATATTTCCTGCTGCTGTAGCTGCTTCCTCTGCTGCTTTTTCTGCTTCTCTGAGCTATACATCCCAATTGTTGAAGAGCAGTTCTTTATGACTATCATTGATGATCGGTGCTCCTGCTTTTCTTCCTTCCTCTGTCTTTTGCCATGCCATATAATTAGTAACTCTTTCATTAGTTAAATCATAATCATGTCGTAATTTTACGACATGATTAGTGATTTTATCACTTTCTTGACAAAAAGAGTTGTATTGCGAGCTTTTCTGGCATAATATGTCTTGTTGTTGCAGTAGTTGTTTGTTCAAAGAAACAGACTCTGAAATAAACTCTGGAAGCTTAGGGTCATCTTTGTGCTCTTCTTGGATAATCTATATTTGTTTCTCTTTATCTGCCAAACTTTTCTGATAACCAATTTGCATCTTTTGAAGCTCTTGCTATAACTCTTCAAGTTTTATTTGTGCTTCACTGTTAGCACAGGCTTGTTGCAATTATTGTTGCAGAGCTTGTATCTGATCTTATTTTTCATTTAATAATAGCTTTACCTCAGATGCTTTATCAATAGTTGCGGAGGCATAAGCTCCTGTAATCTGAGATAGCTTGGCAAGATTGTCAGTTGGATTCGTAGTAGGATCCTTCCATAAGACATCTAATTGTTCTGCCTCAGTAGAGATTGAGCTCTCTAAATTTCTCTTTTTTCTCTGCTTCCTCACTACTGCTTTATACTGCGGGTTGTAGAATACATCTAAAGGAGGAATGTCCTCTATATTGAGTACAATTTCAGAAGAGGGAGTGATAGATATATGCTCAATTTCTGTGACGGTGCCACTTATTCCCGTGCTCAAAGCTTTTGTTGTCTGTATAGGGGTCTGTATATTCTATCCTTCTACATTAAGCAATTGATTAAAAGTTTCCCATTCTTTGTCCAATACAGTCCTAACTGTCGGTTGCTGTACATTGAGAGGTGGAAGATTCAACTGTGGAGTGGCAAAAGTCTGTTGTTGTGAAAGCTCTTTAGATTGAGATGTATCCTTCACTGAGCTTTCATCATTATCAATATTTTTAGAACACTCAGAAGTCTCTTTGTCAGACTTCGACTTAGACATTTCTGTATTTGAGCTGCCACTAAGACTGACACTAGGAGTTGGTTCCCTTGCGGGTTCCAAGCGTAAATTTTCCAAAGGGATAGTAGTTAGTCTTCTCTCTCTGTAAACTTTAAATTCCTGAAAATATTCTGGGGATAACTGTGTTTGAGCTAAATGAAAAACTTCTTTAAATGAACATTTTGTTTGAAACATATCATCAAAAGGATCTTCTTCTCCAAAAAACACTCTTACTTTGATTGCAGTGGTGAAATTTTTAACAACATCAATTGGATCAAATAACCTTCTCGAAAAATTGAACAGTTGTAAGCATGTAATATTGCTTACCTCTTTGAATGCGTGACCAACATCAAACAGTGAAAATGCTCCACAAGCTATGGGAAATTGTGGCCAAATGCCCTTCTTCTTCTCCTTTAATTCCTTTGTCAAACCTCCTTCACCACAGGTTTGATAAGCAATCTCCCGAGCTACAAGTTTATCCGGAACATACAGGGGTAAAACATGGGGGGAAGCAGAACTTCCAAAAACCCTTACATAAGTAAACAACTCTTCTCCGAACCATCTTGCGACAGGGAGAATGTCGACTTCTGCTTCCGGGGATAACCTTGGATCATCCTTATTATACAATATTCTGTACAGAGGCAGCATTATGCCATGGAAAATTTTGTAAAAATGAGGAACAAACTTTAATTCCCACAACTCTTTGTGATAGACATGAATAGGCAAGGGATCATGAATTGTCCATTGCCAACCCATCAAATGGAATTTAGAAACAAAACAAATTGAATCCATAACATAGGTAGATAGATAAAAAGGAGGATAAATCCTCTGAGAAATAATCCATTTAGACCGGTAATTGAAAATGGCAGTGGCTAAATTATCAGACAAGATTTTGGCCCAGTCTACAATTGTAGCGTTAACAGCAGCATTCAACAAAGGGAGCCATTCAGGCAAGACCATATTTATGTCAAGATTTCCAAAATGCCTGCATAACATAGCAGCAGCAAAACAATATGGAGAGGTGAGTGAACCAGTACTGTACATACCGTGTTTGTTTTTCTTCAATGGTTCCTCTCTCTTGGTCCATTCCTTGGTGCATTCCGCCAAATTTGTATTTTCTCTGGCGAATTTCTCCATAAATTGTTTGTTGTAGGTAGCCTGAGGTTCCGGTAAGTGATACATAAGCCTCAAATCTTCTGTAGTGAATGACCCGATGAGTTCTTGTCCTGGAGTTCTAAATTGTCTGTCTGAAATATCGGTGTTATCCAGCACCCATTTTATCATATCTGTATACGGAAGAATTCTCGGTCTTGCTGCTATTCTGTGAAGAAATGAACAAGCCAATTCTGTAAGAGACGTTTCAGAGGAATTACTTGATTCAGCAGTAGCCGCGACTTCCATTACCCTGGGATTTTCTTCTTCGAGCAGATTATGCATGCCCTCCCGGGTAGTGATATCGGCGTCCTTATTGCAAGCAGTATCCGCATACAGGGAAGCCATCTCTTTGTTTTCAGCACTCGGAACTTTCTCTTTCTTACCCATAATGCTCTGTGAATGCTTTGTATAGTCTTCTGCTCCTTCGTGCCTGCAGTGTTACGAATTAAGTGAGAGTAATGAGATGAGAAAGGTGACAGGATAGTTTTAAATGCTGAAGGCGGATAAAAACGTGAAACAACCTTTCAATCAAAACAAAATCCTTTCCATCAATGATTAACAATCCATTCATTAATTTTGACATCAAAGCGCATAACGGATATTTATTTATGAAAAGATTTACTTTGGACACCGTGCTAGAAGAATCTGCGATAATGTGATCTGCGATTTTTTGTGCAATATCGCAATATCGCGGATCGCAATCATCGCAAATCGCAACATCCAAATCTCAAAATCCACAATTTGCAGTCTAATATCATCGCGAAATCGCAATATCGCAAAATTTTGAAATTGCAATTTCACAAAATGTAACTTATTAAACAATTTTTCTGCGATATGCAGTTTGCGATAAATACTTTAATGTATAGTTCTTTTGGATCGCGCTATCGCAATATTGCGGAATCGCAATTTTAAAATATTATGCTTTGATAAATGATATTCACTTTTTGTGATGGATGCGGTATTTTTCTTCAAAGAAATATTATGTTTTGATCTATCATAAACTTAGGTTTATTTTAAATATTTTCAAAGGGATTTCCCTAAGTTAAGATAGTACATTTTATTTGAGAAAGGAAATAAAAACTAATTAATTTTTTGGATTTTTTGACTAAGGGTCCCCTCTTATTTAGTATTATTACTAATATTAAATAAGAAGGGGGGTTGTTGCTGGCCACAACACACATATAGTTCTACCCATAACGTACCTCAACCCGGTTTTCAAAGTCATCATATGCTTCAGCAAAATTTGACCAATAGGACGCCAGCATATCACCAGGGAGGACCTTATCCTCCGGCTCAGGGGAATCAGTATGTAGAAAGAAACATTAACATAAGAGCTCCCCTCCAATAGCCAAGTGCAAACCAAGGACCGCGTTATGCTTAGTCCCCAACACACGACCCACCTATGCAAACCAATGCACAGGTAAACTTTGTGCAGTCGTCCCAAAACCAACCACACCAATACAACCAGGAGAACTACCCTCCTAACGTGGTGAAGAAAATATCCAAAAACAAGCCAAAAGGGAACCCTAGACAAGGGGGAAACAACCAGCAGTGCCGACCCCAATCCCAAGCTGGAGGCAACTCCAACTAGAATTAGAACTAGGACCCAAGCAATGCCCAATGGCAGAGCAAAAGGCCACCTCTTCGAACAAACCATTCTTGTTCGATATGTGGTGAGTACGACCACTATACTCACCAATGTCCCGATCTCCTTGAGTTGAAGAAGCTACAGAGTAACTGAGGACAAGGAGGATCTTCCCAACAACCAGCTGTAATTTAAGAACCTTTCCCCCATCAAGGGATGGTAATCACTCAGCAGCAAAATACAGATGACTCTGAGAAAAGTAGCCATGAAATCTACATGACTGGCGAAGAGATGTTTTTCCAAACATAGAATCGCAATTACGACACCCCACTAGACACCAATACGTCAAGGGCAAGTACCATTGCACCAACTTCGCCTTTGACCATTTCAAAGATGCCTATAGAACCATTTCCAAATATGGCAAAAGCACCTAATAGGCGAGCAGGAAACTACTCCAAAGCGGCCTATAATTATAGCATCATGGTACATTTAGCACAATCTCCCGTTGCTACGCCAGCTTTGGAAGTATTGCACTGATGCCCAAAACAACGGAAATCCCTAATTTCTACATTAGGCGCTATCGACCCTCCCGATACGTGCCTAATGGCTTTTGACTTAGACAACGCCACCCCTAGGCTTCCTTCATGGTCACCTTCCAGATACCCGTGTCGGTCCAGAATATCACAATTCACTGATGTGTCATAGACGAGGGTGCATCCATGTGCATCATGTCCAAAAAAATTTGGCAGAAGTTAGGCTCTCCCAAACTAAAACTCTCAGTCATCACGCTTAGAGCATACGACGGCCGTCCTTTGACCCCCGTCGGCCTCTACCAAAACGTCTCAGTATTCTTAACAGGAAAGACGGTCTACATAGACATTGAAGTCTTCAACACTCAGTTGGACTACAATATACTCCTTGGGAGGTGTTATATGTACGCAATGTCTGCCATAGCCTCCCTCGTCTTCCGCATCATTACTTTAGACCAACTTACGCATAGCGAGAAGCGACCCCTAACAAAAACTGATGTAATTCTACCCTATGTAGATGCATCCTCAGATGCTCTCTCACGGTACCAAGAATATGGCCCCAGTCAATTCAAACCGTCGTCCGTTCTAGGGTCATTCCTAGGAGATCCTCCCATAATCCCTAAGTCATTGCTCGAGGTCACAGGGGCTCTAGTGTGCATGATGTTCACATCAAGCGCCGAAGCTAGTCAGGACATGGACACAAGCAGTAATGGCACCGATTCGTCGGCCATGGCAGCCTCTTTAGCCTACGCCGCCTCCCAAACCCCTTTCCTTTACCCCCCAGCTAGTTCTGTCTCCCAACAGGTTTTGATAACACTAGTATTACCCAACATATCATTGGAAATCCCAGTTTGGTACCTCATTCCCCCTACAAGAACAGGAGCCACCCACGTTGTTGCCACAGGATTGAAGCCCCTCAGTCCCGAGGAGGCCCCACTCATCCAAGAAATAGTCGAAACCACCCCTGCAAAGGAAATTCCCATTGCAAAATCGGTGATTACGGCTAAGAAAACTGAGAAAAGAGGAAAGAATATGGTGACCCCCATCATTCAACAAGAATCACCAGTCTACGCCATATGCGAAGTAATAGGTCACCCTACCCATATTTGTCCAAATCTAGATGAATTAAAACCTCTCCTTGGATCTGAGACAGAGATCGCGAGGCTGCGTTCCCATAAAAAGGAACCTACCACCAAAGGTAAAGGCAAATCATTGCATACCAATCACGCATACGCTATCTGCAGCGTCTATGGTCACTATACCTATCGTTACACAGAAATTGCGCGATATAAAGATGCCTTACATGCCATCGAGTGATCCTATCAAGAGGATCCCCCCGCCTAATCTGTTAGAGATGAACCTCGTATAATCCTATACCTAAAGGAAGAAGAGTGATCACCTAAAAGGCTCCCCTTCCAAACCCCCTCCCCCAATCGAAAGGTGTGTACTTTGCGATGAACTTGATCATTTCATCATTGACTACCTAGCTTTGGAAATGTTCCAACGATGGTACCCAGTCCATATAGTATACCGCGCCGACATGGACATCCCATATTCATGTCAGAGATGTCGTGACAACCACCGAGTACGTCGTTGTCACTACATATTGAGATTCCGCACAGCGCTAGCCTATATGTGATCAACCATAGTGCGCCTCTCTCGAGAAGATGGCACGAACTCATAATCCATGAACAGTTCAACAACCCAAGAGGATGTGACAGATAGATCCATCTCGTTCTTGTCAACTAAAAGGCGAAAAATCAGGGAGGTTCATTCCCCACCAAATGCCAACGACATGAGACATCATATACGATTCATATCATCGTGTATCGGAACTATGACTCGAGCTTTCTACTCATCTACCATAGGTGTCGAGTCAGCTGTAACTACAAGAGTAGTTGTACTTACGGCATTGCAAACCCAATCTATCTGCACTCTGTCAACCGCGTATGTTTCCACCACATCCACGTTGGAACCCTTCTCGTGTCTCTCAACTAGCTTTGTATGGATTAACCCCATTCAACATAACCCTACCCAGGAACAATCCCCCTTTGGGTCCTTGTTTCATTCGGATGAAGATATCCTAGAGGCTATGACGGAGCCAGATTATCCATGGGATACAATGCATCACCATTTTCTTTTTCTCCCCAAGCAAAATTTTAGTCCTAACAAGATAAAATAACAAGAGATTTATGCGATCGAATCAAAATATTGCATTCCATTAGGCAAATTCGATTGGTTCAAAAACCACATCCCAGCGCTCGATGTGTTTGAGAAAGGAAATATGTCAAATATATTACCTACCATCAAGGTGAAGATATCCCAAAATCCTGCAAAGGTCGAAGATATCTCACTGGGGGCAGCATCTCTCCAGAAGAAATAACCTCTTACACCCAATTGTTACAATATTATCGAGATATCTTCACGCCAAACTACTCAAAAATGCCTGGGCTTAGTCTTACTATCATAGAGCAGCATATTGACACTTGACTTGATGTACCTCTAGTGCGCTAGAAACAACATCAACTGCACCCATCTAAGGAAGAAGCAATCAAGTGAGAAATCGACAAGCTTTACAAAGCCAGGTTTTTCTACCCCATCGCCTATACATCTTGGGTTTCCAACCCTATTCCCTTCATGAAAAAACAAGGCACTATACGCGTTTGCACTGATTTTCAGGATTTGAACAAAGCTTTTCCTAAAGACAATTATCCCACTCCATTCATCGACTAAGTCATCAATGCTTGCACAGGACATGAGGCTATGTCCTTCATAGATGGCTTCTCCAGGTATAATCAAATCCAAATATTCCATACAGACTGGTACAAAAATGCGTTCACCACCCCCTGGGGCACATTTGCATACAAGGTAATGCCATTTGGCCTAAAAAACACAAGAGCCACCTTCCAAAGGGCCATGAATTATATATTTCATGACTTGGCACATTTTATCCTTGCCTACTTGGACGACTTGACAATATGCTCCAAGAAGCACTCAGACCGCATCCAGGATCTACTATTGGTATTCAAATGATGTCGTCAATACAACCTACGCTTGAACCCCCTCAAGTGTGTCTTTTGCATCAACGCAGGAAGACTCTTAGGTTTTATCGTGTCCAAGCAAGGCATTTTTGTGGACCCCCTCAAAGTTCAAGCCATCAAATAGGTACCACCACCTCGAACCCTCAGGCAAATTCAAAGCCTGCAGGGGAAGGCCAATTTTTTGAGACGCATTTTTGCATATTATGCCACCTACACTCAAGGGTTCTTGCGCCTCCTCCACCAAGACATCAAATTTAAATGGGATGATTACACCCAGAAAGTGTTCGATCCACTGAAAGAAACATTATCTTCAGCACCCCTCATCAGTCCCCCAAACTATGATAAAGATTATATCTTGTATTTATCAGCTTCTGAGTCCACGTTAGCTGGAGTTTTGGTCCAGGAAGGCCCAGATGGGAAGGAGCACGTAATCTACTACGTCAATAAAACCTTATCGTGTCCAGCATTAAGATATGAGCCTAAAGAAAATACAACACTAGCATTATTTTATGCAGTCCAGAAACTTCGCCACTACATCATCTTAAGAACCACTACAGTCGTCACAGATATTAACCCCATTAAATACCCACTCATGCGCTGCCTAATGAACCATAAGTACGCCCGCTAGATATTCATTCTTAAAGAATATGACTTACATTTTCGTTCCCCCAAAAGAAAAAATGTGCTTGCCTTAGCAGAGTTCATTATGGATCTCCCAGGAGATACCAAGGGATCACTAGTGAATGATTTTCTACCCGATGAACACCTATTCTTCGTAGAAACCGACGACCCTTGGTATAGAGATATTCTCCTGTTCTTGCAAACCCAAAATTTCAAACCTCATCTCACCCGAGATGACCATCGGTGCATACGCCAACATGCCCCTCGATATCTCCTCATGGGAGATGTCTTATATTGACGAGGCATTGACACCATTTTACGGCAGTGCCTCACCCACGACCAAGTAGAACAAGCCCTTAATGACTGCCATGGAGGCGCTTGCGGCGGCAACCTATCTAGCGTGGCCACCGCCCAAAAATTCCTACAGGTAGGATATATTTAGCCCTCCTTGTTTCAAAACTGCATTACAACAGTCAAAAGATGCGAACGATGCCAACGCTTCGCCCACAAAGTAAGAGCACCTCGTGCTCCTCTGCATCCTGTCATCGTCGCTAGTCCCTTTCGTAAATGGGGGATTGACTTCATAACTTGCAACCCCACCTCATCGGGAAACCATAAATACATTATCGTGGTTGTCAACTATTTCACCAAGTGGGATGAGGCCATGCCTACATAGGAAAACACAGCAGAAACTGCCACTCGATTTCTTTTTAACCACGTGATCACCCGATTCGGTGCCCCCAAAGAGTTAGTCTCCGTCCATGGGAAACACTTTGAGAACAAATTTTTCGAGGAGCTATCTCACCACCTCGGAATCACCCATGAATTCGCTTCACCATACTACCCCCATTCCAACAAATAGGTAGAAGCTATTAACAAAGTACTCAAAACTATGTTACAACATATGGTGAATAACCATAAAACCAATTGGCACCGTATGCTCTTTTCCTCCCTATAGGCATACCGCACGACGGTAAAGACATCCACTGGTTTCATTCCCTTCCATTTAGTATATGGGGTTGAGGTCGTGATTCCCATAGAACGCAAGATCCCAAATTTACATGCCACCATCAAACTACTTGATGACACCCAACCTCTAGAACAGCGCCTACTACAACTAGAGCTTGTCGACAAAAGTCAACGATAGTTGCCGCAACACAACGAGGCCCATAAGAAAAGGGTAAAATCATCATTCAACCGCCACATCACCCCTCGCTCATTCACCGAGGGAGAATTAGTCCTCCGCTATGATGTCACAAAAGAATCCCTAGGGCCAGGAAAGTTCGAAACCTTGTGGAAAGGACCATACATCATCAAACATTGGCTCCGTGTAATATTCCCATTTAGTTGGAATATTATATGTTGCTCTATTTTTCAGGTTAAAAGAATAAATGGGGTAGAGAGACCCTTAAATATATTTAGTAGGAATAAAGCATTCCCTATGTGAAAAGGGGTTTGAATAATAAGGGCAAATAAAGCCACCTTGGTGTGAAAGGGGGCAATGCATGAGGACTAGAACCTTGTTGACCAAGTCAACATCGCTGCTAAAGGAGGAGGGAAACCAATGGGAACAGCGCAGTTTTGAGGGAGGACCTTTGCAATGAAGTAACCTCATGAATGTGTGGGGCCCAGGGTAAAGTGGCTCACCAAGAATAAAGAGGAAGGGATGGAAGCCATGAGAGGCATTCATAATCTTGTCTATGTTTGAGTCTTATGACTTATTGCATGCTTCAGTTGTTTAGCTAGGTTTGCTGCACTGTTTAGTGCAAGGGATTCTCAGGCGGGAGTTCCATTCTCTTTCTTGGTTCAACTTGTTGAAGGGATCTAAGAGGGAAATTTTGAGCTATATTTCCACTATCTTACTTGGGGTCAAGCAGTCACCAACTACTACAGCATAGTCTCTTGCAGAAACTGCGTCATTTCTGAAGGTGACATTGTGGTAGGGTTGAATCCCTTGATTGGGAGCTAGTTTCTTGGAGAAGGAGGCTTTTTTCTCTCCTAGAAGGCTAGTAGAGAGCCTCTTCAGCCATTTTTATGTGCTTTCATGTATTATTCAGTCATATAATATATATAGTTGTAGTAAACTGCGTCATTTTATGCATATTTATCATCTTGTACTTGTGCTCTTATGAAACCCTTGCCGAGTTGTCTCTATTTTTTGTAAAGGAGGCTAAAACCTCCATTTTCTTGGCTCTTTGATGAATTAAATCTCCATATTTGTTATGATACATATTTTTCTGTAGAAACCCTTTTAGAATTACGTTGTTACATGCTTCAGAATTACTGTTTGGTGAAGTCATGGGGTTTGGGTGTTTTTAAGGTGTATTGGCATGGGGAGATCTGTTTAACATAGCTATAATGATTTTTTTCTGCTCCCATTATATATGTAAGGGTTATTAAGTGTAATCTAAAGGATCCAAGTCCTATTTTTCAGTTCTATAACGTAATTTTTTGAAAACAACGTTTTTACTCTCCATAGTGCAGAAATTCCTAAGAAGGAATATTACAGTGGTATTGAAGCACTACTCTTAGCTCAGCTTGTGGGAACAATATATCTATAGTATGGATGTGAAAGATATTTCAAAGCTCCTTCTTCAAACCATGCAGAATATTGCAAGAGATCTCAAGGAGATGAGGCATAAAGAAGGCCCTAAGGTGTTTTACCAGGAAGCAAGCACCAGCACCTCATTTTGTGTGGAACAATTAGCCACTCATCCTTCACTACAACGCTCCACGATGCCCTCACTCTTATCTAAAGACAGGGAGGAAGAAACCCTTGGTGACAACTTTGTGGAGTATGAGTCCCAATCCCAAAGATTCAAGGAACACTTGATCTTTCAAGCATTCTAACGGATCAAGGAAGGGAGGAGATATTGCTATCACCATAAGAGGGAAGGATGGATGCAGGAATCAGACCTACAGCATAGTATGGGGATATTATTCTTACCTATATATGATGGATCACCTAAGTGCACAGCCAAGGCTTGGGTGAAGAAGCTGGATACTTACTTTCAACTCAATAGAGTTTCTGAAATAGAAGCTATCAAAATAGCTACACTACACTTAGAAGGAGAGGCTCATGAATGGTGGTTCCATGGGCAAACTACACTAGGGCATGCTCACATCACTTCATACTCAGTCTTCACCAAGAGACTAGTAGAGAGATTTGATCCAAGAGATCTGAAGGTCCACTTTATTGAGCTAACCAAGCTCAAACAAAAGGGAGATCTGGAAGATTATATAGCTGAGTATTTGAAAATTTCAGTAATGGTATCCAACCTTACTATGAGCAGAAGGGTATGTATTTTTATTGATGGGATGACTGAACCATTGCATGGGTTGGTAAGATCCACCAAGCCAACTACACTCCTTGAGGCTGTGGAGAAGGCTATAGATTTGCAACATGCTTTGCCCAAAGCAAAAGCATTACTGCAGCAGGAGGATTCTTCATGGCCAAAGAAGGCACCTCTTTACCATGAACAGAGGAGATTAAGGAAGGAAAAACTTTGCCTCACTTGCCATAAGCCATGGGTGCCAAACCATGAGTGTGTTGCATGGAAGGCTCATTATATTGAGATTTTTTCTAAAGAAGAAGAGAGGGCCAGCGTTGTGCTACCTATAGTAGATGCTGTAAAACTTTTTCTCCAAGGGGAGGAGCTCTTGCAGCATTGAGGGGAGTCCCTAAATATCTGACTTTAAGAGTTTGAGGTACTGTTATGGGGAAAATAGTATTGGTGCTAGTAGATAGTGGAGCTACTCATAACTTCATTGATTCACAACTTGTAAAGAAGAGGGGCATCCATATGGAAAAATTTAAAGGATTTTCATTCTTGGTTCCAGGAGCCAGAACCTTGCAGTGTGCTAAGTATGTTCCGGAATTGTCTATCACTATGGGAACCTACACTATGACAGACCACTTTTTTGTGGTTGATATTCTTGACACCAATATCATATTGGGTGTCCAATGGCTGATCACTCTTGGGAGAGTCACCACTGATTGGGAGACTCTAGAGATGGAATGTGTTGTAACTCCTAGAGACAGTCTAGAGTTGTTATAGACCAGTGCCTAGGACATCTTATGAGGTGTAAAGAGCGGGGTATTCGAAACAGCGTTTAATCCTTTAACATGACAGAGCTCTTACACTACTTCCTTTGAAACAGAGATTAAACTAGAATGGAACCAAAACTTCGGACAGTATGAAGTATTAGGAATAACACTGAACAAATGCAATGCTATATTCAGATACTACTGCATCAGACAATTTTAAGACAGGTCGCCATAATGAGGGCCAGATTCATGATATATGGTAGAGAAGGTATATATAAAGACGATTACAGAGATGTATAGCAAGAGGGAGATATCGGCTGTCAAATAGACGATACTAAGAAGAACCTCATGATATAGGATGGGCTTAAATAGCTAAGAATCCATACATACCAAGAACTCCCGTCAATAACATTTCAATACAGCAAATATAGTTGAAATACGCATGAAATACAGGTGGAACAATATATTACTCCTGAGCCATTTAAAGTATCAAGCCGCTACTGATATAAGTATCAATACGATAAATTCATATCAAAAGACGAGAGACACTCGCATTCCAGGATGTAATACTAGAGACATGAACGTAAATGAATTGAACAATAGAGAAACACACACTACCATACAACCATGTCCAGAATCCTTACTAAGGTGAATCTTCTTATTATTGAGACCCAACGGGCTCTTCCGGGCAGTATCTGAACTTTCACAAAACATACAAACAGGGAATTCTTACACAATCAATTTTTCTGAAGAAGTGGAACCTTGTTTTCTTCTTTTTCCTGTATTATATAGGATTCCTTCTGCCTTTCAGCGAGAAGATATTTTCTGAAAATATCTCTCTCGCGTGAACAAAAATTGTTAACAGTCATTGTCAAAACCACAAAATTACATGATGGGGAAAACAGCCCTTCCGTCATGCGTAACAGGCCCCGGGCCAAACTTAAAACAAAAATGTAGCCAATGTCTGATGTAAAAGTAAAAATGCAAGAGTGGGGGGAAAACCACCCACTCGGAAATTTAAACAAAACATAACTGAATGAAAGTAAAAGGCCGTTTTAGGCCATGTCATGAGTAAACATGAGGTGTCATGAGTGCTGCTGGGTTGAGGCTGTAGTAGACGCTGGAGGAGGCACGTCGGTGGAGAGACTAGCATGCTGAGTCAGGAACTGTGTCAACCTCTGCTGGCTATCTGGATTCGGTTTTGGCATCTCTGAGAGTCTCTCCACCCTGGTAAATGCTTCGCCGAGGGTGTGAATGTCTACATTTGTTGGGAGCCGATACTTGATCATATGGAGGAGACTAAACTCCTTCTTGAGGATCGTGACGATGGTAGTGGCCTTGAGCTGAGTTGCTTTGCCCATTTGAAGATCTGACCGATCCCTTTCTGTTTCTAGGAGTGCTGTGTATGGATCGGGGTGCATGAGTACGGCAGGGGCATTGGGTTCCCAACATGAAGGGAGGCCGGGCGATGAGGACGGTAACAGCACGCACTTCCTCGGCAAACACTCAATGGGAACGGCGCTCCAATGGGGGTAGGGCCGTTGCTTAATCAATGGTTATGGCGGCTATGAAGGCGCGGCGGGCTTCTCTTGACAGCTTATTAAACTGAGCGAGCAAGGTTTCATCTTTGAAACTGAAGTAGGTGTCACTGGAAGGGAAACGGAGGGCCTGTCTGATAACATCGGGAGAAAGGGAAAAAATTACGTTACCCTGAGGAGAAACGAAAGCATCCCGATGTGTATCATAGGAGTCTCTAAGCCAGACAATGAAATCGACACAAGAATGGACCTGGGGAGTGATGTGGTGATAGAAGCCGGACGCGACAACTCGGAAACGGTCGGCATTTTTGCAGTGGCGACCAAACAG
Source organism: Pinus albicaulis (assembly GCA_034641835.2). Lineage (NCBI taxonomy): Eukaryota > Viridiplantae > Streptophyta > Pinopsida > Pinales > Pinaceae > Pinus > Pinus albicaulis. The sequence continues at coordinate 240,355,153 of CM076579.1, read as the reverse complement.
CAGGGGCTTGATATTTCGTATGTCGAAAGGGTATTTCGGGTCGCAGATACCCGACTGTAAGTCGCAAAGAGGTTCAAAACCAGGGGGGTTTCTAGACTCATGGAGTTGGGGGGTTTCAGGTTCGTTCTTCTTGGGCGTTCCTCTTCCCATGGTAGTCTTTCAACAATTTCGAAAAGAGAGAAAGGAAAAGAGGGAAAACGGAAAATGGATTACCTGAACAGAGGGTGACAATGCTCGGAAAGTGACGAGGGGAGCCGTGACAGTGACTTGGATAAACCCGGCGTTCTTCCCCACTCGGTATTCGCCGTAGAAAACTACCTGTGACGATTTACCAGAGAGAAATACGGGAGTTTTTACCATTTGGGAGGACTGTTTGGGTTAAAAGGTAAATAAGTAAGAGGACAGAAGGCAAGTGTCGTAAGGACACTGACACTGAGACACGTGGCGCGTGGGGATTGGGTAAATCAAGATGTAGGTGAGCACCTCGTGTCGGGTTAAAAGTTGGTACGGGTCTTAGTACCAGCTGCCCTAATGGACTTACCTTACCTTTTATCCACGTACGCTGTCCAATCTTTACCGCATATGACTTCCCTTTGCCGGACTAAGACCTATCTTTCTCAACTGCGCGGGTCCACCTTAACTCTGCCACGAGACAGCGTCCCGCGGCCTACCCTTGCCATTCCTTCTCTACCATGAGATCTTACCATGCCACGTGTCGCAGGTCCGCGGGGGTAAGGGTCTCGTCCCTTCCCCTCTACGCCGACCGCACTTACTCCGTACATCAAGCCGTACATAACCCGAAGCCCTTTCAATATACGGGTTGAAATACCATGCCGCGTCCCCTTTATATTTGCATTTGAGTTCCTTTATTAATCCGACTATAACCGCTTAGTGCTGTTTCTTCCTTAGTTTTAATATATGTGCGCTTCACCACCTTTTCTCTTTTCGGCCTTATTTAATTTAACACTTGCCACTTGATATAAAACTTTGATATAAGGCCTGTTCCTCCCTTTTGGGACTCCCGTGGCTAATGCTAAAGCTTGAACAACATTGGCTCCACCTGGGGACGGCACGTTTGTCCCCGAACGTGTCGAGAACTACGCAGACCGCCTGTACATCTTCTTTGAACAGCACTTTTCAGTTCTTGAAGCTTCCTCCTGGATAGATCATCATGACTCATGCAAAATCTTTAATAAGAAAATGAAAAACAACAACTAATATACAATATAATACAATCAGGCTTTTTCAGCCTGCTTCAGAATTGGAAATATGGTTTGAGGAATTGCCCGTTTACAGGGGCTTCCAACAGATCTCCCTGTAAATTCTCCAGCTTAAATGTATTTTTTCCTCCCTGCTCTGCAATCTTGAAGGGGTCGAACCAAAGGGGGTCAAATTTACCATGCTTACCCTTATTGGCCCTTCGTACATCCCACCTGAGAACTAAATCTCCTGCCTGCAGCTTTCTATCTTTTGTATGTTGATCAAACAATTCTTTCATCTTCTCCTGGTAATCCACAAGTTTCTGATTCACCTGAATACGCGTCTCTTCGAGTTCAATCAACTGGTTGATCCTTCTGTTCATACCATCCGGTTCTTCCTGAGTCTCCTGCATGAAACGAGCAACAGGTAAAGCTAACTGTATAGGGAATACGGCTGCTCGTCCGTATACTAGTTCATAAGGAGATCTTCCCGTTGCCCTTTTACTGGTTATCCTGTTTGCCCACAGAGAAAACTTCAGTTGGGAGTCCTAGTTCCTCTGATTTTCATTTATTGTCTTCTTTAGAGCTCTGACCAGCGTTTTGTTTGATGATTCTGCCAAACCATTTCCCTATGGGTAGTAAGCTGTGGAGTGGCCCAGAGTAATGTTATATTACTGACAAAAATTCACCATTTTAGCAGATTTGAAAGCTTGGGAATTGTCTATAACTATTCTAGCAGGACATCCAAACCTGGAGATAATGTTCTCTTCCATGAATTTTATGATCACTGTGTCTGTGGCATTTCGTGCAGGAATGGCCTCCACCCACTTCGTGAAGTAATCTATAGCAGTCAAAATCCATTTGTGTTGCCCACTGGAGGGTGGGTGGATCTCACCTATGAAGTCAATACCCCATTGCTTGAAAGGTTCATCAATATGCACAGGAATCAGGGGTAGGGCTGCTAGCTTCTGTTTTTCAGCAAACTTTTGGCATTTGTCACATGCTCTGACCCAAGTGAAGACATCTCCAAATAGTTTAGGCCAGTAGAAACCAGCCTTCAAAATTTTTCTGAGCTGTGCTCCTCCAGCTATAATGCCCTCCACAGATCCCCTCATGGAATTCGGTTATGATGTCCCCTACCTCTCCTTCGATGAGACATAACAGCAGTATGCCTGAAGGATCTCTCCAATATAATTGACCGTTAGCTACGGCATACTTCTGAGATTTAAGCCTCAAGGCTCTGTATTTGGACTTATCACAGCTAGGTGGGCAGCTGAGCGTCAGGAGGTATTCAACAAGTTCTTTGTACCAGAGGCTAGTGAGGTACTTCATCTGTATTTTTTGAGTAGCCATTTCCACCTCTTGTCTCCCTGTATGTTCCTCGGATGCTTCACCTGCGATCATGGATAAGTGGATGCCCAGAGCTTGGTGGTTCGATTCTGATAAAATCTTCGCTAGCCCCTGTCCTTTAATTAACTTGGTGGGTCTTATGTTCAGGTCATATTCTTGTATCTTCGCAATCCACCTACCCCTTCTGCCTTCACTGTCTCCCTGCACGAGGATGTCCTTAAATGCTGATGTGGGTACAAAAGCAGTCACATGAGATTGTAAAATGTACATGCGAAATGCCTTTAAGGACTTTACCAGGGCATAAGCCTGCTTTTCAAGTATGTTGTATTTTAGCTCTGCATCATGAAGGACTTGACTAAAGAAAGCAATGGGTTGCTCATACCCATCCCCATTCTTTTGTAAGAGGACCCCTGCTACAGTGTGAGGTGATGCAAAAGAAAAAATCATAAAAGGTTCAGTAAAGTCAGGCTTTGCCAGCACGGGAGCCTCAGCAAACGCATTCTTGATCCTGGCAAAGGCCTGTCTTGATTCCGGTGCCCACTTCACCTCATTATCCTTCTTTAACATATCTGTGATGTGTCTAACTATTTCAGCATAGTTAGGAATAAACCTTCTGAGAAAATTGATACGCCCTAGGAATACCTGAACCTCTTTCTTATTCCTGGGGAGGGAGATACCATTTATAGCTTCCACCCTTTTAGGATCGATTTTGACCCCATCTTTAGTTACTATATGTCCTAGGAGCTTACCCTCTTCTAATGCAAAGAAAGATTTTTGAGGATTAAGGGAAAGCCCATACCTCCTGCATTTCTCGAAAGTCTTCTGCAAATGCTGAATGTGTTCGGCATCATCCTTTGAAAAGACTGTTATATCATGTAGGTACACCACCAGAAACTTATCCTGTTCTCCAACAAAGGTTATGTCCATCGCTCTCTGAAACGTGGCCCCTACATTGATCAGCCCGAATGGCATCCTAGCATACATAAATGTTCCCCAGGGCGTGGTGAAGGCTGTCTTTTTCTGGTCCTCCGGGAATACAGCCACTTGATTATAGCCCGAGAACCCATCCATCATGGACATTCTTGAGGCCCCTACTACCTCTTGTAGAATGTGGTCCATCTTCGGTAGTGGGTAGTTATCTTTTAAAGACGCCCTGTTCAGGTTTCTGAAATCCACACACAACCTGATTTCACCATTCTTTTTTCGCACTGGGACTAAATTGGCCACCCACTCAGAATATCTTAGTGGCACTATAATTTTAGCCTTCAGCAGTTTCTTTATTTCTTGCTCAATCGAGGGCAACAACAGGGGATTAATCGTCGAGCTGAGCCAGGTTTGCGTTCGTCTTCAATGGAATTTTATGCCGCATCACACCGATATCAAAGGTTTTCAAATCTTGATATGACCAAGCAAAGACATCTTTGTAGGTTTGAAACAGCTTTTGGTACGACTGTCTGTATTCATCTGGAACTTTCGTCGAGAGCTTCACAATCTTTGGATCTTCTTTCATACCCAGATTGAGATCTTCGACCTGATCCTCGGTCACCATTTTGTTTTGCTGTACTGGGACATCATCTTTATTGAACAGTCTCTCCAAAGGCACCAGCCCTCGGGGAATGACGTTCCCTTTCAGCTGCAGGAATCTGTGACCGGCTATTTTCTCTTCAAGCTTGTCCTCTGGAATGTCCGCGACTTCTTCTTCTTCACAGTTGTCAATCTCTAGATTGGAAAACTCCCCCACAGTCTCTAGAAACCTCTTCACCTGCTCCTCATCTTCAAAGACCTGCCAGTGCTTGACATTATCAGGGATTGAAGGCCGGTATCTTACTTCAATTTCGTATCTCAGAAGAGGGTTCTGAGGTGGGCGGAATGTACTAAAGGTGCCTGCTGTACTCGCGAGTCTCGCTATCTCCGCCCGTTCCCCGGGCATAAAATGAATTTCTTAATGCCCGAAAAGAATTCTCCACAAGGTCGACTTTACAGGTTTTCTCGTAGGCCCTTAGCTCCCGCATGCTTCGCTTGGCACCGATTTTTCACTTGCCTCGCCACCAACTCGAGTCTCCCATCACCTTTAGACTCTGTATCTTCATGCTTCTTGCTGTTTGCAACCCCAGTATGAGTGCCTCGTACTCAGCCACATTATTCGTGGCCTCATATTCCAATTTAAAGGACAGGGGGACCCATTGACCCATAGTTGATATAAGCAACACTCCAGCCCCGTTCCCTTCTTTGGAATTTGCTCCATCAAAGTGGAGTGTCCAGATGTCAGATTTATGGTCCTGCTCTGATAACTCAGTATTTATCTGGCAAAATGAAGGTTCATGAGCATATTCCTGATCCTCCTCCAACATCAGACAGGAAAAATCTCCATCTCTGTTGTAAACTGGGGAGTTCACTGAATCCCCTGCTTTTGTGACTGTCTTGACGAATCTAGTCTCTCGGTACAACCTCCTTTCTTGACCACCAAAGACAGGAATGGTGGCGTACGACAGATCCAACTTGATCCATCCTCCAATTCTAGTCCCCCAAGACCTTGACAATAGCATACCAAAGCGGGCTGGGATGTCAGCCACTACGATATCCATTACCACACTCTTGGCCGGGATCTGAGCCACGGTGACTGCTAGGTCCTTGATCATGCCCAAGCACTTCACTCTTTTGGAATAAAAGAGCAGAGATCTTTATATGGGCGAGTGATTTGCAGCCCCAATTGCTCCATGACAGACAGGGGCATTAAATTGTGGAACGCTCCCGAATCTAACATACAGTTATGCAATCGTAGATCATGGATTACTAGAGATACATAGAAAGGGGGGGTGGAGGGGTCTAATTCCTCGACATGGGGGCCGAACACTACCATAGGCCTTTCCTCTTGCAAGTTAAGACTGTCCGGAATGTGTGGAACTTTAGGAGCAGAAATGAAAGAGTAGACTTGTGACTGATAGGCAAGCTGCTTCAGCAATTCAGACAGAGGGACAGGTATTTTAACTTTTTCAAGTTCCTTTTGCAAACTGAAGGCAGATGAAGGCTTCTCTATTGGGACTTCCTTTTCTTTTGACTCTTTGTTTGGCACGGTAGACTTAACTTCTTTAGCTGGGGTTTTATTTTCAGGAGACACGGCTACTTGAGAGGAGGAAGGCATATGACTGTCAGGTTGCAAGGATTGGTTAAGAGGCTTCTTACCTTTGTCCGGAGATTCTTGAGTATTGGCCTCTTTCTGTGCAGGTGCTGACCTTTGGGGTGCATCTTCCTCTTCATCTTGAGTGCGGGTCCTTTTCTTGGAGGACCTGAGGTCATATTTCCTGTTAAACTGAGCTTGCATGAAATCAACGAACTGTTTGCAGTAGTCATCGATTTCTGGCTCTTCGGCATCCTCGCTATTCTTCGCTTCTGAGTGAGGTTGTAGTGCACCCTCCTCACTTTCTTGCACAGGGCACTCTATGTCATCATTGTCTGAAAAAACAGGACATGCTTCATCTTGCTCATAGGAGGGGTCTTCGTGGGAAGCCTCCATTTGTCCTTCTAAGTACAAAGGGTGCGGTACTTGGTCTTGTTGCTCCTTCTGCCCCCTCTGCAGTATCTGCAAGGGTGGTTATCTGTATTGAGGATTGAACCCTCTGTTTGGAGCATTCTGAAATCTCTTTGGTGGAGAACTTTTAGCTTCCATCTCTAGCTTGACCAACTTGCTAGAGAGGTTCTTGATCATTTTATTCATCTCTTCGATCTTGTCATTTGCTGAGTCTCTGTCTTGATTTGAAGTAGATACTTCTTCTTTGCCCCTTCTTCTAGTATCATGTTCTTGCTTTACTTTGGACTTGCCAGTCGAGACAAAGTTTGCTTCTATTTCCAATGCATCTGTCTGTGCATCGTCCAGAGTGGCTGGCTTTCTCTCCCTCAGCGAGAAACCAAACTCGGAATCAAATGCTTCCACGAAAACAACCTTGGCAGCGGTCTGATGGGGCTTCATCTCAGCTGGGAGGCTGTAATACAATTTTTTAAACCTTCTGATGAACTCTGATACCCCTTCATTATGCTTCTTTTTAAGGGTGTTGAACTCGGTTAGGGTATCCCCATGATCTTTCCTATCTCCCCACTTTTTCACGAAAGCTTCTTCCATAGCCTCCCAGGTGTTGATGGAATTAGCTGCGAGAGATTTAAACCATTTTCTAGCCTCTCCATCTAGGGACTGCACGAACAATCTCAGAACCACATCCAAATGCTCCACGTTAAAGTTCTCTGCGAAAGAGCAGAAGATTTCAACATGTTTGTAGGCATCAACACCGTTCTCCCCATTGAATCTGGATAGAATCTTCAAATAGTCTTGTGGCATGTCATTTAGAACTGCAGGCAGCTGTAAAGGGGCATACCTGTTTTGTAAAAAGCCAGGTATATTTGCCATTGGGGGAGGCGGAGGTAGAATAAGAGCCTGAGCAGTGAGTGGTGGAGGAGGTGGTGGGAGTTGAGTATGAATAATGATGGGGATGTAGTGAACAGCAGCTTGAGAACTTGATGAGAAGGTATGGCTGTCAACAACAGATACTTCAGTAACCTCTTTGACCTCTTCAACTTCCGGGGTAGGATGAAAAGAATAATGTGGAGTATAACTAGACTCAGCTTCGTCTTTGATACGGACACCTTCTCGATAAGGGCTGTCTGAGTAATAACCAGTATCTCTTATAATGGGGTTAGAGCTTTGTATTTGGGCGACCTGAGAAGAGGAGGGCTTCAGATATGGAAAGTTTTCAAGGGAAAACTCTGGAATATCAGTATGAACTGGTGGTCTTTCTCTCCAGCCTCTTCTATGTAGGATTCGCTCTGGGTCAGACACAGAGGGTGTCCTTGACTGAGATGTATCTGACCTTAGGTGTGGCTTACGGGGAGCCAGGACTGCAAATATGTTTATCTAAAATATGAATGTGGAGTCGCCAAGGTGAGGTATGCACAACTCACAACTCTTCGTGCTCACCTAACTGAAGAGTGGACAGGTTTTGTCGAGGCCCAGGGACTTAAATTTCTTCAACTTCGTTCCCCGGCAACGGCGCCAAAAAGATGTTGTAACTCCTAGAGACAGTCTAGAGTTGTTATAGACCAGTGCCTAGGACATCTTATGAGGTGTAAAGAGCGGGGTATTTGAAACAACGTTTAATCCTTTAACATGACAGAGCTCTTACACTACTTCCTTTGAAACAGAGAATAAACTAGAATGGAACCAGAACTTCGGACAGTTTGAAGTATTAGGAATAACACTGAACAAATGCAATGCTATATTCAGATACTACTGCATCAGACAATTTTAAGACAGGTCGCCATAATGAGGGCCAGATTCATGATATATGGTAGAGAAGGTATATATAAAGACGATTACAGAGATGTATAGCAAGAGGGAGATATCGGCTGTCAAATAGACGATACTAAGAAGAACTTCATGATATAGGATGGGCTTAAATAGCTAAGAATCCATACATACCAAGAACTTCCGTCAATAACATTTCAATACAGCAAATATAGTTGAAATACACATGAAATACAGGTGGAACAATATATTACTCCTGAGCCATTTAAAGTATCAAGCCGCTACTGATATAAGTATCAATACGATAAATTCATATCAAAAGACGAGGGACACTCGCATTCCAGGATGTAATACTAGAGACATGAACGTGAATTAATTGAACAATAGAGAAACACACACTACCATACAACCATGTCCAGAATCCTTACTAAGGTGAAGCTTCTTATTATTGAGACCCAACGGGCTCTTCCGGGCAGTATCTGAACTTTCACAAAACATACACACAGGAAATTCTTACACAATCAATTTTTCTGAAGAAGTGGAACCCTGTGTTCTTCTTTTTCCTGCGTTATATAGGATTCCTTCTGCCTTTCAGCGAGAAGATATTTTCTGAAAATATCTCTCTCGCGTGAACAAAAATTGTTAACAGTCATTTTCAAAACCACAAAATTACATGATGGGGAAAACAACCCTTCCATCATGCGTAACAGGCCCCGGGCCAAACTTAAAACAAAAACGTAGGCCAATGTCTGATGTAAAAGTAAAAATGCAAGAGTGGGGGGAAAAACCACCCACTCGGAAATTTAAACAAAACATAACAGAATGAAAGTAAAAGGCCGTTTTAGGCCATGTCATGAGTAAACATGAGGTTTCATGAGTGCTGCTGGGTCAAGGCTGTAGTAGACGCTGGAGGAGGCACGTCGGTGGAGGGACTAGCATGCTGAGTCAGGAACAGTGTCAACCTCTGCTGGCTATCTGGATTTGGTTCTGGCATCTCTGAGAGTCTCTCCACCCTGGTGAATGCTTCGCCGAGGGTGTGAATGTCTGCATTAGTTGGAAGCCGATACTTTATCATATGGAGGAGACTAAACTCCTTCTTGAGGATTGTGACGATGGTAGTGGCCTTGAGCTGAGTTGCTTTGCCCATTTGAAGATCTGACCGATTCCTTTCTGTTTCTAGGAGTGGTGTGTATTGATCGGGGTGCATGAGTACAGCAGGGGCGTTTGGTTCCCAACATGAAGGAGTGTCGGCGATGAGGGCGTGTCAGTGACGTACTTCCTCATAAACACCAATGGGAACGGCCCAATGGGGGGTAGGGCCGTGGTCGTTGGATCGAAAGGCGACATGGCGCGATGAAGGCATTTATGGCTTCTCGACAGCTTATTGAACTGTGCGAGCAAGGTTTCATCTTTGAAACTGAAGTAGGCATCGCTGGAAGGGAAACGGAGGGCCTGCCTGATAACATCGGGAGAAAGGGACAAAATTATGTTACCCTGAGGAGAAATGAAAGCATCCCATGCGTATCGTAGGAGTCCCTAAGCCAGACAATAAAATCGACACAGGAATGGACTTGGGGGGTAATGTGGTGATAGAAGCCGGACGCGACCACTCGGAAACGATCAGCACTTTTACAGTGGTGGCCAAACAGTAGGGGCTTGATACTCCGTATGTCGAAAGGGTATTTCGGGTCATAGATACCCGCCTGCAAGTCACGAAGGGGTTCAAAACCAGGGGGGTTTCTAGACTCATGGAGTTGGGGAGTTTCAGGTTCGTTCTTCTTGGGCGTTCCTCTCCCCATGGCATTTATTCAACAATTTGGAAAAGAGAGAAAGGAAAAAGATGGAAAAACGGAAAATGGATTACCTGAACAGAGGGTGACAATGCTTGGGAAAGCGACGAGGGGAACCGTGACAGTGACTTGGACAAACCCGACGTTCTTCCCTACTCGGTATTCGCCGTAGAAAACTACCTGAAATGATTTACCAGAGAGAAATACGGGAGTTTTTTACCATTCGGGAGGACTGTTTAGGTTAAAAGGTGAAAGTGTAAGAGAACAGAGGGCAAGTGTCGTAAGGACACTGACACTGAGACACGTGGCGCGTGGGGATTGGGTAAATCAGGATGTAGGTGAGCGCCTCGTGTCGGGTTAAAAGTTGGTACGGGCCTTAGTACCAGCTGTCCTAATAGACTTACCTTACCGTTATTCCATATACGCTGTTCAATCTTTAACATGTAGGACTTCCCCTTGCCGGACTAACACTTATCGTTCCCCGCTGCGTAGGCCCACCTTAACTCCGCCACGAGACAGCGCCCCGCGGCCTAACCTTGCTGTTCCTTTCCTACCGTAAGGTCTTACCATGCCACGTGTCGCAGATCCGCGGGGGTAAGGGCCTCGTCCCTTCCCCACAGCTCGACCCCCTCGGACTTACTCCGTACACTGTCGTACATAACCCGAAGCCCTTTTCAATAATACAGGTTGACATACCATGCCGCGTCCCCTTTATATTTGCATTTGAGTTCATTTATTAATCCGACTATAACCGCTTAGTGCTGTTTCTTCCTTAGTTTTAATATATGTGCGCTTCACCACCTTTTCTCTTTTCGGCCTTATTTAATTTAACACTTGCCACTTGATATAAAACTTTGATATAAGGCCTGTTCCTCCTTTTGGTACTCCCGTGGCTAGTGCTAAGGATTGAACAACAGAATGGATAGGAAAGGAGGATAGTAAGCATAAAAAAATCAAAGGAATTCACACTTACCCCCCTCAAAAAATTTTAGCTCACAAGATGGAGGAAGACTTACACAGAGGAGACATAGAATGGGCAGTAGAACTGTGTTTATCTGAATTTGGAGTTGAGGATTCACCAGTACACCCTAATGTGCAGGCTCTCTTAGACCGATATTTTGTAGTATTTGGGGATATTCCACCAGGGAGACCTCCTGATAGGGTTTTTGAGCACACCATTGAGTTATAGCAAGGGATTCAAGCTATGATTACTACCCCTTATAGGCATCCCAAATCTTATAGGGATGAAATTGAAAGGGCCATTCAAGAACTACTAGCCCTAGGTCATATCCGGCCTAGCACTAGCCCTTTTGCATCTTCAGTGGTCTTGGTTAAGAATAAGGATGGCACATTGAGGATGTGCATTGACTATAGAGCACTAAACAAGAAGACCATGAAGAATAGATACCTAATTCCCAGGATCGATGAGTTGATGGATGAGCTTAGAGGATCCAAGTATTTCTCCAAGATTGACTTGAGATCCGAATATCACCAAATCAGGGTAAGAGATCAAGACATTCCCAAAACAGCATTCAGATGTCACTATGGGCATTTTTAGTTCTTAGTAATGCCATTTGGTCTGACCAATGCCCCAGCAACATTCCAATCTTGCATGAACCACATCTTTCGTGGTCATCTAAGAAAGTTTGTATTGGTCTTCTTTGATGATATTATGATTTATAGCCGCACATGGGAAGAACATTTGCAACATATTGAGACATTGTTGCATATTCTCAAGGAGCAACAATTGTATGCTAAACTCTCGAAATGCGAGTTTGGCCTCACTAAGATGCTCTACTTAGGCCACATCATTTGAGTGGATGGAGTAAGAGTGCATGAAGAAAAGATCTGGGCATTCGAGGCTTGGCCCGAGCCAAGGAATGTTTCAGAACTTTGGGGATTTGTAGGCATATGCACATATTAACAGAAGTTTTTCAAAGGGTTCTCTCAACTTGCAGCACCACTTACAGACTTGACCAAGAAGGGAGCTTTCAGTTGGACACCTACAGCGCAAAGGGCTTTTGATAAGCTCAAAGAGGTAATGAGTAGTTGCCCAGTATTAGTTTTACCTGATTTCTCTCAACCTTTTGTGTTAGAATGTGATGCATCAGGTGAAGGGATTGGATCAGTATTGATGCAAGGAGGGCATCCTATAGCCTTTGAGAGCAGGAAGTTGCTACCACATGAAAGGCTATACCCCATCTATGATAAAGAAATTTTGGCTATCGTGCATGCCTTAGCCAAATTCCGGCAATACTTGGTGGGGAATAAATTCAGGGTGAAAACTAATCATAACAGTCTCAGATTCTTTATTGAACAAAAGTAGCTCCAAGAAAGACAACAAAAATGGGTAAGAAAAATCCAAGCTTATGACTTTGACATAGATTATGTCAAGGGGAAGAGCAATATCGTGGCTGATGCTCTATCCAGGAGACCAACAGCATTGTCCTTGAGGGGCATGGACGCAGATTGGAAGGCTCAACTGTTGGTTGAATACTCCAAGGATAAATTTTCATGTGAGATACTTGATGGGGTGATAATTGATGAGTGGTATATAGTAATGGATGAATTCATCGATTACCGGGACCGGGTCTTTTTGGCCAAGAACTCTAAGCTCAAAGAGAAGATCTTGCAAGCATCACATGATTCCCCACTTTCGGGGCATCAAGGATTCATAAAGACTTACCAGCTATTGGGGACTAAATTAACACCAAGAAGGAGTACATCCTCCTTGATTCCTATTAGTGGGGACTGAATTGACACCAAGTACCAGCTACCACCCATAGACCGATGGACAGACTGAAATAGTGAACAAGTGGTTGGAAGGCTACTTGAGAAACTATGTTGCAGGGTAGCAAAAGGCATGGCTGCGTTGGCTCCATTTGGGGGAGTATTGTTACAACACCACTTACCACATGTCCATTGGTATGACCCCATTTCAAGCACTCTATGGGTATGATGCACTCCCATTTGCTGATATCATGTTTGGAGCAAGCAAGGCTCCCAGAGAAAAGGAATGGATTTAGGAGAATCAAGACATACTTCGGGCCCTTAAAGACAACATTGCTACTGCCCAAAATCAGCAAAAGATATATGCAGACCATGGTCAGATAGAGAGACAGTTTGAGGTAGATGATCTATTATATCTTCACCTTCAGCCTTATAAACAATCTACACTCAAGGAGAAATGGGCTGAAAAGCTCAAACCACGTTTCTATGGGCCATATAAGGTGGTCTATCGTGTCGAGGAAGTTACATATGAGCTAGAGCTTCCCAAGGGGAGCAAGATCCACAATATTTTTCATGTCTCATTCCTCAAGAAGGCCATTGGATAGACCTGGTGTATTACATCAATCTACCTGCAAGTAGACACAACAATATAACTAAGAAAACCACCAAATTTATAATTCAATTTATAATCTACAACTTATATTACACCAATCCACTTGCAGTTTTCTTAGGTTGCCACTTGAAGGAAGCTGCCACTCCCTGATTTATCAACTACCACTGAAAGGAGCTACTACCCCTGATTTATCAGCTACTAGTGAAAGGAGCTACTACCCCTAATTTATCAACTAACGTTGAAAGGGGATACTACCCCTAATTATTTACCAGCCACTACTATAAGGAGCTACAACCTCTAGAATGCAAGCTCCAAATTATTGTAATGATGATCCATATTTCAATAATTTTGAAACTTAGATAAACAATAATTTCTTCATAAAACATTGTTGCATCTCTCTCAACACACAATGCCTTATTTTCATATGCAACTTCTTTTTCTGCTCACTTAAACACTGCTTTATTTCCCCCATATCTCAAACACCTCAAGTCACCATAAAAACACATTCAACACTTGCATATCTAATCTTTAATGCATACACACCCCTTATTTATTCTAATTCACCAATACACACGCACACTCATTTTTTTCCTTTGTCTCTCAATCACACACCCCAATCACTAGTGCAATTTCTGCTACAACATCACCATGGAACACCTTCATCAATATTTTTCTCTAGTTTATTCATCATTTATCTTCTTACCAATTCAATTTCTGATTATAAAGAATAACAGTTGATATTTTATCGTTTATCTTTTAGTTAATTTTAGCTTAAAAAATTCTTTATTTTAACTTGTTTTTCTCTTATATTCCACTTTTGTAAACTTATATTGATGTGTACTAATGGTCTTCAATCTCTCATCACCTTTGTGAGAAAATCTAAGTTAAATTATTTGTTTCTTCAATTCTAATGAGTTACATGATTTACCAAAGGTTTTAGTTGTAGTTCCAACTTTATCGAACTACAAAATTTAGCGAGATTTCCAAATACACTACCAACTACTCCATTTCTCCACAGACTTCACCAATTGCCACTTCGTTGTGTTTACACCCACGTCCAATTTGGCCGAACTAATAAAAACAGTTATATCTACAAAAAAATTGACTAACATTGTTTAACGTAAACTACTACTAAGCCCTGTCTAGTGGCCCCTTTTCACATATGGCCAAGGGCCATGACCCTGAATCCTAAAATCTTATCAACCATTTCTTTGTTCACTGTTGATTTTTGACATCATGTGTGCGTCATATGTGCCACGTGGCTACTAATGTGTTCTTGTAGATTGCATGCATGTTGGTCTCCAGACTTAATCTCAACCATTTATCATTTAGATTGTGGTCAAATCGACGACCACGGTCAAAACGCGGAAGCGCGCCCCCCCCCCCCCGATGTTCGACATTTAACAAAAAGGGGGAGGATCCACTATTTGTCATGTAGCAGACACAAAACCCCATGCACCTTCAATGAACCACAATCATTATGATTTGTTGTGTCAAGTCCTATGCATATAATTTGTGTGATTGGATTTAATCTACAAATTATGATATTGGCCAATTAAATGTTTCCTATAAGATAGGGAGTTGTCCTTAAGAGTGGGAAACAAGAGCTCATTAATGAGAAGAAAATTTGATCAAGTTAGTGTTTCTAACTCTAGTATCTTTCTTTTATTTTCAATATTACAGTGAAAATTTGATATTATGTTCATTGCATGTTTACTAATTCCTTCCAGTTAGAGTAAAGAACAAAATATGAAATATTAGATTGTTAAAATAAAATAAAGACATAAGTGTCTTTGTGTTATTTTCCTGTCTATGGTTATTTGCAAGAAAATAATTTTCATTTGAATATATATATATATATATATATAGAGAGAGAGAGAGAGAGAGAGAGAGACTTTATAAGAATTGGTCTTTGAATTTGATAGTCAGGATACAACTATTAGTATTCTTGGTGTACACTATAGATAGTCCAACTGTAAACAATATGAATCAAGTAGTCAACAAATACAAATTCTAAACAAATGAACATACAGAAAAGTTGTAAGTTTCTGTAAATACAAAGGAGAGAATATGTGAGGATTTTTTAGTATATTACATACACAAAGAGAAATAGTCATTCCATAAGCTCTAGTTAATTAAGTATAAGCCCCAAGGGTTAGCTCAAGTGGTAGTGAGCCAATACGTGGGCCTCTCCGTTGAGGGAGGTCACGGGTTTGATCCTTGAGTCCTTTGGGGTCAGGCGCCGAAATTTCGCCGAATGGTTTACCGTGCGTACCATCCAGAAATTCTGGGGAAGTACGCTCGAGTTTCCCGTGAGCTTTCCCCTCGTGAAAAAATTTAATTAAGTATATACCTTTATTAACATTTATAAACATGTAGTTGTACATTTATACATATCAATATCATTAGTATTATATAGGTATAGAGATGAAAAATATTAGGAAAAAGACTAATAAAAGAAATAGACACGCAATAGAGTTGAGATTACATACTAGTGAATCTTCCATAACTACAGTTACAAACATTAATAGAGAGCATTCATTATAATCACTTAATTAAAATTATCAACTGTAAAAACACAAGTGACGAGTTCGAACCCATGGAGTAAATCCTTTACATCAAATAAACAGATATATATGTTCAGTTGAACAATACTAAATGCTAAAATCATGTAACTAAAAATAAGAGTCTCCTCAGTTTTGGGAAGTGTTGGATATTATAATTAATTGAACAAATATATATATATATATATATATATATATATATATATGAAAAGTTTGAATGTTGTCATCACAAAAAAGCCCCTCTTTTTCACAAGAATAGCCAGAGGGTTTGGATAATGCGGTTATTAGAATTAAAAATTTCAAGAGTCATAATGCTAGGAGGTTAATATGCTTTGGTGGAAACCAATAATTAATACCTAGCAAAACAATACAACAGTTATAATGTTTATTAACAAAGTATAGTCTATGGGCTTAAAATAAGAGGCAAAAGTCTATACAACATTCCCAAGGAGTAAATGATACCTTTTTATGGTAGTCGAAGACGCCTTAAGGAGTTTTCTAAGAAAAAGAGAAAGGGAGTTAGTTATAACAAATCTACAAAATGTACAATTACATGCCTATAACAAAACGAATAGGAGAACTGGTAACTATTAAGGTTTTGAGTGAAATAGTGAAATATAATTTAAAATATATATATGGAAGCAATTGTTTAAAATTTGAAAAACATAGTATGGTTGTTAAAACAGACTTAATAACCTCTATGAAGTATTATGAAATTAAAACTAAAAGCCCCATAGAAATTATTTTAAAAACAGAAGGGAGGATCAGGAAATCATGCATTCCGTAACAGAAAATAAGATAATAATTCTTGAACCCAATATGATAAAATAGAATAAGAGGTTTTTAACACAAGATTAAAATCCAATAATACAATCTCAACATTTTTTTGAAAAGGCCAAGGAAAACCATTTTAGCCATGAGAGGAGTACAATAAAAAATGAAGAAAATATAATACCCTTGTCAAATATCACAGAACCTTTGGGATTCTGGAAAATATATACAAAAAAAAAAAGTAACCCTTCCTAGAACCCTAAAGCTTACAGAGCCATTCTGTAATTTAAGGGTTGACAAAGTAAAAGTTTTAAATAAAAAGGTGCATTGTAAATACAACTAACAATGTTATCTATGAAGTTGACCAGTTGAAATACAAAGAGAAATAATAGTTGAAATTCCTCTAGAGAATGAGTGTAGGTAAAGGGTTTACCACTCTCGTGATAGGAACGATTCCTTGCAACCTACCTGAATATGTTCGCCAGATGCTCCGTTGTCAGTCATGCAGCAGTAAGAGGACAGAAAGAATTAAAATCACTATGTAATAGCAGAGTTGGGCAACAGTAACAGCAGTGTTTGGTAACGACTGAACTATCTGCCTGAAAACCCTATCAAGTGGACTGTCTCCGGGTTTCTGCCGCAGCACACAGAGGCACTAAGATCTCGCTAGTTTTCAGAAGTTGGAGAATGAACGATAAAATACACCTTTGTTTTCTCTATGCATTCTATTGTCTAGCTATATTCATTATTTGCATAGTCGCAGCATAATCACAGCAAGTCGCAATTTATCTCACTCGCGTAGTCGCAAGTCGCAATTTACCGCAGATCGCAAGTCGCAGGTTGCCGCAGGTCACAAGTCGCACTTAATTGCAGGCCACATAGTCACAATTTTCTGTAGGTCACACAGTCGCAGTCGTAGCAAGTGACAACTTCGGTTAATTAGGCTGGAATGCGACTTGGCGAATTGAGGGGGCTCCAAAATTTACAACAAATTTCACCTTGACGATGCACTCCACAGGCTTCAGCTTCCGTTCCTTCTCTTCTCCACATCCAATCAATCTCTGCACATTCACGCAACATACAAACACATTAAAGGCTAGTGTAATCCATTGTTGGAATATCCTATTACAGTATGGCACAATGTCATCTTCAAAGCCAACTATAATGGACCAAACTTTTGTGCACGAAACGCGCTGCCATGGTGTCTTCGCCTAATGAAATCTTATCACAAGGAAATGGTTAAACTCCTTGAGCATTGCATGCCTACACTACCTAAATATTAGCTCACAATAATTGTTGTTTACTATTTGTCCTTGGACTTGAACCTTGATTCTACACTGAAACTCTGCTGCCCTCATGGTCGTTGTTCAGGTATCTGCGGACACAGGAGACGGATCCTTAATACTCTTAGTACTTCAAATGAAGTCGTGTTCTGACAGTTGAACAAAGAGGGTTTGAGAGAGAGGTTCTTCAAATCACCAGAAAAGCAGCACAAAGGATAGTAGCGGACAGTGGAGAGAGCAGCACAAAGGACAGGGACAGTGGGCAGTGCATCAATTTTTCAGTGGTTAGTGGTCAGACCAACAGAGATTGAAGTGTTAAGCATAAAACAGAGGGTTATTTTTGGGCAGAGACTTTTATTTCCCTTAATATCATCATGACAATGGGACAAGAAACTTTAGAACCCACGGAAACAAATTATATAGGGCAAGTGAAAATTGCCTCATCAGCCAAAGCTGGGAAGTGGGTTTGGGTCAATGTCAAACAGTATCGGGGCATTTTAAAATGAAGACTTGCCCGTATAAAATGGGAGCAGACAAGGAAAAAAAGGTCTAAAAGGGAAAGTACTCAGGCCCTTCGCAAGAAGCAACATTCAAACAACTCCTCTTTGCAAGCATGCGGCAACAAGACCAAAGGAAAAGGAAAAGTAAGTGATGTGTATGCCTTATATAGTCCCACATCCACACCTCTCACTTGGTCATCTGATCTTTATGTGGAAGAACTATTAAATGTTAAAAAGAGGTTGGAGGTAGTAGAAGCTAAAGAGCTGGAAAGAGATTGTAAAATCCATATAATAACAGCTGAAAACCAGGCTTTAGCAGAAAGCAACAAAGTTATGAAGGAGAAAGTGTCATTTCTACAGGAAGCTCTTTGAATAGGGAAGATAGAATAGCAACACATGAAAGCGGAGGTGAAAAACATGAAGAAATTTTCAGTGGAGAATACAGAGGTGAGGAATGAGAAACCATCCCAAGATAAGGGGAAAGTAGTTGCCCAAATAGACAATAATGAAGAGACATCAAGAGAAGAGAGGAAAGGAGATCCTGCAAAACTCTCCAAACCTGGGCTTAATTTATTAACAATTCTGCTAAGAGGGAAGGAGAAACAAACATTCAGGTTGAAAATAGGCAAGATAGAGAAAGCAAGGAAAGACAAGATAGAGCAACAAACATAATTATTAAAGGGGTGAAGGAATATGGGGAAAATGAATGTACTCTAGACCTTGCAAGAGACTTCTTGAAAGACAAAATCCAATGGCAAGGACAAATATTTCAAGTATAGAGAATAGGTAAGCTTAACGACGAGAGAGCCAGACCCATAAAAGTCATCATGCCCAGCATGCGTGATAAAGATATCATTCTAAGCAAAAAGCAGCTCTTGAGGGGTTCTCGACTTTTTCTAGAAGAAGATTTAACTGTAAGACAACAAAAGGAAAGGAGGGAAAAAATGACAAAAGTTAGGGCAGCAAGGGATGAGAGAAAAAGAGCATGGATTTATAAAGGTAAAGTCATGATAGCACAATTTGGACCTCCTTCCAGCACAAGGCAGCAAAACGATAACACAGAAGAGGCAGCAAACTCTTCAGCAAGAAATGAGGAAGTAGGGTAAGTATGGGTAAGCAGGGACAAAGACTCAACTGTGAGTCTTGCATGTCAAAACAAATAGCAATCAATTCGTACCCAGGCTTCCTTAGGATTATTTTTTTGGAACTGCAGGGATTACCCATGGAGGCAAGGACCTGGGTAAGGGCCTATTGCGGAAGGTAGAGACATAATTTGTCTCATAGAAACACATGAGCATGAAGGGTGCAAGACACCTTTGTTTGAAGGGTATTGGAAGATAGCAGTGCAGAACAAGGTAGCAGGAAATGGAAAAGGGCACGAGGGTATCATGGTTTTAGTGAGAGAAAAATAAGGTCGTTTCATTCAGCTAGAAAAATAAGACACAAATAAGCAATTTGTCTGGCTTAAAATATCAGAAAATGGAAATCACATCAGAATTGTAGCATGCTATTTTGCGTCGCAAGTTTCAAAAATCTACAAAAGTAGAGGGCTTGACCATAAAGACCCCTTTGCAGCCCTAAAAATATATATTGCAATATATTCTCAGCTAGGTGAAGTCCTTATAGTGGGGGATTTCAATGCTAGAACTGTAGGTGAACAAGCTAGCATTCTTTGTTGTAAAGAAGACCGTGACCCTATCTAGCTCACAGAAGAGAGTAATCATTAGTGGGAAAGAATTTCAGGGGATAAAGGATGCAATATCTCTGGAGAACAACTACTTACGCTATGTGGGGCTTTCGATTTAGTCATTTGTAATGGTTTGACTAGATGGTAAAAGTCTGATAATTTCACTTGCAATACTTACAATGGAGCAAGTGTAGTAGATTATGCAATTTGCTCGCATAGTGTGTGTGAGAAAATGGAGGAAGTGTTGATAGGAGGTCAAATTTGGGACTTAAAATCAGATCCCAAGCCAATTTATTTAAGTCTCTCTTGGATCGGAAAGAAAAAATTAGGGTCAAAAATTCATTGTGCTCAACAAAACCCCCCAAAGGGAAGAATTCTTTTGACTCCAAAGAATTGTAATACCTTCAAAATAACGCTAGACAGGCTCTTCTAGAAAGATTAAATCTCATTTCATGGCCTTCATAGTCACGAATTAACACATTTAACTCAAAGCGCACTTGTTGAGTGAAAAAGAGAAAAAATTAATAATTCTGAAACAAATTGCTTCCCAATTAATGCTTGGTTTGATGAGGAATGCAAAAAGGCAAGGAGAATGTGGAAGGAATCACACAAGGATAACATAATGCTCAAAGCTTACAAGCAGGTATTAAGAAAGAAAAAGGCTGATTTCATGGTTTCGAAGAGAGAATAACTAATCTTCCTTGGGAAAAATAACCCCAAATTATTCTGGAAGGAGCTCCAACCGAAAAAGGTGCAAACTGAAAAAAAAATTACAGCTTCTAAATGGTTCGAATATGCAAGAAAACTTTATGAGCAGGACCCCAAGGTTGACCTTCCTCCTTTCGTCAATACAGACACAAAACTCTTCACGATGCAAGAGGTAGAGGTGGGTATCAAGAAGTTGGGCGCTGGAAAAGAAAAATACTTAGATGAACTTCAAGCAAAGTATCTAAAATGGGGCTTAAAAATTCTTTCACCTCACATCACAAAAATTTTCAACAACATCATACAGCAGGGGTTCCCCACAAATTGGACAACTACTATGGAAATACCTCTTTTCAAGAGTGATGACGTCAATAATCCCTCCAATTATAGAACCATAATGATAAAACCCTTGTTTGCAAAGTTATTTGGAATCATGTTAGAAAATAAAATCAGCAAGTGGGTAGAAGAAAGAGATAAACGTGCTAAAGGAAAAGCAATTTTTAGACCTAAACATTCCACAGTTGATCATTGTATAACTATAAGGCACATCATTGAAAAATTTTGGGAAAAAAGGAAGAAGTTTTTTGTTGCTTTGTTGATTTCAGAAAATCCTTTGACACGGTTCCTAGGGATAAGCTCTGGGGCAGAATGGAAGAACTCAGGGTTCCCAAACATTTGAAAGCAGTTGTGCATAGGTTGTATGAAGAGGTGAAAGTCAAAATTAGAACTTCAACAGGCATTTCTGAAAGTTTTAGAAGTGATATTAGGGTCAAGAAAGGTTGCTCATTTTCTCCTGTAACCCTTTTTGGATTATATATTGACAAGCTTTAAGGGTGGCTAAATTCTCAAGGGGGTGACAGTATTCATTTGGGAAAGTTCATTATAAGGCTTCTTTTGTACGTAGATGACCTTATACTAATTGCTAAATCAGCTCTCGGTTTGCAAGAGCACTTACATTCCCTTGAGCATTTTTGTAGAAGGGTGGGGATGCTTGTCAATATTAGCAAAACGAAAGTAGTGATTTTCTCTAACAAAAGAAAGCATAAACAACACAAGTTCTACTTTGAAGGAAGCATTTTAGAGGAAGTTTCAGACTACAAATACCTCAAAATTGACTTCAACAGGAAGTTAATTTGGGATGGTTGTAGAAATAAAATAACGTTAAGGGGATGGAAAGCATTTTACGCTCTGCAAAATAGGTGTAGAGAGGCAGAGTTGTGGGACTGGAAAACCACTCTAACTCTTTTTGGGCTTCTAGCGATTATGGTGATTCTCTATGGTTGTGAACTGTGGGCTACCAGCACAACCGAGATGTAGTGGAAACAAATTGAGAAAATTCAAAAGCGTTTGATTACAAACAAATTAAAAATTAAAAGTGCAATTCCTTATGCTATCTTGTTAAGTGAAACAGGGGCCGCCCCTATTGAAGAAATTTCTATGGTGCGAGTCATAAGGTATTTGCAAAAAATTGAGCAAATGGAATAGGGTAGATGGCCTAAGGTTGTGTTTAGTGACATATTGTGCAAAAGAAAGAAGACTTGGATGCGGTAAAATAACAAATGGTTTAGTAAATGGGGTATTTGCTTGATCATGTGTCCTAAAAATAGTAAAGAGATAAAAACTTTTGTTATGGATAAGTTCCACAAATGTGCTTGGGAGAAAGAGTTAGGGAAAAAGAAGAAGTACTACATTGAAGAGTTTAACCCCACTCATAACCATGAGCAAAAGGCATGCATAGGGGCCAATATTTCTTGGAGATCTAAAATTCTTATTACACAATTAAGGACTAATTCTCATCAACTCCGCTATGAAACAGGGTGCTAGAAAAGGCCAAAAGAAATGTGGGAGGAAAGAGTATGTGTTTTTTGCACTTCCGGAAAAGTGGAAACAGAAAAGCAATTCATTTTAGAATGTGAGGTCTTCAAAGACAGTAGGGAAAATTATGCAGGTATTCTGGCAGCTAGTTCTTGAGATAATCTATTCAGCGAAGAGTTTGTCGAGAAGTTGGGAGCCGTTATTGTAAAACTTCACAGGAAAAGGGCTGAATACAAGAGCCAGATGGAGAAGCAATTGGTCCCATAGGTTATTTTTAGCCTCGTGGACGTTAAAAATACTTTCTTTCTTCTTTCTTACCAAAACAAAGAAAGAAATATTTAAAAATATGATACATGAATATGACTGTGGTTTAATCAATGAAAGACTAGAAGAAGGCTAACGTTGTAAGGAACTAATTTAAAGGATTGACATTTGGTTAAAGCATTGACACAATATCAATGGAAACTACTTTCTCGACAAAGTATAGATTCAATGATTTTTGAATGACACGTAGTGCACACATGCTAACAAATGGTGTTTGAAAAACATCTATTGGATCACACTCCTAAAGGATTATGATTTTTCATTGAAACTTGTGGGTAAAAACCCTAGCTGCAGAATGGCAGGACTGAAAATGGGTCATATGAAAAATGAATATGGTGTAATAGGAACCAAAAAAAGACATTAACCTCACAGTGAAACGCTAATGTGGTCCTTAACATCAATTCAACATCAAAAAATCTAAACCATAGATGTGAATTAGTTCAAAATGTATACGTGGAAATATTAAAGAAATTCCTGCTCAATAATAGAACAATCTAGAAGAAATATTATATAAAGAAAGAAAGTATTTTTAACGTCCATGATGCTAAAAATTGGACGTTAAAAGTAGCCTATGGGACAAATTGCTTCTCCATCTAGCTCTTGTATTCGGCCCTTTTCCTATGGAGTTTTACAATACATGCTCCTGACTTCTCGACAAAATATTCATTGAATAGATTATCCCAAGAGCTAGCTGCCAGAATACCTACGTAATTTTCCCTGATGTCTTTGAAGGCCTCGCATTCTAAGATGAAATGTTTTTTTGTTTCCACTTTTCTGAAAGAGAAAAAAATACATACTCTTTCCTGCCACATTTATTTTAGCCTTTTCCAGCACCATGTTTCACAATGGAGTTGATTGGAATTAGTCCTTAATTGAGAAATAAGAATTTGAGATCTCCAGGAAAAATTGTCTCCTATGTACGCTTTTTGCTTATGATTATGAGAGGGGTTAAACTCTTCAATGTAGTACTTATTCTTTCGCCCTAGCTCTTTCTCCCAAGTGATTTTGTGGAACTTATCCATAACAAAAGTTTTTATCTCTTTACTGTTTGTAGGACACATGCTCAGGCAAATACCCCATTTACTAAATCATTTGTTATTTTTCCGCATCCAAGGCTTCCTTCTTTTGCACAATCTGTCATTAAACACAACCTTGGGCCATCTACTCTCTTCCATTTGCTCAATTTTTTTCAAATACCCTATGACTTGCACCATATCAATTTCTTCAAAATGAGCAGCCCCTATTTCACTTAATAGGATAGCATAAGGAACTGTGCTTTTAATTTTGAATTTATTTGTAATCAAATGCTTCTGAATTTTCTCAATTTGTTTCCACTGCATCTCGATTGTGCTGCTAGCCCATAATTCATAGTCGTAGAGAATCATCGGAATCACTAGAAGCCCAAAAAGAGTTACAATGGTTTCCAGTCCCATAGCTATGCCTCTATACACCTATTTTGAAGAGCATAAAATGCTTTCCAACCCCCCATAATTATTTTCTTTTTACAACCCTCCCAACTTAAATTCTGTTGAAGTCAATTCTGAGGTATTTGTAGTCTGCAACTTCTTCCAAAATGTTGCCTTCAAATTAGAACTCATGTTGGTTATGCTTTTTTTTATTAGAGAAAACCACTACTTTCATTTTTCTAATATTGACTTGCATCCCCACCCTTCTACAAAAATGCTCCAGGGAACATAAGTGCTCTTGCAAACCAAGATCCGATTTAGTAATCAGTATAAGGTCATCTGCATAGAAAATAAGCCTTATAATGAACTTGCCCAACTGGATACCATCACTCCCTTCCAAATTTAGCCACTCTTCAAGGTTGTCAATATATAAACCAAAAAGGGTAGGAGACAATAGGCAACCTTGCTTAACCCCGATATCGCTTCTAAAACTTTCATAAATGCCTACTGAAGTTCTAATTTTGAATTTCACCACTTCATACAGCCTATGCACAGCTTCTCTAAAATGCCTGGGAACCTTGAGTTCCTCCATTCTGTGCCAAAGGTTATCCCTAGGAACCATGTCAAAGGCTTTTCTGAAATCAACAAAGCAACAAAAAAATTCTTCCTTTTTTTCCCAAGTTTTTTCAATGATGTGCCTTAAAGTTATATAATGATCAATTGTGGAATTTTTAGGTCTAAAACCAACTTTCCCTTTAGCACGCTTATCTCTCTCTTCTACCCAATTACTGATTTTCTTTTCTACCATGCTTCCAAATAACTTTGCAAACAAGGGGTTTGTCGTTATGGTTCTGTAATTGGAGGGATTATTGACGTCGCCACACTTGAAAAGAGGTATTTCCATACTAGTTGTCCAATCTGTGGGGAACCCCTATTGTATGATGTTGTTGAAAATTTTTGTAATTTGAGGTGAAAGAATTTTTAAGTCCCACTTTAGATACTTTTCTTGGAGTTCAACTAAGTCTTTTGCTTTTCCAGCACCCAACTTCTTGATACCCGTCTCTACCTCTTGAATCGTGAATATTTTTGTGTTCGTGCTAACCAAGGTCAAAGGGTCAACCTTGGGATCCTGCTCATACAGTTGTCTTGCATAGTCGAACCATCTAGAAGCTATAATTTTGTTTTCAATTTGAACCTTTTCAGTTGGAGCTCCTTCCAGAATAATTTGGGGTTATTTTTCCCAAGGAAGATTAATTCTTCTCTTCTCGACACCATGAAATCACCCTTTTTCTTTCTTAATATATGCTTGTAAGCTTTGCGCTTTATGTTATCTTTGTCTGATTCCTTCCACATTCTCCTTGCCTCTTTGCATTCCTCATCAAACCAAGCATTAACCGGAAAGCAATTTGTTTCAACCTTCTTAATTTTTTCTCTTTTGCACTAAACAAATGCGCTTTGAATTAAATGTGTTAATTCGTGATTGTGAAGGCCATGAAATCTCGAAGAGTCTCTCTAGTGTTATTTTGAAGGTATTACAATTCTCTGTAGTCAAAAGAATTCTACCATTTGGGGGATTTTTTTGAACACGCTGAGTTTTTTACCCTAATTGCTTCTTTCCAGTCCAAGAGAGACTTAAATAGATTGGCTTGTGATCTGATTTTAAGTCCCAAATTTGATCTCCAATCAACACTTCATCCATTTTTTCACACAAACTATGCGAGAAAATTACATAATCTACTACACTTGCTCCATTGTAAGTGTTGCAAGTGAGATTACCAGAATTTTCCCATCTAGTCAAACCATTACAAATGACTAAATCGAAAGCCCCACATAGCGTAAGAAATTTTTCTCCAGAGATATTACAGCCTTTATCCTTTGAAACTCTTTTCCATTGATGATTACTCTCTTCTATAAGCCAGATAGGGTCACGGTCTTCTTTATAGCAAAGAATGCTAACTTGATCACCTGCAATTTTAACATTGAAATCCCCAATTATAAGGAATTCACCTAGCTGAGAATATATTGCAATATATGCTTTTAGGGCTGCAAAGGTTTCTTTGTGGTCAAGCCCTCTACCTTTGTATATTTTTGAAACTTGCGGCGCAAAGTATCATGTTACAATTCTGATGTGATTTCTATTTTATGATATTTTAAGCCAGACAAATTGCTTATTTGGGTCTTCTTTTTCTAGCTAAATGAAACGACCTTCTTTCTCTCTCACCAATACCATGATACCCCCAATGCCCTTTGCCATTCCCTACTGCCTTGTTCCACACTGCTATCTTCCAGTACCCTTCAAACCAAGGTGTCTTGCACCCTTCATGCTCATGTGTTTCTACGAGGAAAATTATGTCTCTACCTTCCGCAATAGGCCCTAACCCAGGTCCTCATATCCATGGGTAACCCTTGTAGTTCCAACAAACTAACCTTAAGGAAACTTGGGTATGACTTGATTGCTATTTTTTTTGACATGCAAGACTCACAATTGAGTCTTTTTCCGTGCTTGCCCATACTGACCTTGCTTCCTCATTTCTTGCTGAAGAGTTTGTTGCCTCTTCTCTGTTATCATTTTGCTGCCTTGTTTTTGAAGGGGGTCCAAATTGCGCTATCACATCTTTACCTTTATAAACCCATGTTCTTTTTCCCTGATCTCTTGCTGCCGTAACTTTTATCATTTCGTCCCTTCTTTCTTCTTGTTGACTTACAGTTAAATCTTCATCTAGAAAAAATCGAGAACCCCTCAAGAGTTGCTTCTTGCTTAGAATGATCACTTTATCACGCAAGATAGGCATGATGACTTTTATGGGCCTGGCTCTCTCACCGTTAAGCTTACCTAATCTCCATGCATGGCCTATTTGTCCTTTCCATTGCAGCTTATCCTTCAAGAAGTCTCTTGCAAGGTCAAGAGTACATTCATTTTTCCCATAATATTTCACCCCTTTAATAATTATGTTTGTTGCTATATCTTGCCTTTCCTTGATTTCTCTATCTTGCATGTTGTCAACCTGAGTGTTTGTTTATCCTTCCCTCTTAGCATAATTTCTAATAACGTGAGCCAAGTTTTTAGAGAGTTTTGCAGAATCTCCTTTCCTTTCTTCTCTTGATGTCTCTTCCTGGTTGTCTATTTGAGCAATTACTTTCCCCTTATCCTAGGATGGTTTCACATTTATCGCCTCTGTATTCTCCACTGAAAATTTCATGTTTTTCACCTCTATCTTCATGCATTACCATTATGTCTTCCCCATCAGGAGAACCTCTTGTAGCAATGCCACTTTCTCCTTCAGAACTTGGTTGTTTTCTGCTAAAGCCTAGTTTTCAGCTGTTATTATATGGATTGTACAATCTCTTTGCTTCTCTTTAGCTTCTATTAGCTCCCCGTAGTTTTCTAGATTTATTGAGATACAAAGGCACAAGGTAACATCAAACCAAGCTTTGGAATCCTAGGACCTAGCCTTCCTGGATTCGGAGAGGGATCTCTCTAGTAGGTGCAAAGATGTGAACTTGTTTGTTGATTAGGGTCGAGTTTAGGCTAGATATTAAGTGCAGGGTATTTTGATTGTTTTTGGTTGGGTATGATGCTCAGATGGGTTTAAATAGAAAACAAGGAAGATTTTTAAGTCATTGGGCAATGGAGTCAAACAAGGTCATGAATGAGTTCATCAATGGTTTCAAGAGCATTTGCAGGGAAATTTAACTTGGTTGCTGGATCTTTAAGGTTGTGAAGGATCATGAGATGGACATTAAACTTGAGAACAACAAGCTAATAAAGGGCATAAGTAGAATCCTTTCTATACTTGTAAACTAAGAAATTTAGAAGATTTATAAGCATAGCAAGAGAGTCAACGGGTTAAGCAACACCTAATCCATTTGATTTCAGATTGAAAGCAGATAATCAAACAAGACAAAATTCAGATAAAACATAGAAAGGCAAAACTTGTTTAATCTTTCATGGATTTATCATCAAGAGCAGGAAAAACATTTAAGTTGCACAAGTAACTATAACCATGGAAGGAGAGAAAAACAATAGCATCCACAGTGACAGCTATGAAAGTTCCTCGAGACAATTTTAGCTAAGTAAAGGCAAAGAGCATGGTTTAGACAGACTTCTTTGACAAACTATAGGCAAAGCTGCTTCAAAGATTATTTTTATAACAGAATATTTCAGAGGTAACAATATGCAGGGCTAACCATAAATCATAATTTATACTAACTGATCTAAATCATTCAATAAATTAGACA
This sequence comes from Pinus albicaulis, assembly GCA_034641835.2. Lineage (NCBI taxonomy): Eukaryota > Viridiplantae > Streptophyta > Pinopsida > Pinales > Pinaceae > Pinus > Pinus albicaulis. Next base: position 240,326,884 of record CM076579.1, on the reverse strand, counting down.
AGCCAAAAACTTATTAGAGAGTAAGAGATGAATTCTCTAACATATCTTAAGAAGATGAAAACATTTAGGTAGTGAAGGAAACAAACAGATCTAAGGTGCCATCAACAAGCATATCTCAGTCTAAATTTTTTGTCCTACTACAGCATAGATGGATGGAAACATATGAGAAACTTAGAAAAAATTAACAAGAGAAAAATTCACCATCAACCAAACCTATGGATCCTGCAAAAATTCCTTCTCCATCAACAAGTGAATCAGATCATGCATAAGCTCCAAGACATCAATTTCTCATCAAAGGCTTCAAGGGACTATGTATTACTTCAGCATAAGTCATCAACATCGAAAAAAATATACAAGAGCCTCATTCTCTATTTATGGAGAAAATGAGGAGGTGGAAACCCTAAGAGGCTTCCAGAAACCCTAATTTAGCCATAAATGTCATAAATGTGCTTAATGACCATGCAAGGCCCAAGACACATAAGAGATAAGGAAATAAATGAAACACACCAAAACATAACTCCCCAATCAAGTCAGGAGTGTTTTATCCAAGAAAATATTAAAAAACTAATTTTCCATTAATTAGTGTCTTTTGTTGACTTTTTGGAAAAAAGTTGTCTCTGTGTGTAGCTCCATATCACCAAAAATTGGGGTCTGTTGCAGCTGAGTTTTGGACCCCTTCCCGGCATCAAATTCGGGCTTGTGATAGCTCGCTAGAAATCTTAGAGAGTCTACTTTCCAAAAACACTTGATTTGTGCAGAATGGATGCCATTTACCTGCTCAAAAATTAAATCTCCCATGACTTCTCAACACGCAGTGTCAGGCCTGAAAAGGAGGCAGAAAGGTCATTTTTTAGGTGTTTTTTGACCCTTTGAGGGGGAAAAAATGCTCCAAATGATCTGAAATTTTTTTGGGAGACTGCTGGAGACATGAAACCCAGAAATGTAAACTTTAGTAGCTGAGGATGCCCCAAAAAAGAGCGTAGTGCCTAGGGTGATGCGCTCCTAGGGGCCACAATTTGGAAAAAACAAAGTGTGTTCGGATATTCTTCAAAATTGGTGGGTGGACCCCTCAAGGGATTTTAGACACTTGCTGAGAAGCATCAGCCAAGATCTCGAGGTTGTCATGAACTTTGGGCCTTTTTAGCTGTTCTAGCTCTAGGAGGGATTGCCTCAATTTAGCATTAGCAATCATGCTCTTCCTTGCATAGTGTTTGACCATTTTCTTCTGCAAGGCAAGGCCCCTCTTGACCTCTTTGAAATGTTTGTGCTCTTGCTTGTAATAGTAGATGACCCTTTGTGCTCTTTCAAAATCCTTTTCCCATTCTTGACGCTGGGCATCTTTTTCTAGGAGGAGTAATTTTGTATTTATCCCTTGGTCTTCATTATCACTGTCTAGATCAACAAAGAGAGGGCCTTGAGAAACACTTTTAATCCTTTTTCTCCTCCTGAACAGTGCCTTTCGCTCAACACTCTTCATTTTTTCTTTGCCTTTTTTCGATGCTTTCGTATTTTGTGAGGAGGTGGCCCTTTTCCTTTTAGAGGCAACAAACACACTCCTTTTCCCTTTATGATAAGTGCATCAGAGAGGGGAAATCATGGGAGTCTCAAAGGAAATTTTGTCATCATTTTGTCCTTCACTCTACTCTGATTTTTCTATGTCTTCTATGGACTGATTTTTGTCAAGATAGTCATGACAGTTGTCATGACTGTCATGGCTCTTTCTTGGACTGTTTTGGGCACTTAGATAGTTGCCTCCCTCATCTGGTTGTTCTCCGTCTTCACTTTTTTCCTCTTCTTCCTCATTGTGATCTTCTTCTTCATCATCATTTTCATCTTCCTCTTAATCATCATTGTCATCTTCCTCTTCATCATCATGTTCACTGTTTTCATCTTTGTTTTCTTCTTCCTCATCTTGCTGCCCTTGGCCATTGCTGCTTTCTTCTTGGCCACTTTCCTCTCCCTCATTTTCTTCTTCCTCTATATCATCTTCTTTTTCAATTCTTTCCTCATGATCATGGTTTCTTACTTCATCATCTTCTTAATTTCCATTCTCTTCCTTCCCTTCATCAACTTCTTCTTCTTCAATTTCTTCTTCACTGTCCTCTCCTTGTTCATCATTATCTGTCTCATCTTCTTCCTCACTGTTGCCTCCTTTTTTCCCTTCACTAGGGCTACTGTGAGCTCCTTCACTTGATAAATTAGGGGATGAGGTAACAGGTGAAATTATTTGTGGATAAGGCACATGGGAAGATGATGTTTGGGTGGAGGTAGATGGTTGTGAAGTGGAAAGCAAGCTCTGCTGGATGAAGGCCCGGGGGTCTGCAAACACATCATGTGAGATGAAGGTTTCCCAAGATATACCTTGTCTCTCTAGCTGATATAAGACAATCATCTTGATTAGGGAGTGATGAAAAAGGCTAGGCATTTGATGGTCATAGCTTTTTCTCTTAACAGCAGAGGCCATTTTATCAATACTCCGGAAGAGGTAATAAGGTAGGTTCATCATTTTCACTTTGGTAAAATGCATCAGCAATCTGATATGATATGAATAGAGCCGGGAGTACCTTCCCTCACATGTGAAAAAACTGATAATCTGCCTCATTAATGTTGCATACGTCTCTAGAAAATAAGAAAAAGGAAAAATAGCCTTGCAGTTTTGCTGATAGGTGGGTTTCAAATAAGGCCCATAATAACCCAAATCCAATTTCTTTTGTTTGAACCAAAGCTCACCAACATCTTGTATACCGGTTTCTTTGGAAATGATTTCAGATGAAATCTCAAATTGGACCCCTTCTAGATTAACTTGGTGGTTTTGTAGGCTACAAGCAAACAACTTGGTTAAGTCTGGATGGTATTCAACTTGCTTGACCTTCTCACAAAAATGGTAGCACCCTACATCTTGGAAGTATGAAAAGATCATGGGAGAGGAAGTAATTGGAGTGGTGTCTAGGGGCTCAAACCTTTTAGCTTTTCCACCATGATATTTTGGCTTGGTGGGAGTATGACTCTCATCACTATTGGTGTGACTATCTCTCTCTAACATGATGACTGGTCCAAACAGCAGAAGGAACCTTGAGTTTTCTTTAGGGTATTTGGAGCAAAATAAGTGGTGTAGGTCAAACTTTTGCAAAGAGGAAAGCTAGGGTGAGGACAGCTTTCAAAGCTTGGACTTGGTGGTATAGGTCAGGTTTATAACCACTCAGTCTTCTTTGTATAAAAACCAATCCTTCTTATAACCCTAGTTCAAATACATGACAATTTGTTTTTGCATAGTCTAGGGTTTTGGTCAATTTCTAAAGATGGATGACCTCTCTAATAAACAATAATTGGGAGAAGGAAAAAAGGTTGAACAACCTTGTTTTAACTTTCAAAAGCTTCGTAGAGGCCAAAACCCGATTTTGAAAGCCTTTGGCACAATTTTCTGAAGTGCTTCTAGGGGCGCAGCACCAGGCCAGTCGAGATGTCGGGGCATAGCGTTGGGCAGAAAAACAATCTCCTGGTGGTCGTTCCTATGCCTACGCGTAGCGCCAACTTGAGAGCGCGTAGCACATTATAGTATTACACTACCTACCTCGCCCCTGTGCGTAGCACTAAAGGCTAGGGGCGTAGCGCCGTGCTCAGCGCGTAGCGCCTGCCAAGTTTTCACAATTTGCCCAAAAACCCAAAAACTTCCTTCTCAACGGCTTCTTCTCCTCAGTAATGGGAAAATGATGCATGGGGAAGGTTCAAATTGTCTTTTATACTTGATTTTAAAAGTAAAATTAAAATACCAAACCCACTTTTGTAAAGTTGGGGTTTCCTATCTTTTAATGTGCAATTTTGACCAATGTTTGTTGTGAACACTTTTTTAAATATTTTTCGGAAAACATGTTTATTCCTACCTTTGCCAATCTTTTGGGGAGCAATATTTTTTGGAGTGGAGGCCCTTTGTTGAGAGCCTATCATTGAGATGCAGAAATCAAGGTCACATTTTTCCCTTTCTTGACAATAACTCATAACCTGACTTTTTACCTTAAAAACTCTGTTTTTCTATCCTTTGTCAAAAAATGGTCTTCTTTAACGTGATACCCTTTGTCTTTCTTCTCTTAGTGCTGGTGAAGCAGTGCTATTTTGGGAAAAAACCTTAAGGAGGAGGCTTATGTCCTTGAAATCTATGAGATGGCTCAGTGCTTGTTATCAATGTTTTGTTAATCCACCAAAACAAATTTTGATACTCTTTTACCTACATGCTTGTTGTTTTTGTCTTGTTTGGGTCTGCCTCTTGGTGATGATTATGCCCTATTACTTTGCCTCCTCTTGTTTCTGGTGGTCATCTTGGCTAAAAAAAATGTGAACAAGGGCAATTTTCCCTTGCAATGTTTGTACTCTAAGCCAAGGAGGCCCCTTTGAGTGCAATCCTCTTTATGCAGGAAGGCATAACTTGTTGGGCACCAAATCCATCCTATAACTCAGTGAAACCTTTAGTGACCTAATGGGGACCTTTGGATTTGGATTTTGGATAGGCATTTAGACTTTAGGGATTACCAAGTATAATATAGGACCAGTGATAAGCTTAGTGTGTTTTGAAGACCTAGGATCTAGCATTTTTTATTATTTAGAGGGCCTACAGAGACAATCAGTGTCTGAGAATATTATGGAAGAATCAGCAAGATTATTGGATTAGTAGGTTTGAACAGTAGTAGGGAATCTTGTAGATAAGCGAAACAGAGGATTTGGGCCAAAAGGCAAGACATGGTGAAAAATGGGTGACATTTGGGGTAAAAATAAATGGCTTGAACCCATGATGGGTCTTCTAGGAGTGCTGGGCTAGTGATGACTGGATAGGAGATGGAAAAAATAGGAAAAAAATTATCCTAAGGGTAATGAAGGCCATGAGATTTCTAGAACTCACAATGCTTCATGAACTTTGTTTCTAGAAATCTGGAAACAATGCTTAGTCATATTTAGGTATGAAAATTATGGATGACTAACAGTGGCTCCACTTGGGGAGGGCAACTCCTTTTCAGGAGGTGTCCAGAACTTTCAGATCTCTTGGTTTATGAAGACTAGTGCCTCCTCCATTGAGCGGATTTTTACCTCTTTCACTTGTTGATGCTTGCTTGGAGCTGTGATCTTTAGTAATCTAAAAAACATGATTAACATCAACATCATATCTACCTACCCAACCTACTTTTCTAACGTTTTTCCTTCCTAGGGTGCATTTGAACTGGCAAACCCTTGATATTTTTATTTTTTGAAAACATAAATCAAACTATCTAATTGTACCCTTATTTCTTCCAAGATTTCAAATTAGGCTAATGAAATCTCTTATTCTCTACCTGGTCTAATCATTTGTCAAGATTAATCTGTTTGACAAACTTCGTTCTCTAAGCTATAAACATGAAATTGAAAGCATGGTTTAAATCAGGATTAGGCAATCTGACTTACCATGAGTTGTGGCATAAGAACAAGCTGCACACAAACATTATTTTGCATAAAAGTAAAATAGAAAGATAAGGGTTGTGATCTATCATTTGTTGTGCATCCTCATATTCCTCTTTGGTTCTGTTTTGAGCATGTGGAACCAGTATCTTTTCATTCCTAATCTATTCTCTTTTGACAATTCAAGTTTACATGATTTTGACAAGTTTTTCTTTCACTAACCTATCAGCAAATAAATTGAAAACATGTTCAGCCATGATTAGGCTAGATGACTGAACAAGACTTGTTTTTCAAAGACAAGTAGTGGCATTTAGACTTGCACACTTTCAGCGCATCATTTTTTTTTCTGGTATGTGGCTGTGCCTATCTTTCAATTCATGCCCTCTTTTCCCCTTTTCTATTTTTCAGGGTTTTTTGTCTTTATATCCTTCCATCAAACAATGGTATGTAAAAGGAATGATAAATTTTAAACTAAGGTTTTTGAAAAAAGTAATGTTTAATCATCCTCCCATTTACAGGACCTCCAAACATTTCAGTTCCATCAAGTTCCTTCAAAAAGAAAGCATTGTTGCCTCTCACCGAATCAATGATATAGGGGCCTTTCCACAGATTTTTAAACTTACCATGTTTGCCTTTGTCCTCCCTTCTTGAATCCCATTTCAGAACCTTGTCTCCAATCTGGAAATCATTTGCTTTGGTTCTTCTATCAAATATTTTCTTTATATTGTCCTGGATACCTTGTGTCTTTTTCTAAACTTCTTCTCTTGGCTGCTGCAAATGAATGGTTTGGTTCAGCCTCCTCTGCGTGTCATTTTCTTCTGATTGAACTTCTTGAAGAAGCTTCATGACTGGGACTCCTAAAGAGGTGGGAAAAACTACATCCATGCCATACACTAGTTGATAAGGAGACATACCAATAGATTTCTTGGTGATTAGTCTATCAGCCCATAGTGCATGCACTAGTTTTCTATGCCATGATTTTTTGTTTTGCTCTAAGAAATTCTTAATTATGTTTACCAAGCTCTTGTTAGAAGACTCAGCCAGTCCATTCCCTTGTGGATAATAGGTAGTGGAGTGACCGAGGGTGATGTGATATTTATAGCAAAATTCCACCATTTTCTTAGATGTAAAGGCTGCAGCATTATCAGTGATGATCTTCTTAGGACAACCAAACCTGGATAGGATGTTGGTTTCAAGGAATTTGATGATAACTAAGTCAGTGGCGCTTCTAGAAGGGATGGCGTCTATCCACTTGGTGAAATAATCAGTGGCTGTGAGGATGCACTTATGTTGGGCAGATGAAGTAGGATGGATCTCTCCTATGAAGTCCAAACCCCACTGCTGAAAAGGGGCTTCAACACTGATGGGGTGCAAGGGTAAAGGTAGGAGCTTTCTTTTGCCATCAAAGATTTGGCATTTATGGCAAGTTATGACCAGTTTGTGAGTATCAGAAAATAAGGTGGGCAAATAGTAGCCAGCTCTAAGGATCTTGTTGGCTGTGGTCTTCCAATAAAGGTGGCCCCCACATTCTCCTTCATGTAGTTCATGCATGATTTTTTCTACATCATCTTCAATAAAGCATTTAAGCAGCAAACCAGCAAAACTCTTCCAGTATAATACTCCATCCAAAATGAAAAAAATTAATTTTTTATGTTTTAAGAATCTTACTTTAGTTTTTTACAAAGAAGCGAGAGCATTGAGATAAAGAAGCACATAAAAAATATCAGCATACCAAGGTGAATTTATAAACATTTCTTCAATGTATGGTGTTGTACTTTCTTCAGTTTCTTCTAACATGCCAACCATATTCATGTCTAAAGCTTGGAAATTTGAGTCAGCCATAAGTTTTGCAAGTCCTTGTCCCTTAATCAATTTAGTGGGTCTGGTTTCCAAACCATATTCTAAAATGGTAGCAATACACTTGCCCCTTTTACCATCAGGGTCTTGACTAAGTATATCTTTGACAACCATGTTTGGGACAAAGGCTATGATATGTGAATGAAAAATATAAACTCTAAAGTCCTTCAAAGAATTGGTTAAGGCAAAGGCTTGTTTCTCCATAATTTTATACTTTAGAGGAGCATCCCTTAAGGCTTTGCTTAAGAAAGCTATGGACTGCTCTTGCCCCATGATGTTCTTTTGCAATAATACAGCTGCCACAGTATGTTCAGAGGCAAAGGAGAAAATTTAAAAGTCCTTGGTGAAGTCAGGGCTGATTAAGACTGGTGTTTGCGTGAGTGCTTGTTTTACCAGCTCAAAATATTGTTTTGCTTCCATATTCCACTTCACTCCTACTTCCTTTTTCAACATATTGGTGATATTTCTTAGGAGCTCAGCAAGGTTAGGGATGAATCTTCTTAGGAATTTAATCTTTCCAATGAAAGATTGCAGCTCTTTCATGTTTCTAGGGTGGCTGATTTGTAAGATGCCTTCTATTCTTTTGGGATCTATCTTGATTCCCTCCTCAGAGATGATGTGACCCAAGAGTTTTCCTTCCTGAAGGCCAAACAAAGTTTTCTTAGGATTGAGGGACAGCCCATACTTTCTAAATTTTTCAAAGACTTTTCTCAAGTGGACTAAGTGCTCCTCATCAGTCTTAGAGTAGATAGTGATGTCATCAAGGTATATGACTATGAAGTAACCTATGTCTTCCAAAAAATCTATGTCCATTGCCCTTTAGAAAGTAGCCCCTGCATTCATTAAACCAAATGGAATTTTAACATACATGAATGTACCCCAAGGTGTAGTGAAAGCAGTTTTAAGTTGGTCATTTGGAAAGACTAGAACTTGGTTGTAACCTGAGAACCCATCCAGTAGTGAAATTCTTTGTGAGCCAACTACCTTTTGGAGTATGTGATCCATTTTAGGCAAGGGGTAATTGTCTTTCAAGGAGGCTTTATTCAAATTTCTGAAATCAATACAAAGCCTAATTTCATCGGTCTTCTTCCTAACTAACACAAGGTTGGACACCCATTCTGAGTATCGGACTAGGACTATGATCCCGTCATCGTACATCTTTTTTATTTCTTTTTCAAATGAGGGTAAAAAAAAGGGGGTTTATTCTTCTCAACTTTTGTTTAAATGGTTTTTTATTTTCTTTGAGAGGAATTTTATGTTGAATGATTTTGGTGTCATAGGATTTCAAGTCTTCATACCCCCAAGCAAAGACATCTTTAAATTCTCTAAAAAGCTCAATGTATTTCTGTTTTGTGAGAGATGGGAGATTTTTGGACGGCTTGATCACTTTGGGCTCTTTCATCTCTCCAATTTTACACTCTTCTACATTTGTTTCAGTGGATTTCATCTTGGGTTTTTTAGCTACATCATTAAAATCAAACAGCTCTTCTAGTGGTGTAAGGCCTCTTGGCAAGGTGTCATTTTTGTACTGCAAAATTTCAAATTCTCTTTGATCAGATTTATCAAATAATTTTGCAACACAAGATTTTTGAAGGTGGTTTATATCATCATCAAAGGGAAGCTCTGTTTTGGGAGTTTCTTTTTCAATAGAAATATTTCTTTCAAATCTCAAACTCTGTTTTGTACTTACAAAGTCACTTTTGGATTGCATAAAATCATCTATTTGGTCATCATTTTCAAACACTTGCCAATGGTTTAGGTTTTCCGGTACAGTATGATTGTTCTTTATTTTGATGAGGCATTTATTTTCTTCATAAGGTAAAGAGAAATTGCTGGCAGCAAAGGAAAGCTCATTGGCAAGGCAGTTTTGGGCCCTAGGGATGAAAGTGACCTCATATTTCTAAAACTTTTTGAGAAGGTGTTGACGGGAAAATATGTCCGGCCAACAGTAGGGGATCTCCCTGGTGGAAATTCCCAATTATACCTTGAACCATTTGGAATAGGGATCCCGTCCAGGGTGTGGGTCCGGCTACCGCTTAAGTCACCTTCCCTTTGGTCTCAAAAGAACCCGATTGAACCTGAGGACACACACTTATTCACACGATTACAAGATACGTGATTGATGCATTAAACCTGTATACAACACTATGTGTAGCGAGACAATTAATAAAGCATATACGTCGAAGCAATGTTGACCTTAAGGTAAAAGGAACAGCTAGCGAAGGACCCTCCCTCCCCCCTCCAAGGCTAACCATCGACAGAGACTCTGAGTTCGTCCAATGAATCGCCATTTGTTGTAGCCTCTACAACAACCTCAAAAAAACCCCCATTTTTAAAATTTTTGGAGCCCCTTGAGCACAAAGAAAATTTAAGTAAAATTCAAGAAGACTAAGTCACTGAGTTGCAAATCCTAAATTTGTGGAATACTGCGACCCTGCAACCTTGCGACCCCGCGACCTTGAGGTCGCAAGGTTGCAATGTCGCGAGGTCTCATTCCCCTCGAATCACCTCAACATGCGACCTTGCGACCTCATTAAATTCTCGCACATGTGACCCTTTTATATATTGTAGGTCGCTAAGTCGCATTTTGTATATGCGGCGGATAGAAAGAAAAAAAACGGCTCTGACAGGTCAACTGGAGCACGATTTTCCCGGGTAAGTTGCCGTTTTTCCTCCTGTTGTTTCCTTTATGATTATTCTTGCCAAATCCATGCATTCCCCAGCCTTTAAATTGTCATTTGCCTCACCCATTGTGTTCATTTATTGCTTAGGGTTTTCTTTTGATTCCAGTTTTCATCACACTTGCCCAACTCATCACAATTTCTTATCCAGCTTCTCATGGCATGTTCCCTACTCCAAAAGCTATCCCTTGACTCTGTCTAGACCCATTTAGCCTTGCATTTTTCCAGTTAAAGGGAAAACAACCCCACGTCACGCGCACCCAAAACACCCAGCAAGCCCTAGCGCGACTTACGACCCCGCGACCTAGTCGCCAGGTCGCAAGGTCGTATTTCCGCGGTTTCTAGAAACTTGCGACCCCGCGACCCTGAGACCTAGTCACAAGGTCGCAAGGTCGCATCCCTTCCATTTTCCAAAATCTGCGACTTAGCGACCCCGCGACCCAGTCGCAAGGTCGCATTTCCTAGTTTTCCCAAAATTTGTGACCCCGCGACCCAGCGACCCAGTTGCAAGGTCGCATCTTCATATTTTTTTCTCAACCCACGACCCCACGACCCAGTCACAAGGTCGCACCTTGGCCATTTTCTTACAATCTACGACCCCGCGACCCAGTAGACCAGTTATTCAGTTTTGCCTGTGTCCCAGTTGAAGTAATTGATAAACTGTAATTGGTCTTATATCATCATGGCGTCTTTCTTATCTTGGGAATCTTTCATGAATATGACAGGTGAATTTGAAGCGGACTTGGAGTGTATACCTGTCCTCTCGGATTCCAGCGACATGGGACCTCCAGTGTCCCGGAAGAAATACAAGCGCTTTGCAGTGGAAGATGTGGAGATGGACATGCCAATGTCCCCACCCCCAATATACAGAGATACTCTTTGCACATTTTCCAAAGGGGACAACGTGCGTTGGTACCAAGTGTATGCAGAGTTCGCCAAAACGGAATTCCCAGAAGACCTCCCGGATCAGGAAATATACTTACAGTTTAAAATATCCAAGCTACATCTCGCAGCTGCTCACCCGGCCATATTCTCGTGCCCAGAGGTGATAGATTGGATTATACAGAAAACAGATCCCAAGAAGTTCGTGATCAGAGACAGCGAAGGCAAGGCTTTCGCAACGCTTAAAGGCTCAGATGCCCATGTCTATTACTCTTTGCCTGAGCGAGAAGATGAATTCACAGAATATTGGGCCAAGGCTCATGCAGTTCCTGTAGTTGACACTATAAGGCAATGGTGGGAGGATCTCGAAAATTTTAAGGTCAAGAAGACCAGGAATATCCAGTGGCGAGCCTGAGAAAGGTATATAAATTAGTAGCTGCCATGCTTTGCAGATTGTACGGGCGCCCCGATGCCACCACCTTCAATGGCACATGGGCAACTCTCATGGAATATGTCACAGTGCACGGCACCTGTTTCAACTGGGCCAGCATATTGATGACCTCCATGCATACAAATTTATCCTCCGCATTGGTACCAGATGAAGGAATGCCTTCATAATTCTATATGGCCTCTTATTTATTGGACGCCGTCTGTTCGAGGCTACATTTTGAAGGATGGGCACATAACTGGGATCCCACACAAACCCGTGCAATTCATCTACAAACCATGGTGTTTTGGGAATCCAGGTATAAACAAGATATAGAGCCAATATCCCAAGTATTCATACCCACTCTATACAAAAAATTATTTGGCCAAGACGCCCCTTGCATGTCTTGGTGAGCCAGGGAGATGCTAAGCCAAGTGGCACATTGGTTTCCTTTCGCCGAATATACATTCATCCGAGTCTTTGGCTCGTTCAGGGCACCACATGCTATGCCTCGTTTTGTTACGGACAAAGTGCTCATGCAAGAGGTCTGCTTCCAAATGTCCTCGGGTTTCTCCAAGGTCTTATCCAAAGGTAAGAAGAAGTTGTGGCCCGCACTATCCCTCACTATTGGCGGATACATAGTGAAAGACTTCAGAGAGGTAGAGGCAGAGGGAGAAGAGATGGAAATTTATCACTTTAGGGCTTTAGAATACCGAACATACGACCCAGAGCGGATAGTTCCTGAACATTGCAAGAAGGCTAAATTCAAATGGAACTATCAGCATGTTGAACACCCAGGAGAAGATGAAAGAAGGAACTGGTACAATGCAGATAGACAACTTGCTCCGGGGGCAGAATCTGGCCAAGAAGACCCGGATGACCAAACCTTGGAAGAAAGGAGTCATAAATTAGGAGGTGCTTCTTCCTCTCTAGCTAAAAAGCCTCGGACCAGTACAGGGCAGGGTACCTCTACCCAACAGAAAGAGATAGAGGCCAAATCCATGCAAGAGAGAAAATAAAATGAAATAGGACGAGGATAAATGCAAGAAGAGCCTAAAGGCAGAACAGAAGAAGAAGCAGGCTGAAGAGGCCATGAAGGAAAAGGAGGAAAAAGAGGCGAAGGCTGCAGCAGAGCGGGCACTCAAGGAAGAGCTAGACAAAGCAGAAGCTGACTGCCAGAAGAAAGCAGAGCAAGATGCAGAAGCCAAACGGAAGAGGAAAGCCGAAATAGAAGCAGCAACAGAAGTGGAGCTCAGGCAAAAGAAAGAACATGAGAGGGCGGAAGTCGAATGCCTACAAAGGGAAAAGGAGGAAAAGAAGAAGAAAGAAGAAGAGGAAGAAATGCTAGAAGACATCGAGGTATCTCCCCTTGAGGTACCTCTAGTCAGTACACGAGCCCCACTCTCTGATGCCAGCTCCTCCCAAGGACAAGAGGAGGAGGTATTCGACCTCACCAGGCTCACATTCGATCAATTCTCCTTCAAAATCCGACAAGAGAAAAGAAGAAGCCTGGTGAAAAATCCTTCCGCCACATCCACGGTCGCAACCGGCAAAGACATAGTCCTTGATACTAGGACTAATCCCATAATGATAGCATCATCTGGCACAGCTTTCGCTGCATCCACGGAAGAAAATGTGACTAGAATGAGTAGAGAGATCGTTTCTCTACAAAATATACTACAAGAAGCAGAACAGCGGGAGAAAAGGGAAGAACAGGAGAGGACTGCATTGAAAGAGGAGGTTCAACAACTCCGAAGCAAAACTCCCCCTGTCAATGAAGTTCTGCTTGCCATTCTAAAGGAGTGCGATGTATTAGAGGCGACCATGAGGCAAGTGTATGGGGAAATTTTCACCATAAAACAAACAGTCGCCCCATTGGTAAGAGCACGAGCGGAAACTAAACAGAAACACGAGCAGCTGAAGGAGGCCTCCGTTGCCTTGGACAGGATGATGGAATGGAATGTGCAGTACCCTCAGGCTCCTGAGCATTTTCCAAAGAAGGATTGGATTCATACGCAAGATGCCAAAGTCCAAATTCGTATGAAAATGCAGTCCAAGGATAAGTTGTCCAAGGATTTAGACAAAGTAATGTCTGCATATGAACACTTGATCAGCGGCATCGATTCGATGCATAAGCTTCACCATATTCCTTCGTTAGGAGCATTAGACGAGGAGAAAACCTGGGAACAAGTAGATCAAGAGATCCAGTCATTTCTGCAGCCCATCAAGCAAGCTGCTGCCGCTCCTGATCTTGCAGTGTCACGAGAAAACCTGGGTCAGTTTCTTGTCACGCCAGTGTGGATTTACACCAAGCTCGCCTCTCTTTCCAACCAGATCTCATAGAAAAAGGAAAATCTAGTCCCAAATGCTTTGGAATGCATGCATCGGTTGAAAGAAGAGGTCCCTCTCGTTTCTCCCATAACAGCAAAGTATCAGACCTGGCAAGACTTCCTCAAAGAACAGCAGATTGATGCCTCTAACCTCACAATTGCGCACTCATCTTCATAGCCCAGTGGCAGTAGGTCGCAGGTCGCACCTCCCAGCCAAGTCGCAGGTCGCACTCACCAGCCAAGTCGCAGGTCGCAGTCTCCCTCCGGGTCGCAAGGCAACTCAACAGGCAGGCAGGCGAAGAGTCAGGAAGCCCAAAGGGCAAGTTTTTTTATATAAAAATCCCTCCGGGGAAAATGAAAAGGATCTTTTTGTTTGGAGACTCAAGAGCTATACAGCATTGTATTGAAAGACAACACTCTTGTGCATATGAATACAGATACCTGTTAAAACTTCTTTTGAATCTGATGTGTTTTGTTGTGCGAACACTATGAGTATTTCTTATACATTTTCAAACATCTTTTAATTAATGAAGCTGCACTCTTATCGACATCATTTTATGCATTATGGTTTTCTGTACTCATGTTGATGATGTTCAGTTTATATTGCTTGCTTAATGGATGTTAATGACTTTTTTTATTAGCATTTTGTTTTATCTTTCAGGAAGTAAAGGGGCATCTCGCCATAAAGAACTATTTATTTTGTGGTTAGAATATCCTGCAAGCATAACCCCAAATATGTGTTGCTAACGACACCTCCTTCGGCGTATATGCTTTATTAATTGTCTCGCTACGCATAGTGTTGTATACAGGTTTAATGCATCAATCACGTATCTTGTAATCGTGTGAATAAGTGTGTGTCCGCATGTTCAATCGGGTTCTTTTGAGACCAAAGGGAAGGTGACTTAAGCGGTAGCCGGACCCACACCCCAGACGGGATCCCTATTCCAAACGGTTCAACGTCTAATTGGGACTTTCCACCGGGGAGATCCCCTACTATTGGATGGACATATTTTCCCGTCAACAGAGGGTCTGGCGCAACATTAATATATTCCCTTAACCTAGGGTTCTTGGCTGAATATCCTCCCTTAATTTGATTTATGATCAGTTCTGAATCTCCTTGAACCAAAATTTTCTTAGCTTTGAGGTCTTTGAGTAGGTGTAAACCAATAAGGAGAGCCTCATATTCTGCAACATTGTTGGTGCATTAGAAATATAACCTATAGGAATGGCCTTTATTTTTGTTGTGGAACCAAACCCCTGCTTCTAAACCAGCCTTACCACAGGAGCCATCAAAGCTTATATGCCAAAGGGTGTCAATTTCAGTTTTGTCAATATTTTGCACTTTGGAGCTGCTAGGATTTGGGGTGTCAATTTCTTGGACAAAGGGCGGGCTTGGTTGTTCTGAGGGGCTTTGTCCTTTCTCCTTGTCATATATTTGTTCATCTATGTCATTTTCATTGCACAAGATGAAGGAGTCAAGGTCTGAGTTAATGGAATAAACTGGTGTGTTATTTGGCCTATCTATGTTACTCACCATGTATTTCATGTGGGATTCCCGGTATAATCTTCTTGTTTGATTGAACACCGGGATGGTGGCATAAGTCATGTCCATTTGAAGGCTTCCCTGGAGTTTGGCCCCCCATGATCTAGATAAAATCATGCCATATTTTGGGGGGATTTCAGCCACAACTATATCCATGACTAGACTTTTAGCGGGGATTTGTGCTAGATTGACACACAGATCCTTGATTAGGCCTAGAAACTTGACCCTACTGGAATCAAAAGTGTACAAATATTTGTAGGGTTTTGTGATCTATAAGCCCAATCTCTCCATCACAACCTCTGGCATGAGGTTGTGTGAGGCACCGGAGTCTAACATAGCATTATGCATAATTTTATCTTGTATGTTTAGACTTACATAGAAAGGAGGGACAGCTCCTTCTTGATATTTTCCCTCCACCTCAGGACCAAACAATAATTCTGGTTTATCATCAGTTAAGTTTAGAGTATCAGTATCACTCCCTATATTTAAAAATTTGAAAATCTGGGATCTATATACCTCTTGGGTTACTAACTCAGTGAGGGGTATCTTGATCTTGGCAATCTCCCCCTCAAAACTGAAAGGTATATGTTTCTTTATTTCATTTACATCAGTTTTATCAGCCATGAAATTTTCTACATTTTTAATTTGTTGATTCTGATTTAATGGTTTGGAAAGCAAGATTTTTTCAAGGCCACTAGCTGAAGTACTAGGGCAGCTTGAATCTTTGTTAGGTTGACTAATCTTTGGCTTGTTTAGTTCAGATTTCCTAGCCATAGTATTTGTGCTTTCTGCTGTCTTTTTAGGGATAGGTTCAGAGGTTGTCCTAACAGCAGCGTTTTTCTTATTGGTTTTGGGAATATCTTGACTCTTTTTGCTCCTAAGGTCATACCGCTTATGGACTTCCATTATGGAATTCTCAAACCCTAATCTATAGTCTTTGAAATCTTCATATGATTTCTCATGTGATTTCGAGGAAAACATCCTTTGTTCTTCTTCGGTAAGGAATGTGTTATCCTCATCATCCAAACTTATGACATTTACATAATCTTCTTCTAACTGCTCAGGATCTCTTTCTTCTTCATCTGCATAGTTGTCTTGGAAAGGGGGTCTGATTTGTTGGTCACTCTCTCTTTGTCTGAATGGAGGAGGATCTCTTCTAAAATTTTGATTTCTATTCCTGTTTTGAAGACTGGCTTGAGTTTCCCTAGGAGGTGTTCTATCATTCAAACTAAATTTTTCCATCATCCTCTCCATTGCCCTAACTATGGAGTCAAGTGTGGTGTCGAAAGGGGAGGGTGCAGGTGTTGTGTCATCTCTATAAGTCACTCTTTTCTCTGATCTTACCCTAGCCCTTCTCTTAATCAAATTGGCCTCTACACTCACAGCCCCCTTTTGCATGTCTTCTTCTCTCTCCCTTAGTTGATAGGCCATATCAGCATCAAATCCTTCGGGATATTTCACCAAGGCCAAGCCTTGTGGGGGTTTTATGTGAGGTGGGAGAGCATTGTAAACATTGTTAAACCTAGTGGAGTAGTCATGAACACTTTCTCCCAGATTTCTCTTAAGATTGTTATACTCTGACAGAATTTGGAGGAGATTCTTCTTTATTTCCCATTTGTTCAGAAAGGTTTGGTATAGAGTAGGGAGATCATGAATGCTGGCGGGAGGTAAGTCTTTAAACCATTTCTTGGGTTCTCCCCCTAGGCTCTGAGCAAAAACCCTCATTTTTATGGTTTCTTCTTCTATCTCCATATAGTCAAAAGCATCATTGATTCTATCTACATTTTTTTGAGCAACGATGGATTCAGTCACTAAGAAGTGAGGGATTTTGGACTGATAATCATTTGGCAAAGGTAATAGTGGTTGTTGTAGAGCCACTAGAGCATACCAGGCTACCATAATGGGAGGGAAAGGAAACAAGGACTAATTTACAAGGGGAGGATTTGTGAGAGGTGGAGGAGGATGGAGTGATGTGGTTTGCACACTCGTGGTATGGAAGGTGTAGCTGAGGTACTTGGCCCGGAAGACTGATTCTGAGTATATTTGAGATGAAAAGTGCTGAAGTGATGGAGAAGCTGAAAATTAGGTGGAGTGGAAGGGGAAGCTTCTCTACCGGCGCTTTGCTGCAAATCTATGGGTTCAAAGTCAACGTGGTCAACCCTACTTTGTGACTTGGTCCTAAATAGGTTCTTGGTATGGTGCAAATCAAACTGAGGATCTTGTGAAATTATAAGGTGTTCCAGAGTAGAACTTGCTTTATGGATGGTCCTAACAGTGGGTGAGTTTCTAGCTTTAGGATTTTTCCACAAAATCTTTTCTAGGTTATCAACTACGGTAGGAGGATTTGGGTCCGAGTGTGATCTGGTATAGATCCTTCGTGAAGCCAGATCTCTTTATTAACACAAGGTACAACTAGGCCTTTAAAGATTGTTTTGGACTGATTTGATACAATCCTAGAACAACCTATGGGACTAGTGGGATGAGGAAGGCCTACTGGAGGCTAGTGGAGTCGCCAGGTGGATTTTTTTTTGAAATTTTGAAGATATGTATACAATGGTCCACCACCAAATCCTTGATAAAAAATCAATATAGGGAGTACTTTTTTGGGTTTTTAGTTTCTTTATGCAACCTTGAGGTAAATGAGTATCCCCTAGCTAATTCATCATCTTGCCAGGATGGTGAAGTAATTAGTTTCTACTCTGGCTATGGGTTGGTTTTTAAGTCAAACTAGGAATGGATATGAGTCTACAAGAGTTTGTCAGGCTACTATGAACTCAGTCCCACCGTGATCGCCATTATGCTGGTGTGAGTGGTGGGATAAATCCACAAGATAGTACTCTGAAGGGTTTTTTGAAATGTTTAGGGAAGTATAAGTTTGTTCATCACTCAGAGTCCCACCATGATCGCCATTATGTTAGCTTCCTGTAATTTGCTAGATTTATTGAGATACAAAGGTACAAGGTAACATCAAACCAAGCTTTGGGATCCTAGGACCTAGCCTTCCTGGATTCGGAGAGGGATCTCTCTAGTAGGCGCAAATATGTGAACTTGTTTGCTGATTAGGGTTGATTTTAGGCTAGATGTTAAGTGCAGGGTATTTTGATTGTTTTTGGTTGGGTCTGATGCTCAGAAGGGTTTAAATAGAAAACAAGGAACATTGTTAAGTCATTGGGAAATGGAGTCAAACAAGGTCATGAATGAGTTCATCAATGGTTTCAAGAGCATTTGCAGGGCAATTTAACTTGGTTGGTGGATATTTAAGGTTGTGAAGGATCATGATATGGACATTAAACTTGAGAAAAACAATCTAATAAAGGGCAGAAGTAGAATACTTTATATACTTGTAAACTGAGAGAGTTAGAAGATTTGTAAGCATAGCAAGAGATTCGAGGGGTTAAGCAACACCTAATCCATTTGATTTCAGATTGAAAGCAGATAATCAACCAAGACAACATTTAGATAAAACCTAGAAAGGCTAAACTTGTTTAATCTTTCATGGATTTTATCATCAAGAGCAGGAAAAACATTTAAGTTGCACAAGTAACTATAACCATGGAAGGAGAGAAAAACCCTAGCATCCATAGTGACAGCTATGAAATTTCCTCGAGACAATTTTAGCTAAGTAAAGGCAAAGAGCATGGTTTAGACATACTTCTTTGACAAACTATAGGCAAAACTGCTTCAAAGATGATTTCAAGAACAGAGTATTTCAGAGGTAACAATATGCAGGGCTAACCATAAATCATAATTGATATTAACTGATCTAAATCATTCAATAAAATAGACAATCCAAAAAATTATTAGAGAGCAAGAGATGAATTCTCTAGCATATCTTAAGCAGAAGAAAACATTTAGGCAGTGAAGGAAACAAACAGATCTAAGGTGCCATCAACAAGCATATCTTAGTCTAAATTTTTTGTCCTACTACAGGATAGATGGATGGAAAACATATGAGAAACTTATAAAACATTAACAAGAGAAAAATTCACCATCAACCAGACCTATGGATCTTGCAAACAGTCCTTCTCCATCAACAAGTGAATCAAATCATGCATAAGCTCCAAGACATCAATTTCTCATCAAAGGCTTCAAGGGACTATGTATTACTTCAGCATAAGTCATCAACATCCAACAAAATATACAAGATCATCATGCTCTATTTATGGAGCAAATGAGGAGGTGGAAACCCTACGAGGCTTCCAGAAACCCTAATTTAGCCATAAATGTCATAAATGTGCTTAATGACCATGCAAGGCCCAAGACACATGAGAGATAAGGAAATAAATGAAACACACCAAAACATAACTACCCAATCAAATCAGGTGTGTTTTATCCAATAAAATATTAAAAAACTAATTTTCCATTAATTAGTGTCTTTTGTTGACTTTTAGTTGTCTCTGTGCGTAGCTCCATATCAGCAAAAGTTGGGGTCTATTGCAGCTAAGTTTGGGACCCCTTCCCGACATCGGATTTAGTGTCGTGATAGCTCGTTAGAAAGCTTAGAGA
Organism: Pinus albicaulis; assembly: GCA_034641835.2. Lineage (NCBI taxonomy): Eukaryota > Viridiplantae > Streptophyta > Pinopsida > Pinales > Pinaceae > Pinus > Pinus albicaulis. The sequence goes on along the minus strand of CM076579.1, from coordinate 240,307,237 downwards.
GTATAATTTTAAAAAATACTTGATTTGTGCCGAATGGATGCCATTTACATGCTCAAAAATCAAATATCCCATGACTGCTCAACGCGCAGTGCCAGGCCTGAAGAAGAGGTAGAAATGTCACTTTTGAGGTGTTTTTTGACATTTTGAGGGGGAAAAAATGCTCCAAATGATCTAAAATGTCTTAGGGAGACTGTTGGAGACATCAAAAACCCAGAAATGTAAACTTTAGTAGCTAAGGATGCCCCAAAAAAGAGCGTAGCGCCTAGGGTGTTGCGCTCCTAGAGGCCAAAATTTGGAAAAAACAAAAACTGTCCGTATTTTCTTCAAAATTGGTGGGTAGACCCCTCAAGGGGTTTTAGACACCTGCTGAGAAGCATTAGCTAAGATCCCAGGGCTGTCATGGACTTTGGGTGTTTTTAGCTCTTCTAGCTCTAGGAGGGCTTGCCTAAATTTAGCATTGGCAATCATGCTCTTCCTTGCATAGTGTTTGACCATTTTGTTCTACAAGGAAAGGCCCCTCTTGACCTATTTGAAATGTTTGTGCTCATGCTTGTAATAGTAGATGACCCTTTGTGCTCTTTCAAAATCCTTTTCCCATTCTTGAAGCTGGGCATCTTTTTCTAGGAGGAGTAATTTTGCATTTATCCCTTGGTCTTCATTATCACTGTCTAGATAAACAAAGAGAGGGCCTTGAGAAACCTTTTTAATCCTTTTGCTCCTCCTGACTGGTTCCTTTGGCTCAACACTCTTCATTTTTTCTTTGCCTTTGTCTGATGCTTTGGTATTTTGTGAGAAGGTGGCCCTTTTCCTTTTACAGGAAGCAAACACACTCCTTTTCCCTCTATGATAAGTGCATGAGAGAAGGGAAATCATGGGAGTCTCAAAGGCAATGTTTTCATCATTTTTTCCTTCACTCTACTCTGATTTTTCTATGTCTTCTATGGACTGATTTTTAGGAGAACATCCAGATGAGGGAGGCAGCTATCTAAGTGCCCAAAACAGTCCAAGAAAGTGTCAAGGCAGTCATGACAGTTGTCAAGGCAGTCATGACAGCTGTCATGACTGTCATGACTCTTTCTTGGACTGTTTTGGGCACTTAGATAGCTGCCTCCCTCATCTGGATGTTCTCCTTCTTCACATGTTTTCCTCTTCTTCCTCATTGTCATCTTCTTCTTCATCATCATTTTCATCTTCCTCTTCATCATCATTGTCATCTTCCTCTTCATCATCATGTTCATTGTTTTCATCTTTGTTTTCTTCTTCCTCATCTTGCTGCCCTTGGCCATTGCTGCTTTCTTCTTGGCCACTTTCCTCTCCCTCATTATCTTCTTCCTCTATATCATCTTCTTTTTCAATGCTTTCCTCATGATCATGGCTGCTTACTTCATCATCTTCTTCATTTTCATTCTCTTCCTTCATTTCATCAACTTCTTCTTCACTGTCCTCTCCTTGTTCATCATTATCTGTCTCATCTTCTTCCTCATTGTTGCCTACTTTTTGCCCTTCACTAGGGCTACTGTCAACCCCTTCACTTGATAAAATAGGGTAGGAGGTAATAGGTTAAATTCTTTGTGGAGAAGGCACATGGGAAGTGTTATCACTCAGGTTTTCCTTGAAGTTGTGGAAAAGGAAAGTAAACCCGAGGTAACCACAAACCAACCTTCAGATACAGAATCTAGCCAATCTGTATCCAGAGAGGGCTCTCTCTTTAAAATTTAGTTTTTTTCTTAGAAAGTTTTAGGCTAGTTATAAGTCCAAGAATTTTGTTTGAATTTGAATGGTGGAATCCGCCAACTAAGGGAAAGGTTGAGTATTTTCAGGCCATTGGGCTATGGAGTCGAAAGGATGGATTTACTGGATTAATCTTCTACACACAAGATGGCTTTGCAGGGCAAGATAGCCAAACAGAGAACAATTTTAGATCTTAAAGTGAATGGAATGGATTTTGAAGGGATGAAAGGCAATTAAGAATCTTTCAACATGTTCAAAAGAAAGAAAGTGAATGATTACAAGTAAAGAGCAATTAAGAATTCTTTACTACAAGAATCAAAATGTTTAAACCATCGAAACAAGAGCAATTAAGAATTCGTTGTTTATAACAAGTTCTTAGTAAAAATATTTAGAATAATCACAATAAATCAGAGTACACTTAAGTAAATTTTGATTTATTCTTTTATGTCAATTATTCAGAAATGGAACACAGTGATATTATAAACAGATATAAAACTTAAAACATAGGATAGAAAAGACTTAGTGAACTGTAGTCGGACACATGAATCCTGCAAAAAGTCTTGAGCTTCAAATCATCATCTAGCAAGCCACAAACAAGTTTCTCCAAAGCACTTTTATTCCAAAAGGTCAATGTTACAGCAAAGTAGTAGAATCCACCCAAAATACTTCCAAGAGTGAAGTATTTATACAAATTCTAAATTAATATATCTTGAGAAAAATATCAAAATTGGTTCACAAATCTCTCCAACCATTTTACATAAATAGAACTTAAGTAAAGGAAACTCAAACTAATGCATCTATTTGGAACTATTTTGTATGGATAGGTGATGATAAAGAGGATAATTCGAATTTGATCCAACTCTTAGTTGATGATGAGGCATCCAAGTCACTAACTGCTTCCTTTCTTTGTGCAATTCTGCTCCAACAATTCTGCAAATTCGGGGTCCAATGAGACCTTTTTATTTCTAAATCCGTAATATATATGTAAAGAGTGAAAGAGGTTATTGTATATTGATAGGTTGGTGAGATAAACCTCTTTCATTTTCCCCAAATTCCTCTCCAGTTGTGCACAATAGGCTCTGCAAAACTATGTGTAAAACAGAGTTTTACAGAGTCTGAACAATAGCCTGTAAAGATGTGCATGTATCTCTCATTATGAAATCACTGTGCAAAACATGAGATAGGTTTTTATAGATATTTCTCTTAGGAACAAAAACCTCCGTCAGTTTTGTATGATGTATTTTTTATTTACCACAATATTCTCTGCAAAATGATGACTTAACTGGTATTTTCGGAAAAAATGGCTTTCCATCATTGTTTAATATTTCCAAAAAAATAATAGCTGTTAGAAAAGTGAGAGAGGTTTTTGTAGATGGTCCTCTTAAGAACATAAACCTCCTTCCGTTTTGCAAAATTCATCTTGGATTGATCGTAATAGTTTCTGAAAAACAATGACTAAAGCATGAAATTTCTGCAAAAATGTTCCATCTTGTTATGTTTTTCCATCTTTTTACTTTTTTGCTCTTTTGACTGTTTTACTTTCACTTTAGACAAACTTCACTATTGGTGAAAGTATTCTCATATATTTTTACCATTTTACTGCCTTTTGTATTTACTTTTACTGTTTACCTTTGACTGCTCTGTAACTTCATTTTAACTTTCACTTTGACTTTTACTTGATACACTTTAACCACTGATACTCTTTAACTGTTATGATTTTACTATCCCTGTAAATTCTCATTTCACTTTTACCATTCACTGTGCAAATTTCATCGTTCTAATCTCTCTCTAACTTTGTATACAAAATGTTTGTTGAATGAAGATATTGAATTAAAATATGAGAATTTGGAGCAAACAATTTTGTCAACTAGTATTGAAATTGTTGGTCCAAATTCATATTCTGATAGTAACCTGCTAAAATCAAACAATTTGTTAATGAAATATAGGTCTGCAGGGAGGTGATTGTAGGCTTTTTGAAAGAACTATGGAATGAGATCATTCTGTGAAGGTTTAACTCTTCATGAGATAAATTGGCAGATTTCTCAAGCATATCTCCTATGGACAGGGGAGTCAAGGCTTGACCAGGTTGAAAATGTAGCATTTCATTGATAGACTGAGCAGTAATTGGGAAAAGGATGTCTTGGTTTGGGGATAAGACTGCTCTCTAGTTAGGATCATAATTGGCATGGCAAAGATGGATAATTTCAGGGAAAATATGAACAGAGGGTAAAAGGTATCTAGGGAAATTAGATTCCCATAACCCAATAACGTCCAAGCCATTCAAATAATTATCTTTGCAGCGACAATGAATTCAAAGGGGGCTTTCACTGAAAACTAAGTCTTTGATCTGAAAATATTTATCCACTAATGGCAAATATTCCAATTTTCTATGAGGGGCATTCAATGGAGCAACATTTAAAGCCATCGGGACTTCCATTTTTGGTTCTTGTGGATTTAAAAACAAAAATTCGGGGGTTTTTATGAAAATGGAGCACAATTTCAGGTTCCGACGGGGGAAACGGGTACAATTGCAAGTTCAGGAATATTATTTACAGTCTTTAGGATCAAGGAATGAACTATGAATCAATTTTAACTCTGTTTTAGTGGAAAAACAAGGAAAGCTGAATTTCTTTCAGAGTTCAGGGCAAAATGGAGTAAATACCTATTTTTAGAGGAAAAACTGTGATTAACAGATACCAGCTGGTGGCGAGTGAATACTAAAACACTGGTCTGGTAGTAGCTTTCAGTAGAATTCAGTTGAATAGTAGTTGAAAGTTGATTTTTGAATTTCTTTGCATGGAGGACAAAGTCGCTTTCAGCACACAGAATAATGGAAAATGCGCGAGTTTTTATTTTATTTACAAAGTCAAACGGGTGGGGAATATTTTATTATTTGCGGGGAGTGACCAGCTTTGAGCGTATGGGAGGCGAGTTACGGGGAACGGCAGGCGGTTTATTCCGCACCACCTTTGGGAGCAGTATTTTTTAACGAATTGCTAGGCCGATTCCACCGAGCACACGACGTGGCTGCGTTGCACCATTTGGAAACCACTCCTATTTCGCGTTAAGTCTCGACGAGGATGGGCAATGAATGCTTGTGAGCCGAGGATCTCTTCGTGCGATGATCCAACTGCTTCTCGACGGGAACAAGGGAGCACGCGGCTCCTGCGAAATAATTTTAATTAATCATTTCGGGAGGCGTTTGATTGGCTAAGATAGGTTATTAACTCAATCCGTGATTAATTAATTCTGCTTTTTTGTAAAGGGGTCGGGGTCAGAGATTTTCGGGTTTTATTTGTTTTTTTCGTTTAAAACATAAATATATGTTTAAACCCTTTTTCTATGTATTTTTTTATTATATAGAAATAAATCAATATGATTTATTTACTATAAGGGGTGAGGATAGTTATATGGATATGTTTTTAGCCAAAGGGATTTATAATGCGGGTTTTTATTTCCTCATGTAGGTTTAGATATTTTGGCTAAAAACTTATAGTAAGAGGGTTTTGGAGATATTATTATAAAAGGGAATTAAATATAATAGGATAAGGTATTTTTACAAGGATTTAATATATAAATTAAAGTTAATATGACAAAGGACAAGGTAAACTCAAAACACTTAAATATAACCAAGAAAGTGAGAATTCTTCAAAGTAAATTTGCATTATAATACTTTCATCACTTAGACTTAGAATAAAAGTGATTTTGAGGGATTTTATGGAATATAGCATGATTTTCCTAAGTATAATGGAATTTTACTTAGGAAAGGATTAAAAGTGAATGAGTGTAATGATGAATAACTTCAAGTACTTAGGTCTTTTCAATTATTGGGCCGAGGGTCCGGTTCCTCCAAAAGTCAAGGAAATTCCTTGAGCCCCTTTAATCTTCAAATTCCTTAGCACTTTGGGGAAATTTGTGAAAGCTTTAGGGAAAAAGTGAGATGGGAAGTTAATGATTTTGACTTTGCTTTCTATGACATGCTTCTAGTGTATCATCTTCCTTTGCAATTTGTGATGAAAGTAAAAGATTAGCACATCTAAAACCATCATTCATCACATGTAATTCCAGCATGCAACATCTACCTACCCTACCTACTTACTCTACCATTTTCTCTTCTTTATTAGGGTGCACTTAGACTGGCAAACCCTTATCAATCCTCTTTTTCTTTTACATGGCAAACCTATCTATTTCTACACTTATTACATCCAAGGGCTCAGATTAAACTGTTGAGCACCTTTTATTAACTCTACCTATCTACTTATCTGCCAAGATTTAACTGTTTGGTCAGATATTTATTCTCTATTCTACAACATGAAATTGAAAAATGAATGAGTCAAGTTTAAACAGTTTGACTCTTCATAAATTGTGGCAAAAATTTGACAAGTTGCACACAATTACTTATTACAAAGAATGAAATAGTAGTGTCATTTAGACTCGCACACTTTCCTGGTCTATTTTGGTTTGGGGTTCATTTCTTTCACTTTTTAGACCATTTTATTCTTTTTACCCTTTGATTTTTCTTTTAGGGTATACCCTCTTTACATTTTTTTAAATTTTTTGATTTTTTGATTTTTTAAGAATATGGAACACCTTTACACAAGAAAAAGGTTTGAACATATTGCATAGTTCAATAAGACAATCATGAAAAATGACACCTATTGGTATTGGAGTCTAACACTGGCTCCACTTGGGGATGGCTTTTCCTGGCGAAAAGTCAAGAACAGCAGGTCAGATGTCTCAAAATGTCTTCAACTGAACCATGTAATCTTCTTTTTCCGGTGGCTTTATTGTATATATGATAGTAAAACTTCTGAAGCTTAGGGCCTTCACTTTGGGCTTCAATTCCAGTAAGTTACTATCCACTCAAAACTTAAAACTTTGTTGCCTAGTTAGGAATTTTCTGCCTTGTTCCAATCCCAAACATGCATTTGCTGTGGTTGAAAATCTTGAATTGAATATAGTCCTTTTTCTGCAACCTGAAATATGATCTTAAACTAAAACAACACACAAAAATTTTCAAACCAACTTAATGAAAAACTAGCTGAAAATTGAAAACTAAAAAAAATGCTCAAAATTCTAAGCTTATTAGCACTCATTTACCTACTCTAATCTACTAAAAATCTTATTGAATCAGGTAATACAAAAATGCCAATGAAGCCAATCAAGTAGTTGTAAAAATAAATGGATAACTTGATTTCTTGTGATCAAAATTGGAAGTATGTTATGATCATGTGCCTTTATAATAAATGATATGATGTGTAAAGGCCACTTTTGATGTATTTGATCCTTATAGAGAAAACATGTTTGCAAATTTGGGCTCAAAAGATTCTCCATATAATCTAATATAGGATCAATAAAAGCATGATGTATGTTATTTACTTCTAGGCCTTCAATGACTAATTGTTCAATTGAATTATGAATATTAGACCATGAACTTATTTCTTCAGTCTTGTGTTCGAAAGAATAATCATCTTCAATATGCAAGTCAAAAGATAGTACAATTTCCTCTTGCTTTGGAGAAGGAAGATTTTCAAAGAATTCTTTAGGATTTCGGAAATTGTATGACTGAATTTGAGAATGCAAAAGTTTGATTTCATTTTCATAATTTTCAAAAATTATATCAAGAAGCCATTTTTTAACTTGAGGAGAACATTTTCTTGATTTCAAGAGAAGAAAGAAAGCTCTTAGAAAATCCTCATCAAGCTGAAGTTCTAATATCTCATCCCTCAAAATAGCTAGTGATTGTTCTAGGAAATTATTTTGAATTGGAAGAACATAATTATCATCATATTGATCATATTTAGGCAAATCTTCAGAAGAAGGAATGTCATCAATTATAAACATTGGATCAGCATATTTCTCTTCCAACAATCCCAATATGTCTTGATTAGATTGGTTGCATTCTTTTTGAAAGTCATTATTTTGCTCAATAGGAGTGCTATCAAGCAATGGGCCTTTTTGGGAAAGTAGAATAACATGAGCATCAACTTGTTCTTCTGTCCCTTTATGGATAAAAACTTGTGTACATTCATCAACATTTGAATAAGTAGAAACAATTTCTTCATTATGTAAATATTTTGAGGATGGTTGCATGTTTAGAAGCAAATTGATTTCTTCTTCGGTGAGGGGGGGTGGGAATCTCTGAATTCTTAGATTGAAATGACAATTGCTTTTTCCCTTATCTAAAAGTTGATCATGAAGTTGGTTATTGTCTTTAACTCCATTCAAAATAATAAATGAAACATCATTTGTTAATACAGAGGGGTTTTGTGGATCTTGATTTATCTCATGACTTATTTCATCTTTGTTTAACTCCTCTTGATTATTATGAAATTTAACTTGAGAATGAAAATTCTGGACTTCTTTTAATAAATCTTCAGGAAACGAATTTCCAAAATCTTCATCAATATTTTTAAGGTAATTTATAAGATCTTCAGCTTGATCACAACAATTTTCAGCTAATGATAAAGATGGAAAATCTTCTTTGTAATGCTCATAAAATACCTTATGAAAATCTTTTAGAGAAAACAAACTTGCAGGTTTGAGAGCTTCATACCATTCTCTTGCTTTTCCTTCTAAGGTTCCCATGAATAATTTCATGAGGCAATCCTCATGCCAATCACCCTTCAATCTTGATAAGTGTATATGAAATTTAATGAGATGCAACAAAGGATTATCAGTATTTTCATCTTGAAATCTAGGCAAATTGCTACCCCAATCTACCTTTGGTAATTTGTGTGGAAATCCAGGTATGTGATTTCTGCTCATGGGAGCATATCTTCGTTTTATTCTTGGATCATCTTGAAAATCAGCCATAATGAAAAGCCACTTTATCTGTACAACCAAGTTAGATCTTTATATAAAATACAATACATATTGAATCTTAACGAGAAAGAACATAATGTCTTGGATTAATATCCAAGTTGAAAGCCTAATCTTTCCATATTGTTCTTCCAGATTCATTCCTCCAGTGGAGTCTTAATTATGAAATGGATTTGGAGTCGCCAGGTGGATGATTTTAACCTCTATGTGTCTAATCACTGTCCACCATCATAGATCAGATCTAAACTTGTAAAACAATTCTGAAGATAAAGTTAGTTCTTCAGGAAACCAAATTTTTTGTGAATTTTCAAAACAACTTCTACAAACTCTTCAAGAAATTTAAGATTTTTAATTAAAATTTTCTCAAAGATTTATTAAACTAGAGATTCTGATTGAATGTTTGAAACTAAAGTTCAGTTATTAAGCTAAACCAGAGATAGACTGAACCAGCATTTATTTACTATGCAATTGCAGAGCAAAAGCATTTCAAAGGCTACCTGGCTGATCTTCAGACTCTGTCTGTAGCTTATAAGCAAACAATAGTAACAATAAAATGATTCAGGTCCCCAGTATGGTCGCCACTATGTTATCACTCAGGTTTTCCTTGAAGTTGTGGAAAAGGAAAGTAAACCCGAGGTAACCACAAACCAACCTTCAGATACAGAATCTAGCCAATTTGTATCCAGAGAGGGCTCTCTCTTTAAAATTTAGTTTTGTTCTTAGAACTTTTTAGGCTAGTTATAAGTCCAAGAATTTTGTTTGAATTTGAATGGTGGAATCCGCCAACTAAGGGCAAGGTTGAGTATTTTCAGGCCATTGGGCTATGGAGTCGAAATGATGGCTTTACTGGATTAATCTTCTACACACAAGATGTCTTTGCAGGGCAAGATAGCCAAACAGAGAACAATTTTAGAAATTAAAGTGAATGGAATGGGTTTTGAAGGGATGAAAGACAATTAAGAATCTTTCAACATGTTCAAATGAAGAAAGTGAATGATTACAAGTAAAGAGCAATTAAGAATTCTTTACTATAGTAATCAAAATGTTTAAACTAGTGAAACAAGAGCAATTAAGAATTCGTTGCTTATAACCAGTTTAGCAGAAAACATTTAGAATAATCACAATTGAAATCAGAGTACACTTAAGTAAATTCTGATTTATTCTTTTATGTCAATTATTCAGAAATGGAACAGAGTGATATTATAAACAGATATAAAACTTAAAACATAGGATAGAAAAGACTTATTGAATTGTAGTCGGACACATGAATCCTGCAAAAAGTCTTGAGCTTCAAATCATCATCCAGCAAGCCACAAAGAAGTTTCTCCAAAGAACTTTTATTCTAAAAGATCAATGTTATAGCAAATTAGTAGAATCCACCCAAAATACTTCCAAGAGTGAAGTATTTATACAAATTCTAAACTAAAATATCTTGAAAAAATATCAAGATTAGTTCAAAAATCTCTCCAACTATTTTCTATAAATAGAACTTAAGTAAAGGAAACTCAAACTAATGCATCTATTTGGCACTATTTTGTATGGATAGATGATGAAAAAGAGGAGAATTCAAATTTGATCCAACTCTCAGTTGATGATGAGGCATCCAAGTCACTAACTGATTCCTTTCTTTGTGCAATTCTGCAAATTTGGGGTCCAATTATATCTTTTTAATTCTCACTCCGTAATAGATATGTAAAACGTGAAAGAGGTTATTGTATATTAATATGTTGGTGAGATAAACCTCTTTCAGTTTCCCCAAATTCCTCTCCCGCTGTGCACAAAAGGCTCTGCAAAACTATGTGTAAAACAAAGTTTTACAGAGTCTGAAAAATATCCTGTAAAGATGTGCATGTATCTCTCATTCTGAAATCACTGTGCCAAAAGTGAGATAGGTTTTTGTATATGGTTCCCTTAGAAACGAAAACCTCTTTCAGTTTTGTAAAATGTATTTCTTATTGGCCACAATATTCTCTGCAAAATGATGACTTAGCAGGAATTTTCTGCAAAAAGTGCTTTCTAACATTATTTAATATTTCCAAAACCATAATAGTTGTTAGAAAAGTGAGAGGGGTTTGTGTATATGGTCATCTTAGGAACATAAACCTCCTTCATTTTTTCAAAATTCATCTTGGATTGATCACAATAGTGTCTGAAAAACAATGACTAAAACATGCAATTTCTGCAAAAATATTCCTTCTTGTTGTGTTTTTCATCTTTTCATTTTTTTGTTCTTTTGACTATTTTACTTTCACTTTAGACAAACTTCAATGTTGGTGAAAGTATTTTCATTAACTCTTTTTACCATTTTACAGTCTCTGTAATTACTTTTACTATTTACCTTTGACTGCTCTGTAACTTCACTTTAACTTTCATTCTGACTTTTACCTGATACACTTTAACCACTGATACTCTTTAACTGTTATGCTTTTACTATCCCTGTAAATTATCATTTCACTTTTACCATTCACTGTGCACATGTCATCATTCTAATCTCTCTCTGACTTTGTATACAAACTTTTTTTTGAATGAAGATATTGAATTAAAATCTTAGAATTTGTAGCAAACAATTTTGTCAACTAGTATTGAAATTGTTGGTCCAAATCCATATTCTGATAGTAACCTGCTAAAATCAAACAATTTGTTAATGAAATATAGGTCTGCAAGGAGGTAATTGTAGGATTTTTGAAAGACCTGTGGAATGAGATCAGTCTGTGAAGGTTTAACTCTTCATGAGATAAATTGGCATATTTCTCAAGCATATCTCCTATGGACAGGGGAGTCAAGGCTTGACCACGTTGAAAATGTAGCATCTCATTGATTACTGAGCAGTAATTGGGAAAAGGATGTCTTGGTTTGGGGATAAGACTGCTCTCTGGTTAGGATCATAATTTGCATGGCAAAGATGGATTATTTCAGGGAAAATATGAACAGAGGGTAAAAGGTATCTAGAGAAATTAGATTCACATAACCCAATAACGTCCAAGCCATTCAAATAATTATCTTTGCAGCGACAATGAATTCGAAGGGGGCTTTCACTGAAAACTAAGTCTTTGATCTGAAAATATTTATCCACTAATGGAAAATATTCCAATTCTCTATGAGGGGCGTTCAATGGAGCAACATTTAAAGCCACCGGGACTTCCATTTTTGGTTCTTGTGGATTCAAAAACGGAAATTCGGGGGTTTTATGAAAATGGAGCACAATTTCAGGTTCCGACGGGGGAAACGGATACAATTGCAAGTTCAGGAATATTATTTACAGTCTTTAGGATCAAGGAATGAACTAGCAATCAACTTTAACTCTGTTTTAGTGGAAAAACAAGGAAAGCTGAGTTTTTTTCAGAGTTCAGGGCGAAATGGAGTAAATACCTGTTTTTAGAGGAAAAACTGTGATTAACAGATACCAGCTAGTGGCGAGTGAATACTGGAACACTGGTCTGGTAGTAGCTTTCAGTAGAATTCAGTTGAATAGTAGTTGACAGTTGATTTTTGAATTTCTTTGCATGGAGGACAAAGTCGCTTTCAGCACACAGAATAATGGAAAATGCGCGAGTTTTTGTTTTATTTAAAAGTCAAACGGGTGGGGAATATTTTATTATTTTATGGGATGACGTCAGCGAATGGGAGGCGAGTCACAGGGGAACGGTGGTAAGCAGTTTATTCCACACCACCTTTGGGAGCAGGCGGTTTTTAACGAATTGGCAGTGATTCCATTGAGCACACGACGCGTGGCCAGTGCACTGTTTGGAAACCACTCCCATTTCGCGCGTTAAGTCTCGGACGGAGGATGGGGAGCGGAATGCTTGTGAGCCGTAGATCTTCAGGCGGATGATCCAACGGTGCTCTGGACGGGACGCTGTTGTGGGAGTTAATGCGCGGGCCCAAAGTAATTAACGTTAATTAATCATTTCGGGAGGCGTTTGATTGGCGGAAGGTAGGTTATTAACTAATCCAGGTGATTAATTAATTCCATTTTTGTGAAGGGTCGGGGTCAGAGATTTTCGGGTTTTATTTGTTTTTTTCGTTTAAAACATAAAAATATTTGTTTAAACGCTTTTTCTATGTATTTTTTATTATATAGAAATAAATCAATATGATTTATTTACTATAAGGGGCGGGGATAGTTATATGGATATGTTTTTAGCCAAAGAGATTTATAATGCGGGTTTTTTATTTCCTAATGTGAGTTTAAATACTTTGGCTAAAACCTATTGTAAAAGGGTTTTTTTGGGTTATTTATATAAAAGAAGTTATATATATAGGAAAAGGTTATTTTCAATAGGGATTTAATAGATAAATTAGAGTTAATATGACAAAGGACAAGATAAACTCAAAATACTTAACTATAACTAAGAAAGTGAAGATTTATAAAAGTAATTTGCATCATATCAACTTCAACACTTAGACTTAGACTTAGAATAGCAAGTAATTTTGAGGGATTTTATGGAATATTTACATGATTTTCCTAAGTAAAATGGGATTTTACTTAGGAAAGGATTAAAAGTGAATGAGTATGATGATGAATAATTTTTAGTACTGAGGTCTTTTCAATTATTGGGTCGAGGGTCCGGTCCCTCCAAAATTCAAGGAAATGCCTTGAGCCCCTTTAATCTTCAAATTCCTTAGCACTTTGGGGAAATTAGTGAAAGCTTTAGGGAAAAAGTGAGATGGGAAGTTAATGATTTTGACTTTGCTTTCTATGACATGCTTCTAGTGTATCATCTTCCTTTGCAATTTGTGATGAAAGTAAAAGATTAGCACATTTAAAACCATCATTCATCACATGTAATTCCAGCATACAACATCTACCTACCCTATCTACTTTACACTACCATTTTCTCTTCTTTATTAGGGTGCACTTGGACTGGCAAACCCTTATCAATCTTCTTTTTCTTTTACATGGAAAACCTATCTATTTCTACACTTATTACATGCAAGGGCTCAGATTAAACTGTTGAGCACCTTTTATTAACTCTACCTATCTACTTATCTGCCAAGATTAAACTGTTTGGTCAGATATTTATTCTCTATTCTACAACATGAAATTGAAAAATGAATGAGTCAAGTTTAAACAGTTTGACTCTTCATAAATTTTGGCAAAAATTTGACAAACTGCACACAATTGCTTATTACAAAGAATGAAATAGTAGTGGCATTTAGACTCGCACACTTTCCTGGTCTATTTTGGTTTGGGGTTCATTTCTTTCACTTTTTGACCATTTTATTCTTTTTACCCTTTGATTTTTCTTTTAGGGTATACCCTCTTTACATTTTTTAAATTTTTTGATTTTTTGATTTTTTAAGAATATGGAACACCTTTACACAAGAAAAAGGTTTGAACATATTGCATAGTTCAATAAGACAATCATGAAAAATGACACCTATTGGTATAGGAGTCTAACAGGGAGATGATGGTTGGGTGGAGGTAGATGATTGTCAAGTGGAAAGCAAGCTCTGTTGGATGAAGGCCCGGGGGTCTGCAAACACATCATGTGAGATGAAGGTTTACCAAGATATACCTTGTCTCTCTAGCTGATATAAGACAATCATCTTGATCAGGGAGTGATGAAAAAGGCTAGGCATTTGGTGGTCATAGCTTTTCCTCTTGACAACAGAGGTCGTTTTATCAATACTCCGAAAGAGGTAATAAGGTAGGTTCATCATTTTGACTTTGGTAAAATGCATCAGCAATCTGATATGATATGAATAGAGCCAGGAGTACCTTCCCTCACATGTGAAAAAACTGATAATCTACCTCATTAATGTTGCATACCTCTCTAGCAAATAAGAAAAAGGAAAAACAACCTTGCAGTTTTTCTGATAGGTGGGTTTCAAATAAGGCCCATAATAACCCAAATCCAATATCTTTTGTTTGAACCAAATCTCACCAACATCTAGTATATCAATTGCTTTGGAAATGATTTCAGATGAAAGCTCAAATTGGACCCCTGCTAGATTAACTTGGTGGTTTTGTAGGCTACAAGCAAACAACCTGGTTAAGTCTGGATGGTATTCAACTTGCTTGACCTTCTCACAAAAATGGTAGCACCCTACATCTTGGAAATATGAAAAGATCATGGGAGAGGAAGTAATTGGAGTGGTGTCTAGGGGCTCAAACCTTTTAGCTTTTCCTCCATGATGTTTTGGCTTGGTGGGAGTATGAGTATCATCACTATTTGTGTGACTATCTCTCTCTGCCATGATGACTAGTCCAAACAGCAGAAGGAACCTTCAGTTTTCTTTAGGTATTTGGAGCAAAATAGGTGGTGTAGGTCAAACTTTTTCAAAGAGGAAAGCTAGGGTGAGGACAGCTTTCAAAGCTTGGACTTGGTGGTAGAGGTCAGGTTTATAGTCACTCAGTCTTCTTTGTATAAAAACCAATCCTTCTTATAACCCTAGTTCAAAGACATGACAATTTGTTTTTTCAAAGTCTAGGGTTTTGGTCAATTTCTAATCATGGATGACCTCTCTGATAAAAAATAATTGGGAGAACGAAAAAAGGTTGACCAACCTTGTTTTAACTTGCAGAAGCTTCGTACAGGCCAAAACCCAATTTTGAAAGCATTTGGCACAATTTTCTAAAGTGTTGCCAAGGGCGCAGGGCCTGTGCGCAACGCCGGGCCGGTCAGGCTGTCAGGGCGTAGCGCCGGGTGGAAAAACAGTCTCCCGGTGGTCATTCCTCTGCCTGCGCGTAGCGTAGTGTAGTATTACACTGCTTGCCTCGCCCCTGTGTGTAGCGCCGGAGGCTAGCGGCGTAGCGCCGTGCTCAGCGCGTAGCGCCTGCCAAGTTTTCACATTTTGCCCGGAAACCCAAAAACTTCCTTCTCAACGGCTTCTTCTCCTCGGTAATGGGAAAATGATGCATGGGGAAGGTTCAAATTGGATTTTATACTTGATTTTAAAAGTAAAATTAAAAGAACAAACCCACTTTTGTAAAGTTGGGGTTTCCTATCTTTTAATGTGAAATTTTGACCAATGTTTGCTGTGAACACTTTTTTAAATATTTTTTGGAAAACATGTTTATTCCTGCCTTTGCCAATCTTTTGGGGAGCAATATTTTTTAGCGTGGAGACCCTTTTTTGGGAGCCTATCGTTGAGATGCAGAAATCTAGGTCACATTTTGCCCTTTCTTGACAATAACTCATAACTTGACTTTTTACCTTAAAAACTATGTTTTTCTATCCTTTGGCAAAAAATGGTCTTCTTTAACCTGATACCCTTTGTCTTTATTCTCTTAGTGCAGGTGAAGCAGTGCTATCTTGGGAAAAAACATTAAAGAGGAGGCTTTTGTCCTTGAAATCTCTGAGATGGCTCCGTGCTTGTCATCAATGTTTTGTTAATCCACCAAAACAAACTTTGACACTCTTTTACCTACATGCTTGTTGTTTTTGTCTTGTTTGGGTCTGCCTCTTGGTGATGATTATGCCCTATTACTTTGCCTCCTCTTGTTGTTGGTGGTCATCTTGGCTAAAAAAAATGTGAACAAGGGCAGTTGTCCCTTGCAATGTTTGTACTCTAAGCCAAGGAGGCCCCTTTGAATGCAATCCTTTTTATGCAGGAAGGCATAACTTGCTGGGCACCAAATCCATCCTATAACTCAGTGAAACCTTTGGTGACCTAATGGGGAGCTTTGGATTTGGATTTTGGATAGGCATTTAGAATTTAGGGATTACCAAGTATAAGATAGGACCAGTGATAAGCTTAGTTTGTTTTGAAGACCTAGGATCTAGCACCTCTGATTATTTAGAGGGCCTACAGAGACAATCAGTGTATGAGAATATTATGGAAGAGTCAGCAAGATTATTGGATTAGTAGGTTTGAACAGTAGTAGGGAATCTTGTAGATAAGCAGAACAGAGGATTTGGGCCAAAAGGCAAGACATGGTGAAAAATGGGTGACAGTTGGGGTAAAAATAAATGGCTTGAACCCAGGATGGGTCTTCTAGGAGTGGTGGGCTAGTGATGACTAGATAGGAGATGGAAAAAATAGGAAAAAAATTATCCTAAGGGTAATGAAGGCCGTGAGATTTCTAGAAATCACAATGCTTCATGAACTTTGTTTCTAGAAATCTGGAAACAATGCTTAGTCATCCTTAGGTATGAAAATTATGGATGACTAACAGTGGCTCCACTAGGAGAGGGCAGCTCCTTTTCAGGAGGTGTCCAGAACTTTCAGATATCTTGGTTTATGAAGACTAGTGCCTCCTCCATTGGGCGGATTTTTACCTCTTTCACTTGCCGATGCTTGCTTGGAGCTGTGATCTTTAGTAATCTAAAAAACATAATTAACATCAACATCATCTCTACCTACCCACACTACTTGTCTAACGTTTTTCCTACCTTAGGTGCATTTGAACTGGCAAACCCTTGACATTTTTATTTTTTGAAAACTGAAATCAAACTATCTAATGGTACCCTTATTTCTTCCAAGAGTTCAGATTAGGCTAATGAACTCTCTTATTCTCTATCTAGTCTGATCATTTGTCAATATTAAGCTGTTTGACAAACTTCGTTCTCTAAGCTATAAACATGAAATTGAAAGCATGGCTTAAATCAGGATTAGGCAACCTGGCTTATCATGAGTTGTGGCATAAGAACAAGCTGCACACAAACATTATTTTGCATAAAAGTAAAATAGAAAGATAAGGGTTGTGATCTATCATTTGTTGTGCATCCTCATCTTCCTCTTTGGTTCTGTTTTGAGCATGTGGAACCAGTATCTTTTCATTCCTAATCTATTCTCTTTTGACAAGTCAAGTTTACATGATTTTGACAAGTTTTTCTTTCACTAACCTATCAGCAAATAAATTGAAAACATGTTCAGCCATGATTAGGCTAGATGACTGAACAAGACTTGTTTTTCAAAGAAAAGTAGTGACGTTTAGACTTGCACACTTTCAGCACATCATTTTTTTTTCTGGCATGGGGCTGTACCTATCTTTCAATTCCTACCATCTTTTCCCCTTTTATATTTTTTAGGGTTTTTTGTCTTTATATCCTTCCATCAAACAATGGTATGTACAAGGAATGAGAAAGTTTAAACTAAGGTTTTTGACAAAAGTAATGTTTAAGCATCCTCCCATTTACAGGACCTCCAAACATTTCAGTTCCATCAATTTTTTTCAAAAAGAAAGCATTGTTGCCTCTCATCGAATCAATGATATAGGAGCCTTTCCACAGATTTTCAAACTTACCATGTTTGCCTTTGTCCTCCCTTCTTGAACCCCATTTCAGAACCTTGTCTCCAATCTGGAAATCATTTTCTTTGGTTCTTCTATCAAATATTTTCTTGATATTGTCTTGGATAGCTTGTGTCTTTTTGTAAAAAATTTCTCTTGACTGCTGCAAATGAATGGTTTGGTTCAGCGTCCTCTGCATGTCATTTTCTTCTGATTGAACTTCTTGAAGAAGATTCATGACTAGGACTCTTAAAGAGGTGGGAAAAACGGCATCCATGCCATACACTAGTTGATAAGGAGACATATCAATAGATTTTTTGGTGGTTAGTCTATCAGCCCATAGTGCATGCACTAGTTTGCTATGTTGTGCTTTTTTATTTTGTTCTAAGAGCTTCTTATTGATGTTTACCAAGCTCTTGTTAGAAGACTCAGCCAGTCCATTCCCTTGTGGATAATAGGCAGTGGAGTGACTGAGCGTGATGTGATATTTATAGAAAAAGTCCACCATTTTCTTAGATGTAAAGGCAGCAGCGTTATTGGTAATGATCTTCTTAGGACAACCAAACCTGGATAGGATGTTGGTTTCAATGAATTTGATGATAATTGATTTAGTGGCGTTTCTAGAAGGGATGGATTCTATCCACTTGGTGAAATAATCAGTGGCAGTGAGGATCCACTTATGTTGGGCAGATGAAGTAGGATGGATCTCTACTATGAAGTCCAAACCCCACTGCTAAAAAGGGGCTTCAACACTGATGGGGTGCAAGGGTAAAGGTAGGAGCTTTATTTTTCCCTCAAAGATTTGGCATTTATGGCAAGTTATGACCAGTTTGTGAGTATCGGAAAATAAGGTGGGCCAATAGTAGCCAACTCTAAGGATCTTATTGGCTGTGGTCTTCCAATAGAGGTGGCCCCCACATTCTCCTTCATGTAGTTCATGCATGATTTTTTCTGCATCATCTTCAAGCAAACATTTAAGCAGCAAACCAGCAGAACTCTTCCAGTATAATACTCCATCTAAAATGCAAAAATTTAATGTTTCTGTTTTAATAATCTTGCTTTAGTTTTTGATAAAGAAGGGGGAGCATTGAGATAAGGGAGCACATAAATAATATCAGCATACCAAGGTGAATTTAGAAACATTTCTTCAATGTATGGTGTTGTACTTTCTTCATTTTCTTCTAACATGCCAACCATATTCATGTCTAGAGCTTGGAAATTTGAGTCAGCCATAAGTTTTGCAAGTCCTTGTCCCTTAATCAATTTAGTGGGTCTGATTTCCAAATCATATTCTAAAATGGTAGCAATCCACTTGCCCCTTTTACCATCAGGGTCTTGATTAAGTATATCTTTGACAACCGTGTTTGGGATAAAGGCTATGATATGTGAATGCAAAATATAAACTCTAAAGTTCTTCAAAGCTTTGATTAAGGCAAAGGCTTGTTTCTCCATAATGTTATACTTTAGAGGAGCATCCCTTAAGGCTTTGTTGAAGAAAACTATGCGTTGTTCTTGCCCCATGATGTTCTTTTGCAATAATATTGCTGCCATAGTATGTTCAGAGGCAAAGGATAAAATGTTAAAGTCCTTGGTGAAGTCAGGGCTTATTAAGACTGGTGTTTTCGTGAGTGCTTGTTGTACCAGCTCAAAAGATTGTTTTGCTTCCATATTCGACTTCACTCCTACTTCCTTTTTCAACATATTGGTGATATTTCTTAGGAGCTCAGCAAGGTGAGGGATGAATCTTCTTAGGAAGTTGATCTTTCCAATGAAATATTGCAGCTCTTTAATGTTTCTAGGGTGGCTTATTTTTAAGATGCCTTCTATTCTTTTGGGATCTATCTTGATTCCCTCCTCAGAGATGATGTGACCCAAGATTTTTCCTTCCTGAAGGCCAAACAAAGTTTTCTTAGGATTGAGGGACAGGCCATACTTTCTACATTTTTCGAAGACTTTTCTCAAGTGGACTAAGTGCTCCTCATCAGTCTTAGAGTAGACAGTGATGTCATCAAGGTATATGACTATGAAGTAAGCTATGTCTTCTGAAAAAGCTATGTCCATTTTCCTTTGGAAAGTAGCCCCTGCATTCATTAAACCAAATGGCATTTTAACATACATGAATGTACCCCAAGGTGTAGTGAAAGTAGTTTTAAGTTGGTCATTTGGAAAGACTAGAACTTGGTTGTAACCTGAGAACCCATCTAGTAGTAAAATTCTTTGTGAGCCAACTACCTTTTGGAGTATGTGATCCATTTTAGGCAAGGGGTAATTGTCTTTCAAGGAGGCTTTGTTCAAATTTTTGAAGTCGATACAAAGCCTAATTTCATCGGTCTTCTTCCTAACTGACACAAGGTTGGACACCCATTCCGAGTATTGGACCGGGACTATGATCCCAGCATCATACATCTTTTTTATTTATTTTTCAACTGAGCGTAACAAAAGGGGGTTTATTCTTCTCAACTTTTGTTTAGATGGTTTTTGATTTTCTTTGAGAGGAATTTTATGTTGAATGATTTTGGTGTCATAGGATTTCAATTCTTCATACCCCCAAGCACACACATCTTTAAATTCTCTAAAAAGCTCAATGTATTTATGTTTTGTGAGAGATGGGAGATTTTTGGACAGCTTGATCATTTTGCGCTCTTTCATCTCTCCAATGTTACACTCTTCTACATTTGTTTCAGTGGATTCCATCTTCGGTTTTTTAGCTACATCATTAAAATCAAACAACTCTTCTAGTGGTGTAAGGCCTCTTGGCAAGGTGTCATTTTTGTACTACAAAATTTCAAATTCTCTTTGATCAGATTTATCAAATAATTCTGCAACACAAGATTTTTGAAGGTGGTTTATATCATCATCAAAGGGAAGCTCTATTTTGGGAGTTTCTTTTTCAGTAGAAATATTTCTTTCAAATCTCAAACTCTGTTTTGTACTTGCAAAGTCATTTTTGGATTGCAGAAAATCATCTATTTGGTCATCATTTTCAAACACTTGCCAATGTTTTAGGTTGTCCAGTACAATAGGCATGTTCTTTATTTTGATGAGGCATTGATTTTCTTCATAACGTAAAGAGAAATTGCTGGCAGCAAAGGCAAGCTCATTGGCAAGGCAGTTTTGGGCCCTAGGGATGAAAGTGAGCTCATATTTCTCAAAGGTTTTGAGAAGGTCTAGGGAAGCATTTCTATATTCCCTTAACCTAGGCTTCTTGGCTGAATATCCTCCCTTAATTTGATTTATGATCAGTTCTGAATCTCCTTGAACCAATATTTTCTTAGCTTTGAGGTCTTTGAGTAGGTGTAAACCAATAAGGAGAGCCTCATATTCTGAAACGTTGTTGGTGCATTGGAAATATAGCCTATAGGAATGGCCTTTATTTGTGTTGTGGAACCAAACCCCTGCTCCTGAACCAACCTTACCACAGAGCCATCAAAGCTTATATGGAAAAGGGTGTCAATTTGAGTTTTGTCAATATTCTGCACTTTGGGGTTGCTAGGATTTGGGGTGTCAATTTCTTGGTCAGAGGACGGGCTTGGTTGTTCTGAGGGGCTTAGTCCTTTCTCCTTGTCATCTATCTGTTCATCTATGTCATTTTCATTGTACAGGATGATGGAGTCAAGGTCTGAGTGAATGGAATAAACCGGTGTGTTATTTGGCCTATCTATGTTACTCACCATGTATTTCATGTGGGATTCCCGGTATAATCTTCTTGTTTGATTGAACACCAGGATGGTGGCATAAGTCATGTCCATTTGAAGGATTCCTTGGAGTTTGGGCCCCCATGATCTAGATAAAAGCATGCCATATTTTGGGGGGATGTCAACCACAACTATATCCATGACTAGACTTTTAGCGGGGATTTGTGCTAGATTGACACATAGATCCTTGATTAGGCCTAGACACTTGACCCTACTGGAATCAAAAGAGTACAAATGTTTGTGGGGTTTTGTGATCTCTAAGCCCAATCTCTCCATCACAACCTCTGGCATGAGGTTGTGTGAGGCACCGTAGTCTAACATAGCATTATGCATAATTTTATCTTTTATGTTTAGACTTACATAGAAAGGAGAGACAGCTCCTTCTTGATATTTTCCCTCCACCTCAGGACCAAACAATAATTCTAGTTTATCATCAGTTAAGTTTAGAGTATCGGTATCACTCCCTATATTTAAAACTTTGAAAATCTGGGACCTATATACCTCTTGGGTTACCAGCTCAGTGAGGGGTATCTTGATCTTGGCAATCTCCCCCTCAAAATTGAAAGGTATATGTGTCTTTATTGCATTTACATCAGTTTTATCAGCCATGAACTTTTCTATATTTTTAATTTTCTGATTCTGATTTAATGGTTTGGAAAGCAAGATTTTTTCAGGGCCACTAGCTGAAGTACTAGGGCAGCTTGAATCTTTGTTAGGTTGACTAATCTTTGGCTTGTTTAGTTCAGTTTTCTTAGCCATAATATTTGAGCCTTTTGTTGTCTTTTTAGGGATAGGTTCAGAGGTTGTCATAACAGCAGTGTTTGGCTGATTGGTTTTGGGAATATCTTGACTCTTTTTGCTCCTAAGGTCATACTACCTATGGACTTCCATTATGGCATTCTCAAATCCTAATTTATAGTCTTCGGAATCTTCATATGATTTCTCATGTGATTTCGAGGAAAACATCCTTTGTTCTTCTTCAATAAGGAATGTGTTATCCTCATCATCCGAACCTATGACATTTACATGATCTTCTTCCAACTACTCAGGATCTCTTTCTTCTTCATCTACATAGCTGTCTTGGATAGGGGGTCTAATTTGTTGGTCACTCTCTCTTTGTCTGAATGGAGGAGGATCTCTTCTAAAATTTTGATTTCTATTCCTGTTTTGAAGATTGGCTTGAGTTTCCCTAGGAGGTGTTCTCTCATTCAAACTGAATTATTCCATCATCCTCTCCATTGTCCTAACTATGGAGTCAAGTTTGGTGTCGGAAGTGGAGGGTGCAGGTGTTGTGTCATCTCTATAAGTCACTCTTTTTTCTGATCTTACCCTAGTCCTTCTCTCAATCAAATTGGTCTCTGCACTCACAACCCCCTTTTACATGTCTTCTAGAGTTAGGTAATCTCTCTCCCTTAGTTGATAGGCCATATCAGCATCAAATCCTTCGGGATATTTCACCAAGGCCAAGCCTTGTGGGGGTTTTATGTGAGGTGGGAGAGCATTGTAAACACTGTTAAACCTAGTGGAGTAGTCATGAACACTTTCTCCCGGATTTCTCTTAATATTGTCATACTTGGACAGAATTTGGAGGGGATTCTTCTTGATTTCCTATTTGTTCAGAAAGGTTTGGTATAGAGTAGGGAGATCATGAATGCTGGCAGGAGGTAAGTATTTAAACCATTTCTTGGGCTCTCCCCCTAGGCTCTGAGCAAAAATCCTCATTTTTATGGTTTCTTCTTCTATCTCCATATAGTCAAAAGCATCATTGATTCTATCTAAATGTTTTTGAGCAGTGATGGATTCAGTCACTAGGAAGTGAGGGATTTTAGACTAATAATCATTTGGAAATGGCAATAGTGGTTGTTGTAGAGCCAGTGGAGCATACCAGGCTGCCATGATTTGAGGGAAAGGAAACAAGGGTTGATTTACAAGGGGAGTATTTGTGAGAGGTGGAGGATGGAGTGAGGTGGTTTGCACACTGGTGGTATGGATGGCTGTAGTTGAGGTACTTGGACCGGAAGACTAATTCTGAGTAGATTTGAGATGAAAAGGGATGAAGTGATGGAGAAGCTGAAAATCAGGTGGAGTGGAAGGGGAAGCTTCACTACCGGAGCTTTGCTGCAAATCCATGGGCTCAAAGTCAACTTGGTCAACCCTACTCTGTGACTTGGTCCTGATGGTGCAAATCAAACTGAGGATCTTGTGAAATTGTAAGGTGTTCTGGAGTAGAAATTGCTCTATGGATGGTCCTAACAGTGGGTGAGTTTCCAACTTTAGTATTTTGCCACAAAATCTTTTCTAGGTTATCAACTACGGTAGGAGGATTTGGGTCCGAGTGTGATCTGGTATAGATCCTTCGTGAAGCCAAATCTCTTTATTCACACAAGGTACAACTAGGCCTTTAAAGACTAGTTTGGACTGATTTGACACAATCTTAGAACAACCTATGGGACTAGTGGGATGAGGAAGGCCTACTGGAGGCTAGTGGAGTCGCCAGGTGGATTTTTTTTTGAAATTTTGAAGATATGTATACAATGGTCCACCACCAAATCCTTGATAAAAAATCAATATAGGGAGTACTTTTTTGGGTTTTTAGTTTCTTTATGCAGCCTTGAGGTAAATGAGTATCCCCTAGCTAAGTCATCATCTTGCCAGGATGGTGAAGTAATTAGTTTCTACTCTGGATATGGGTTGGTTTTTTAAGTCAAACTAGGGATGGATATGAGTCTACAAGAGTTTTTCAGGCTACTATGAACTCAGTCCCACCGTGATCGCCATTATGTTGGTGTGAGCGGTGGGATAAATCCACAAGATAGTACTCTTAAGGGTTTTTTGAAAGGTTTAGTGAAGTCTAAGTTTGTTTATCACTCATAGTCCCACCGTGATCGCCATTATGTTAGCTCCCCGTAATTTTCTAGATTGATTGAGATACAAAGGTACAAGGTAACATCAAACCAAGATTTGGAATCCTAGGACCTAGCCTTCCTGGATTCGGAGAGGGATCTCTCTAGTAGGTGCAAAGATGTGAACTTGTTTGCTGATTAGGGTTGATTTTAGGCTAGATGTTAAGTGCAGGGTATTTTGATTTTTTTTTTGGGTATGATGCTCATATGGGTTTAAATAGAAAACAAGGAAGATTGTTAAGTCATTGGGCAATGGAGTTAAACAAGGTCATGAATGAATTCATCAATGGTTTCAAGAGCATTTGCAGGGAAATTTAACTTGGTTGGTGGATCTTTAAGGTTGTGAAGGATCATGAGATGGACATTAAACTTGAGAACAACAAGCTAATAAAGGGCAGAATTAGAATCCTTTATATACTTGTAAACTAAGAGAGTTAGAAGATTTATAAGCATAGCAAGAGAGTCAACAGGTTAAGAAACACCTAATCCATTTGATTTCAGACTGAAAGCAGATAATAAACCAAGACAACATTCAGATAAAACATATAAAGGCTAAACTTGTTTAATTTTTAATGGATTTTATCATCAAGAGCAAGAAAAACATTTAAGTTGCACAAGTAACTATAACCATGGAAGGAGAGAAAAACCCTAGCATCGACAGTGACAGCTATGAAATTTCCTCGAGACAATTTTAGCTAAGTAAAGGCAAAAAGCATGGTTTAGACAGACTTCTTTGACAAACTATAGGCAAAGCTGCTTCAAAGATGATTTCAAGAACAGAGTATTTCAGAGGTAACAATATGCAGGGCTAACCATAAATCATAATTGATACTAACTGATCTAAATCATTCAAGAAAATTGACAAGCCAAAAACTTATTAGAGAGCAAGAGATGAATTCTCTAACATATCTTAAGCAGAAGAAAACATTTAGGCAGTGAAGGAAACAAACAGATCTAAGGTGCCATCAACAAGCATATCTTAGTCTAAATTTTTTGTCCTATTGCAGCAAAGATGGATGGAAAACATATGATAAACTTAGAAAACATAACAAGATAAAACTTCACCATCAACTAGACCTATGGATCCTGCAAACAGTCCTTCTCCATCAACAAGTGAATTAGATCATGCATAAGCTCCAAGACATCAATTTCTCATCAAAGGCTTCAAGGGACTATGTATTACTTCAGCATAAGTCATCAACATCCAAAAAAATATACAAGAGCCTCATGCTCTATTTATGGAGAAAATGAGGAGGTGGAAACCCTAAGAGGCTTCCAGAAACCCTAATTTAGCCATAAATGTCATAAATGTGCGTAATGACCATGCAAGGCCCAAGACACATAAGAGATAAGGAAATAAATGAAACACACCAAAACATAACTCCCCAATAAAATCAGGAGTGTTTTATCCAAGAAAATATTTAAAAACTAATTTGTCATTAATTAGTGTCTTTTGTTGACTTTTTGTCAAAAAGTTGTCTCTGTGAATAGCTCCATATCAGCAAAAATTGGGGTCATTTGCAGCTGAGTTTTGGACCCCTTCCCGGCGTCGGATTCAGGCCCGTGATAGCTCATTGGAAATCTTACAGAGTCTACTTTACATAAATACTTGAGTTGTGCTGAATGGATGTGATTTACCGAGTCAAAAATCAAATCTCTCATGACTGCTCAAAGCGCAGTGCCAAGCCTAAAAAGGAGGCAGAAAGGTCATTTTTGAGGTGTTTTTTGACCTTTTGAGGGGGAAAAAATGCTACAAATGATCTGAATTTTTTTGGGGAGACTGCTGGAGACATGAAAAATCTAGAAATGTAAACTTTAGCAGCTAAGGATGCCCCAAAAAATATCATAGAGCTTAGGGTGTTGCGCTCCTAGGGGCCAAAATTTGGAAAAAACAAAAAATATATGGATTTTCTTCAAAATTGGTGGATAGACCCCTAAAGGGGTTTTAGACACATGCTGAGTGTTAGGACCTCATAATGTACCATTTTGACTACATATTTTGTTACCACTTTACTTTTTCGAGTCCATATTTAAAGCTTACATTATCACTTCCATCCATTTTTCCCAAAGGTATATAATGTTCTTCTCTTTACTATGTGTTTAATTTGTTTTGCATATAATTCTACATTAATTTTATATTTAATCATTAATTGAAGGTATATATTTGATGAGACAGTTTAAAGAACGTAGATAATCTATTTTGAAGATCACGTTGCTGAAACAGTCAACAGGCACGCAAATCCTGTTGCTGAAACAGCCCGTGATTTGCGATTTTGAAGGTGTATTTCAAGTATGACGGCAACAAGACAAAGACAAGCAAGGGAAGCTATTACACGGACCATTCTGAAGCCAGTATTCTTGTATCCATCGTAACAACATTCTGATATGGAAGAACAGAAAGACCCTGTTTTAGACAGAAGATCAGATTTAGATAAAAATAGGATTTCGTTGATGTAACTGTAATAGATGTCTCCTCTTTAAAAAGAGGAGACATCAGAATTAGAAGGATAGTTAGAGACTGTGGGAGGTGCATTTTCCTTAACAGAGAAGGAGTGAGACTCTATTGTAATATGTTTCTTTTTGACAAATGAATAAAAGTTTGTTTTGAGCACTTCAATTTAATTTCCTTCTCTGGGGAATCTTGTGAGAAGGAAAGGGCCCGCCTTCATCACAATATTCACCCATTTGCTCCTGTAGTCTGTTAAATATTTATGTTATTCACACCCTGGTTAAACCATGTTTGTTGAAGTTATTTATGCAGTTCTGTGTTTATTTTTAGAGCTTTGTTTTCACTATTTACTGCATTAACTTTATACAATTCATCCTTGAGAAGCTGTGAGTTACTTTATTTCAGCAATCTGTTTGTGGAATGAATGTGTGACAGTTTGATACCAGGAAATAGGTGCTGAAGATTCCTGCTTCGAGGAATAGGGTCATGTTCTCCGTTATAGTTGATTGATCTTCCTTTCTGTAGAATGATTTTCTTTCGTTATCTTTTCTAGGATTCCTTTAATGAAAGTCTGCAATAGAAGGATTGTCTTTGCTGTAACACGAGTAGCCTTCAGCTTTGTTAAAGTAAGGTGTGGACAGTGTGGTTAATATAATTAGTGTGATTAATACTACAACACTTCTTTGCTTTTGAAATTGAGCATATATAGTGTGTGATTGCCTTTGGAACAAACAGACCTTCCTGGGTTGACAATTTATGTGGCACTTGAATTGTTAAAACAATTAAAGTGACCAACACTGAGAAGCATCAGCCAAGATCCTGAGGTTGTTGTGAACTTTGGGCCTTTTTAGCTCTTCTAGCTCTAGGAGGGCTTGCCTCAATTTAGAATTTGCAATCATGCTCTTCCTTGCATAGTGTTTGACCATTTTCTTCTGCAAAGCAAGGCCCCTCTTGACCTCTTTGAAATGTTTGTGCTCTTGCTTGTAATAGTAGATGACCCTTTGTGCTCTTTCAAAATCCTTTTCCCATTCTTGAAGCTGGTCATATTTTCCTAGGAGGAGTAATTTTGTATTTATCCCTTGGTCTTCATTATCATTGTCTAGATCAACAAAGAGAGGGCCTTGAGAAACCTTTTTAATCCTTTTTCTCCTCCTGACCGGTGCCTTTGGCTCAACACTCTTCATTTTTTCTTTGCCTTCGTTCGATGCTTTGGTATTTTGAGAGGAGGTGGCCCTTTGCCTTTTAGAGGCAGCAAACACACTCTTATTCCCTCTATGATAAGTGCATGAGAGAGGGGAAATCATGGGAGTCTCAAAGGAAATGTTGTCATCATTTTGTCCTTCACTCTGCTCTGATTTTTCTATGTCTTCTATGGACTGATTTTTGTCAAGCCAGTCATGACAGCTGTCATGACTGTCATGACTCTTTCTTAGAATATTTTGGGCACTTAGATAGCCGCCTCCCTCATCTGGCTATTTTCCTTCTTCATTGTTTTCCTCTTCTTCCTCATTGTCATATTCTTCTTCATCATCATTGTCATCTTCCTCTTCATCATCATGTTCATTGTTTTCATCTTTGTTTTCTTCTTCCTCATCTTGCTGCCCTTGGCCATTGCTGCTTTCTTCTTGGCCACTTTCCTCTCCCTCATTTTCTTCTTCCTCTATATCATCTTCTTTTTCAATGCTTTCCCCATGATCATGGTTGCTTACTTCATCGTCTTCTTCATTTTCATTCTCTTCCTTCCCTTCATCAACTTCTTCTTCTTCAACTTCTTCTTCACTGTCCTCTCCTTGTTCATCATTATCTGTCTCATCTTCTTCCTCATTGTTGCCTCCTTTTTTCCCTTCACTAGGGCTACTGTCAGCCCCTTCACTTGATAAATTAGGGGAGGAGGTAATAGGTGAAATTATTTGTGAATAAAGCACATGGGAAGATGATGGCTGGGTGGAGGTAGATGGTTGTGAACTGGAAAGAAAGCTCTGCTGAATGAAGGCCCGGGGGTCTGCAAACACATCATGTGAGATGAAGGTTTCCCAAGATATACCTTATCTCTCTAGCTGATATAAGACAATCATCTTAATTAGGGAGTGATGAAAAAGGCTAGGCATTTGGTGGTCAAAGATTTTTCTCTTGAAAGCAGAGGCCATTTTATCAATACTCTAGAAGAGGTAATAAGGTAGGTTCATCATTTTGACTTTGGTAAAATAGATCAGCAATCTGATATGATATGAATAGAGTCTGGAGTACCTTCCCTCACATGTGAAAAAACTGATAATCTGCCTCATTAATGTTGCATACCTCTCTAGCAAATAAGAAAAAGGAAAAACAACCTTGCAGTTTTGCTGATAGGTGGGTTTCAAATAAGGCCCATAATAACCCAAATCCAATTTCTTTTGTTTGAACCAAAACTCACCAACATCTGGTATACCGGTTGCTTTGGAAATGATTTTAGATGAAAGCTCAAATTGGACTCCTTCTAGATTAACTTGGTGGTTTTGTAGGCTACAAGAAAACAACCTGGTTAAGTCTGGATGGTATTCAACCTGCTTGACCTTCTCACAAAAATGGTAGCACCCTACATCTTGGAAGTATGAAAAGATCATGGGAGAGGAAGTAATTGGAGTGGTGTCTAGGGGCTCAAACCTTTTAGCTTTTCCTCCATGATGTTTTGGCTTGGTGGGAGTATGACTCTCATCACTATTGGTGTGACTATCTCTCTCTGACATGATGACTGGTCAACACAACAGAAGGAACCTTGAGTTTTCTTTAGGGTATTTGGAGCAAAATAAGTGGTGTATGTCAAACTTTTGCAAAGAGGAAAGCTAGGGTGAGGACAGCTTTCAAAGCTTGGACTTGGTGGTAGAGGTTAGGTTTATAGTCAGTCTTCTTTGTATAAAAACCAGTGCTTCTTATAACCTTAGTTCAAAGACATGAAAATTTGGTTTTGCATAGTTTAGGGTTTTGTTCAATTTCTAATCATGGAAGACCTCTTTGATAAACAATATTTGGGAGAAGGATAAAAGGTTGACCAACCTTGTTTTAACTTGCAGAAGCTTTGTAGAGGCCCAAACCGGATTTTGAAAGCCTTTGGCACAATTTTTTGAAGTATTTCCATGGGCGCAGCTCCAGCCCGTAGCGCCTGTGGGCAGCGCCAGGCCGGTCGGGCTGTCGAGCCGTAGCGTTGGGCGGAAAAAAAGTCTCCCGGTGGTCGTTCCTGTGCTTGCACGCAGCACCAACTAGCGAGCACATAGCGCAATGTAGTATTACACTGCCTGCATCGCCCCTATTCGTAGTGCCGGAGGCTAGGGGCGTAGCGTCGTGCTCAGCGCGTAGCGCCTACCAAGTTTTCACAGTTTTCCCAAAAACCCAAAAAATTCCTTCTCAACGACTTCTTATCCTCGGTAATGGGAAAATGATGCATGGGGAAGGTTCAACTTGGCTTTTATACTTGATTTTAAAATTAAAATTAAAAGACCAAACCCACTTTTGTAAAGTTGGGGTTTCCAATCTTTTAATGTGCAATTTTGACCAAAGTTTGTTGTGAACAAATTTTTAAATATTTTTCGAAAAACATTTTTATTCCTGCCTCTGCCAATCTTCTGGGGAGAAATATTTTTTGGCTTGGAGGCCCTTTTTTGGGAGCCTATCGTTGAGATGCAGAAATCAAGGTCACATTTTTCCCTTCTTGACAATAAATCATAACCTGACTTTTTACCTTAAAAACTTTGTTTTTCTATCCTTTGGCAAAAAATGGTCTTCTTTAACCTGATACCCTTTGTCTTTCTTCTCTTAGTGTAGGTGAAGCAGTGCTATTTTGGGAAAAAACCTTAAGGAGGAGGCTTCTGTCCTTGAAATATCTGAGATGGCTTCATTCTTGTCATCAATGTTTTGTTAATCCACCAAAACAAACTCTAATACTCTTTTACCTACATGCTTGTTGTTTTTGTCTTGTTTGGGTCTACCTCTTGGTGATGATTATGCCCTATTAATTTGCCTCCTCTTGTTGCTGGTGGTTATCTTGGCTAAAAAAAATGTGAACAAGGGTAGCAGCCAAGGAGGCCCCTTTGAGTGCAATCTTCTTTATGCAGGAAGGCATAACTTGTTGGGCACCAAATCCATCCTATAACTTAGTGAAACCTTTGGTGACCTAATGGGGACCTTTGGATTTGTATTTTGGATAGGCATTTAGACTTTAGGGATTACCAAGTATAATATAGGACCAATGATAAGATTAGGGTGTTTTGAAGACCTAGAATCTAGCATTTCTAATTTTTTAGAGGGCCTGCAGAGACAATCAGTGTTTGAGAATATTATGGAAGAGTCAGCAAGATTTTGGATTAGTAGGTTTGAACAGTAGTAGGGAATCTTGTAGATAAGCAGAACATAGGATTTGGGCCAAAAGGTAAGACATGGTGAAAAATGGGTGACAGTTGGGGTAAAAATAAATGGCTTGAACCCAGGATGGGTCTTCGAGGAGTGGTGGGCTAGTGATGACTGGATATGAGATGGAAAAAATAGGAAAAAAATTATCCTAAGGGTAATGAAGGCCGTGAGATTTCTAGAACTCACAATGCTTCATGAAATTTGTTTCTAGAAATCTGGAAACAATTCTTAGTCATCTTTAGGTATGAAAATTATGGATGACTAACAGCTTCTACTACCTCCAACCTCTTTTTTACATTTAACAATTCTTTCACATAAAGATCAGATGACCAAGTGAGGGGTATGGATGTGGGACTATATAACGCAGACTCATCAATGGATTTTTCCTTTCCTTTTCCTTTATACTTGTTGTTGCCACATGCTTGAAAATATTACATGTTTTCATGTTGTTTCTTGTGAAGGACCAGAGTAATTTCCTTTTGAAACCTTTTTTCCTTGGATGCTCCCATTTTAGGCAAGCTAGTCTTCATTTTAAAATGCTTCGATACTGTTTTGAATTGACCAAAACCCACCTCCTGGCTTTGGTTGCTGAGGAAATTTTCACTTGCCCCATATCATTAGTTTCCACGGGCTCTGAAGTTTCATGTCCCATTATAATGATTTCCCAAACCTGACTCTACAGGAACGATTTCAACATTGAACTCTTACGATAAACTTTCTTCTCCACACGGAACTTCTTCTGACGTTAATTTTTTGTTGCACGGTGCACCGCTAGTGTCTAGATTTATTAAAAAAAATTGACATACTTCATGGCCATGTATGCCTCGCATCCCCCTGTATTGATACGGCTAAGCAAAATAAATGTCAAATTTGAAAGAAATATTATAATCCACGCTTAAGCAGAATACGAATCCGGCCTTTTTTTTCTGTAAGTCACAAGTCGCATCCCTCCCATGTGACTCCCCTCCAAGGTGTTGTGACTGTGCGACCATCCCTCTCATGCAACCGATTATCAGCTTGTTGTGATTGTGCGACTAGGTCGCATCCCCCTCATGTGACCGTTCTTCTTGTTGTGACTGTGCGAGTGGGTCGTATCTCCCTCGTGCGACCGCTCTTTAGCTTGTTGGGATTGTGCGACTGCGTCGTAACCCTCTCATGCGATTGATTTCAGGGTGTTGCGACTGTGCGACTATGCGACCAGGTCGCGACTGTTTTCAAATCTCCACACATTGTGCCCCCTTAGATAATTGTTTATGGATTTGAATGAGTGAACAACTAGGTTTTAGAATTTCAAGTGGGTCATTGCGCATTTTCTTTCACCGAGTCTAAATCTGAAATTTAAAGAGCCACAAAACAGCCTGTTAGCACCGTTAATCTTATTTCCTTCTGCCGGAGATTTATGTAGTTCAAAATACGTCTCAAATTGGCTTTCTTCTTGGCATGGAAGACCTGGATCCCTCGGTGTTGAGATTCAACAAGATGATGAGCTTAGTGAAAAGAGTCGCCTTCACTAAGTGGGCCCGCAGGCTATTTTTGGTGCAAAGTCTATTTTTAGACTATGTCTATTTTTAAACATGTCGATCATATTCTATGAGTTGCAGGATGCTATTTGTGGATGGTTGGTCAAGTTGGAAAAAGAGATGGACTTCTATTTTTAGACATATTGGGCAGAGTCTATTTTTAGACTGCCAGTCTAAAAATAGATATGTCGAATATTATTAGCTCTTAATAATATTTGGATTCTAAACATTATCTTATTCTCTTGGAGCACTTCAGTTAAGTGCACAGATGTGGCACAGCAGCTGACAGAAGGAATTACGCTATTCCTGAGTGTTTACTGGAGCTATTGCATGGAGGACTTCAGTTAGAACTCATGTGACAGAGTTTGGTGGAGTTGGAGAAGTAGTTGGTGGAGTTGTATTTAGTTTAACTCGGTTAGACTCAGTTGAGCTAGTTGTATCTAGTCTAACTGATTGATACACTAGTGAGAGTGGAGTGAATTAATTCGTTAATTCAAAAATAATAACTCATTAATCAACTGAAGAATACATCAGTTAACTACAGTGCATGGCAGTTTCAGTGGAGACCAGTGGAGAGATAGGTGAAAGAGCAAGTGTGACTATCAGGTTTGACTATAGTGATGCATTGATTGCATCCAACACTCAGTGGAGATGCCAATGATGATTGTGTGAGAAAGGCTAGAGTAATTCAAACTCATTCAGAGCCAATATTCAACAGGGATTGCGCAATAGAGGCAGGCTAGCAGGTGGCAAAGATTGGTGCATGGATTTGCAAGATCGGGCCTGATTAGTGTGTAGCAATTGTATTGTACTGAGAGCTTGATATGATCAGATTTGTATGAGGATTGTTACATGATATCTATAAAATATATTATATACAGATATTTGGGGTTTTCAGCTTCAGGCTTTCCCGTTAAACAACTGTGTTAATGTGTGTGAATTTTTATTGTTTCATGTGTGCATTGCAATCTTGATTTAATTTCTACAGATGATCAATGGTGGAATAGATTTTGTATTTTGCATGAAGTTAAAATAGTGTGAGATAAAGAGAATCTTGGACATATAACACATAATTTATATAATTTCTACATGGTAGCGGAGCATTTGATCATTGGAGGAGATTGCAATTATTGAAGCAGTTGAGTTTTGTGCTGGTGGAATTCGAATTTGCTGCAGTGTTTTCTTGGTGTCGAAGTTGAGCATTCATTGAAATGTCTTTCAACGGATTGTGAATGGAGTATGCCCTTGATGGGAGCTTGAATTAAATAGCATGGAAGGACAATATGGAGGTGGTGTTGGATGATAATGGGCTGAAGGAGTTCATCGATAGCGATACTCCTAAGCCAGGATCTAGCGATGCAACCGCACTTGACGCATGGAAAAAAAAGGTAGCAAAGTGTCGAAGGCTTCTTTGGAAGGTGTGAAGGACCGAATTGTGTCCAGACTTCATGGTAAAGGCACTCCATTCTTAATTTGGAAGGCTTTGACAGACTTGTTCCAAAGCAGAAGTGACCAGAGGAAGTTGGCGCTTAAATACAAGCTCAGAAAAATAAAAATGGAGAAAGGCAACAGTATACCAAAATACCTCACGAAGTTTGTCCACTGCAAGGATGAGCTGGGAAGTGTGGGGGTTACTATTGATGAAGAAGACTTGGTGAGCCTAGCTCTCCTTGGGCTTCCGAAGAGTTGGCATAGCTACGAAGACTCTGTCAATGGACGAGAGAAACTGCCAGGATGAGAGAGACTTTGGTCGGATCTTGTGCAGGAGAAGATAAGGCGGGGTACCAGGGATGGATATTCATCGAAGAATGAAGATGAAGAAAATTTTTCTTTGGATGCCAAAGCTCGGAAAGGAAAAGGGAAGAAATCTTCCAAATCCAAAGCTAAAGGCAAGAAGCAGGATTTGTCCAAGGTGAAGTGTTTTCACTGTCACCAGCACGAGCATTTTGCCACTAATTGTCCACAGAAGAAGAAGAATAAGCAGGTCGTTGGATCTGCAACTTGAGAGGCCTTAGCCTCGTAGTTTGAGCTGGATTTTTCTTTGATCGCATGCTTGGTTTCAAGTGTGATGGGATCGGTGTGGTTTCTTGACAATGGTGCGTCTTTCCATATGACCGGAGACAAAGATTTTTTTAGTGATATGTAGGAAAAGGATCTTGGAGTGCACATCGAGATGGGCAATGATGGTAGATACAGTGCGACTGGTATCGGGACCATTTCCTTTGAGAGGGAGTTCGGTAAACCTTTCATCTTGAAGGATTTCATGCATGTTCCAAGATTGAAGAAGAATTCGATCTCCATGGTGATGTTGGAAGACAAGGGTTACGATGTTGTTTTCAGTGAGGGAAAAGATTTCCTTCGGCATAAAACAACTAGTCAAACCAGGAGGATAGGGATTCGAGTTAAGAATCTTTATCAATTGCAATTAGATGGCTGTGCAGCAATGGCAGGCAAAGCAAAAGGAGTGGTGAGCCAGGATGAGGGCGAATTGTGGCACAGGAGATTGGGCCATCTTCACCATGGCGCTTTGAAAATTTTGCAACAGATTTCTACCGGGTTTCCCAAAGGTACACTTGCGCAGTCAGATCAGTGCAATGGATGTACTTTGGGAAAATTTGTGAAGATCACTTTTCATGAGAAGGATAGTCGTGCTTCGATGATCCTTGAGAGAATTCACACAGACGTGTGTGGACCTTTCTCGGTTGCTTCAACAACAAAGCACAGGTATTGTGTGATATTTTTTGATGACTTTTTTCGTAAGTGTTGGATCTTCTTCATGCAGAAGAAGAGCAAGACATACTCAAAGTTCTGTGAGTTCAAGGTGTTGGTTGAGAAAGAGTCGGGGAAGCAGGTGAAAGCTCTAAGGAGAGATAATGGTGGTGAATACATCTCTGGAGAATTCAAAGACTTCTGTATCAAAGAATGAATTCAAAGAGAACTCATAGCGCCTCATAACCCACAGTCGAATGGGGTCACGGAGAGAAAGAACAGAACAATCGCGGGTGTTGCACGGGCGATGTTGCATGATCTAGGCCTTCCCATACACTTGTGGGCTGAGGCATGCAACACTACGTTTTATGTGCAAAACCGTTGTCCTCATAGAGTACTTGGCATGAGTACACCCGAAGAGGCGTTTTCTGGTAAGAAGCCTGATATTTCTCATTTGAAGATTTTTGGCTCACCTGTTTACATTCATGTGACGAAGGATGCCAGGAAGAAGCTGGAGCCGACCGCATAGGTTGGGATATTTTTGGGGTACACAGAAACACCCCAAAATTATCGTGTGTATTTTTCAGACAGTCGGATGACTGTCGTGCGACGGGATATCAAATTTCATGAGGAGAAATCCATGAAGTTGTCGCTTGAGAGGGAGCTACACTTGCATGCAGAGGAGGAGCTACTTGTTCCTAAAGATGAGCCTCAAGATATGGATCAGCCACAAGAGGAGGTTCATGGAGTGGAAGAAACCACTCATGCAGCACCAAACATCAGAGGGCAGAAGCGCACTACAGAAGCTGAGCGACTGAATCTTGATGCAGTGCAGAATGTAGGAGTTCCTACATCACAGTGCAGACATAGACAGACACCTGACCGATTTACTAGATACATGGATCTGATGAGCAAGTGTATCGTGACGGATCCATCCTCTTTCGAGGAAGCTGTGGAGGATCCTGCATGGGTAGATGCCATGGTGGAAGAGTATGATTCGATTGTCAGAAACAGTGCATGGGAGATTGTCCCAAGGCTGGAAGGGAAATCAGTGGTAGGTTCAAGATGACGCAAAAAGTAGCTAAGTCGTCGAAGGGAGTGTCGAGAAGTATAAGGTGTATCAAGCGTTCGGGGGCTTCTCGCCGTATCGAGGGGGATCAACTATGAAGAAACCTTTGCACCTGTCGCAAGGTATTCTTCCATACGGACCATCCTTGCTCTCCCAGCGCAAATGGGTTGGCACATTCATCAGATGGATGTGAAGACTGTGTTCCTCAATGGAATCATTAAGGAGGAGGTGTAAATTGAGCAGCCTGAAGGATTCGAAATCTTCAGCAGTGAGTCACAAGTGTGCAGGCTCAAAAGAGCGTTGTATGGGCCGAAACAAGCACCTCGTGCTTGGTACACATGGATAGACAGTTATTTCACCAGACTTGGTTTCGCCAAGAGTGAGGCGGATCCAAACCTATACCAGATTGTGGTGGAGGGTAAGCTTTTGATCATTTTACTTTATGTACATGATTTAATACTAACAAGTGATGAACTGTTGATACACTCATGCAAGGCAGATCTTGCAAAGGAGTTCGAGATGAAGGACTTGGGCCTCCTTAATTATTTCCTGGGATTGGAAATTTGGCAACGGAAAGGTGAACTGTTTGCGTCTCAAGGAAAGTATGCCCAGGAGATACTGGAGAAGTTTCACACGCAAGGCTGCAAGCCTATCGACACTCCTCTTCCTGGTGGTTGGAGGAAAGAGGATGCTACATCGGCAGAGGTAATGGATGCCACTGTTTATCGATAGTTGGTTGGTTCACTCATGTATTTAGTCAATACACGACTGGACATATGTTATGCTGTGCACCAGCTTTCACAAGTGATGGTGAAGCCTACCTAGCTCTTTCGGAAGGCAGGCAAGCATGTCCTGAGGTATCTCAGGGGCACATCTGGGTATGAATTGTGGTACAGACAGTCGGATGAGGTGAAGTTGCATGGCTTCACGGATGCAGATTGGGCAGGAAGCCCAACGGATAGAAAGAGCACATCTGGAGGGATTTTTAGTATCGAATCTACGGTAGTTTCTTGGTACAGCAGGAAACAAATATCCGTGGCACTCATTTTAGTGGAGGCCGAGTACATGGCAGCAAGTTTGGCTGCATGCGAGGCTATATGGATGAGGAAGATCCTGGTCGGTTTGTTCGGTTCTCACTTAGATCCTACTGTGATAAATTGTGATAATCAGAGCTGCATTAAACTCTCGGTTAATCCAGTATTTCATGATAGATCTAAACATATTGACATCTGGTACCATCATATTAGATATTGTGTGCAGCAGAAGATCATGTTGCTTTCTTACATTCCTACGGAGGATCAGGATGCGGATATTCTGACGAAGGCGCTCACCAGGAGAAAATTCAAATACCATAGAGACAGGATCGGGGTGGTAGATAATCCCTATCTTGTTGAGAGGGAGTTTTTAGATTCAACAAGATGATGAGCTTAGTGAAAAGAGTCGCCTTCACTAAGTGGGCCCACAGGCTATTTTTGGCGCAAAGTCTATTTTTAGACATGTCGATCATATTCTATGAGTTGCAAGATGCTATTTTTTGATGGTTGGTCAAGTTGGAAAAATAGATGGACTTCTATTTTTAGACATATTGGGCGGAGTCTATTTTTAGACTGCCAGTCTAAAAATAGATATGTCGAATATTATTAGCTCTTAATAATATTAGGACTCTAAACATTGTCTTATTCTCTTGGAGCACTTCAGTTAAGTGCACAGATGTGGCATAGCAGCTGACAAAAGGAATTACGCTATTCCTGAGGGTTTACTAGAGCTATTGCATGAAGGACTTCAGTTAGAACTCATGTGACAGAGTTTGGTGGAGTTGTATTTAGTTTAACTCGGTTAGACTCAGTTGAGCTAGTTGTATCTAGTCTAACTGATTGATACACTAGTGAGAGTGGAGTGAATTAATTAGTTAATTAATTCACAAATAATAACTCATTAATCAACCGAACAATACATTAGTTAACTACAGTGCATGGCAGTTTCAGTGGAGACCAGTGGAGAGATAGGTGAAAGAGCAAGTGTGACTATCAGTTGTGAATATAGTGATGCATTGATTGCATCCAACACTCAGTGGAGATGCCTATGAGGATTGTGTGAGCAAGGCTAGAGCCATTCGAGTTCATTCAAAGCCATTCTTCAGTAGGGATTGCGCAGTAGAGGCAGGCTAGCAGGTGGCAAAGATTGGTGCATGGATTTGCAAGATCGGGCTCGATTAGTGTGTAGCGATTGTATTGTACTGAGAGCTTGATATGATCAGCTTTGTATGAGGATTGTTACATGATCTCTATGACATATATTATATACAGATAGTTGGGGTTTTCAGCTTCAGGCTTTCCCGATAAACAACTGTGTTAATGTCTGTGAATTTTTATTGTTTCATGTGTGCATTGCAATCTTGATTTAATTTCCGCAGATGATCAATGGTGGAATAGATTCTGTATTTTGCATGAATTTAAAATATTGTGATATCAGGAGAATCTTGGACATATAACACATAAGTTATATAATTTTTACACTCGGGGTTGCGGAAGCGTGGTTCAAAATGAGCAGTAAAGTGGGCACCTCCTGGCCTCCCCACAATTTCTCGCGCACTATGAAACAACTAATTAGAAAGCGGGAAGCTTGTACAGTGGAAAAGGAAATATAACTTATCTAATGCTTCGTTGTCCCTGCTAGGGCCTGCACTATGACTCCTTTTGAAACTTCAGAGGGTGTTAGCTAGCTATAAAATTTGTTATATCAAAAGCTGGCTAAAACATTTTTGGAGTCTTCAAGAAACAAGATTTTATTGCTAAAAATATGTTATCTCTTAAAGACTCTTGAAGGCCTCATGCCTCTGTCCAAATCTTCATTGTTGTTTCCATTTCAAAGCTCAAAAATTCTGTTGATTTCAAAGACAAAAATACTGCTGCAATCATCATTTTTCCCCTTCCTCCACTCAAAACTAACCTTCATTTTCTCCCCTTTTTCTCCATAAATTTCCTCTATTTTTCATGATCCCCCTTCTTCCATTCGAGAAAATCATCTTTACATAGTTTAAAACTCATTTTTAAACTATATCGAAACCCCCAAGTCCTTTGAAAACCATTGAAAATCTATAAAGAAACCATTTTTTATTACAGACTTAAGCCCCCTTGGGCTAAGTCCTAAACCACTTCCCCACATGTGCCCACGCCTCAAGAACCAGGCGCTAGACCCATCGAGCGCTTATCGCATCGGAACTTTCGGAAAAACGCAAGTCTTTTCGTGTGTAAACATTGAAACCTCCAATTGCGATGACCCGATCACACAATCGCATCGGCCTTCCCCAATCACGCAATCGCATCGGCCTTCCTTGGTCACACCAATCGCATCGGATACGTCTATTGCACCTTTACATTTCTCCACCTTCGATTGACATCCCTATGGTTCACTCCCCACCGATGATCTGATCCTCAGATCAATGGCTAGCTCTCAATCACTCTGTCGCACTCCAAGTTCATTACCCCGCCGATTGTGATCCCCCGACGCATCTCCCACCCTCGATCTGATCTGCAGATAAACGGTCTTCATTTAATCGCATCTGAGTTTTCCATCGAGTGCGTCTAAATTACTTTACTTTGCCCCCCTCTGATTGCAGATTCTAGATTTTTTCACCACCGTTGATCATTGCGCGATCGAAGGTTCCCACTTATTCTTCCCTCTGCTCTCCTTATTAACCTTCTCTTAACTAATCTCGACCATTGGATGTTTCCATCCAATGGCCACGCTCCTCCCCACGCCTTCTAAACAGTTTTACCCAATAATCGCAGGATTTCTTAATAAATTTGTGTTTTGCAAGTTTGAATGGTTTGTTCTATCATATTAAAGAGAAACCCGAAGGCCGGGAATGACGATTCCCACGCCTTTGATTTATCAAAGGGAACCATTCACGGGGCTCTACTCCACGTCTCATCGATGTTTCATGAGGCATTGATGCCATATGAGCCCTGCACGACCTGCACATCAACAAGACACGATGTTATTTATAAAAGAGTATCAGTGTCGAAGACAGAACATACCAGAACAGAAGATTGAAGACATATTTGTGGGGATTACGGATAATATTGATTATCAAAAGCCTAATCCTCCAAATTAAAACAAAGTTAAAGAAAATCATAAGTGTTTTATCAGACATAAAGGCCTCCACCACCACATCTAAGGCGAATTTATTCCTCTCAGCTACCATAGTGCCACCTGTAGCCACAAGCATTCAAACAAAGGCCGAAGTTATTGATCAAACGAAGATATTTGCCTCAGCGCAACCGAAGAGTTAATTCTTCCAAAGAACTTAATGCGAAAATATCAGCAGAGTTACTTTAACATAACACAAAGCCTCAAAAGTCAACATAAGCTCCCACCGAGCTTAATCTTAAATGTAAAACCATTAATACAGACAGAACACCTTTAAACTTCTCCATCGAGCCCCTCAAAGGCTGAGAAGTCATTAATCTGTATTAATTATCTTGGGAGATCTTTTATCCTCTCCCACTTCCTCATTCTTCTATAAATACTTCTGTAGAAGATGAGAAATTGTTGGTTGCTGAACTTTGAAATATACTTGAGCTTGAGATTTCTTCTTGTAAATAGTGTTCACTGGCTCTTGGAGCTCTCCTTGTGATAGATAAGTTAGTCTGTGAAGTGTAGATGATTGCTAAACTAAAGCATTGGACTTAAAGCTGTAACTGGTTTGGAGCGTCAATACAAGTTGATTTATGGGATCCTGGTCTATGTCGACGGTGATGTTATTTCTTATTGTGAATCGTGATTTTACTTATGTTTTCACTTCGTTCATCTTCTCTTATAAATAACAACATGCATAGAGTTAGGACCTACTGTATACCAGTACCCTTCTCTAACTGAAAATCTTTATCTGTATGTTTTCTTCCAAATTGTGTTATTTAGGAATGATTTGATTCAGTTTAAGCAGTAGGAATGCTGGCGTTCCCTCATCCTCCTGTCTTAGCTAAATATTGTTCTTGAATGTTATTTTCATTTCATTTCAAGTAGAGATGAAATAAGGAAGATATGGTGTGCCCTGGTCCTAGTTTTATCCCAAAAGACTGTCTGAAAGTTTCCCTTGGAATGTGTTAAAAGTTGGCTAGTTTAAAATTACTTACCAGATCTTAGGCCATTCTTTGTTATCTTTGTGTTTGTCTTGAAAGTTACCAAGTAAATCAGAGCTAGGAGAGGATTTGTGGTGAGCCCGACCCGCTAGTTTCTTCTCCAAAAGTTGCCTTCAAGTTTCCCTTTGTTTTTAAATGTTTTCCATTGAAAGTATATCAAAGGCTGGCTAGTTTCAAAGTACTTACCAGATCCTGGATTTCCTTTATGTTTTCTTAAGTGTGTATCAAAGGTTGGCTAGTTTCAAAGTACTTACCAGATCCTGGGCTGCTCTTTGTTCTTCATTTGTTTAAATTCTCCTTCTTGCTGTACCATTTCATTCCATAAATAAAACTTTAGAGAGATCCTTAGACATAGATGACTTGCCCCATGGACCACTCTTGCCTCTTGTTGTTTCAATTAAACCCTATTATGACTCCATAGCCCAATGGACTAAAACTTGCAATTATCTATCTTCTTGGCCGAAGCTCGTTCTATTTTCTTGCAACTTCTCACCTTTGAAACTCTTTGCATTTAGGACTTTCCACCTCAAAAAATAGTCATGCTCAACCATCCAAAAACAAAACAAACCCTCGGCCTTCATAACTAGCCTAACATCATTACCATAAACTTTCAAAGACAAATCCAATCTTTGCACTTATTGGAGAGATACCTCTCCGGATTCAGGAGGGCTAGATCCTAGAATCCCAAAGTGGTTGAAACGATGTTGTTTCTGTGATTGGACTTTGCCAATCTTGCTAATTACAGATTCCTAACATTTCTGGCGACTCCGCTGGGGATCGAGTCGAATTTTCATCTTAGGTTCTCTAAAAAACTTAATAAATCTTGTGAGTAAAAGCAGCCTTTTCAAGCACTACCAAGTAATGGTCATCATGATGAAAACTTGTTTGAATCAGTGACAAGCTAGGAAAAACCCTAGGATTCTCATAAGAGTTTATCTAACCTTGAAAAATCAGTTGGCTTAGCCATAGAGTAGATTGTCTTTGTCTCATAACCTTAGCTAAGTTGTGAAACAGATCTGGGACACTCTTAGAAACCACACAACTGAAAAATAACTCAGAAAACCAAAAAATATGTCAGATTGGAATTCAATAAACATGGTGGTGGACCATAAAACCTTTTACCTCCAAAAGAGCTAAAAACTTCCACTTGGCGACTCCACAATCCTCAACAGACCTTAAGACTCCACTGGGAAGAACCCTTATCATTGTAATATCATTCAAACTCAGTTAGAAGACTGTAGGTTTAAAATTTGTGTAAACAGATTAGTTGACCTTTTAAATACTGTCATACCTGGTTGAATTTTTCTTGTTTATTTGGGTCTGAAAAACACAGCATAGTGGCTCCTAGAAAGATTCATACTAGAGCCTATCCTGACCCGAACCCGCCAGAGATAGTTGATAACCTGGAAATTATCCTTAGGGAGTCTCCTAGGATTAAATTATCAATTGTTTTCAGATCACCCTTGAGAGCTAATTCAGTTCCTCAAAATATTTCAGCTCTACAACAATCACAAGTTGACTTAGTAAATCCCTTTAGAACTAGGTCATTTGATGATATAATTCAGCTGGAATCTGAGTCTTCACTTTCATCCCCAAAAACAAGTGAACATCCTGGTAATAAAGAAACAACACCACCTGATTTACACTTCTTTCACAATTTAGGTGTCTCTCATCCAAGATCAGCTCAGCAATCTACTGATGTTCCATCCACATCTCTTCACCCTACATCCACTGTCCAAACCACTCCACTTCAACCCACTTTCCTTTTTGTTAATCCACCTCTTGTAAATCCACCTCCACCACATATCATGGCAGCATGGTATGCTCCCTTAGTCCTTCCTGTTCCCGTAGTCAATCTTCCACAGGACTATCAGTCCAAAATTCCATTATATGATGCTATTAATGCTACAACGGCATCTCAACATGTGGATAAGATGAATGAATACTTTGATAGAAATGAAATTGATGATGATTCTGTCAAGCTTAGATTACTTGCTCAGAGTCTGGGGGGAGAAGTAAGAAAATGGTTTAAAGGCTTAACCCCCCATAGTATCAATGATCTCCAAGCCTTCCATCAGACATTCTTAAACAAATGGGAAGTAAAGAAGAATCCTCTCCAAGTCTTTTCTGATTACAAGAACCTCCATAGAAACACTGGGGAAAGTGTACAAGCTTATTGTACCAAATTTAACAGTGTATATAATGCACTTTCCGCAGATCTAAAACCTCCACAAGGCTCAGCTCTAAACAATTTTCCTAAAGGGTTTGACCCTAAAATGGCCTATCAGCTGAGAGAGAGAGACCCTGCAACTCTTGAAGATATGAAAAAAGGAGCTATTGCTGTGGAAGTGAACTTAATGGAGAAGAGAGTGAGAATGAAGAATGAGAAGAGAGTGTCCTTTAGAGAGGAATCTACACCTTCTACTTCCAACTCA
Source organism: Pinus albicaulis (assembly GCA_034641835.2). NCBI lineage: Eukaryota > Viridiplantae > Streptophyta > Pinopsida > Pinales > Pinaceae > Pinus > Pinus albicaulis. Next base: position 240,263,199 of record CM076579.1, on the reverse strand, counting down.
AAGATGGAAAGAATGATGGAGGAGATGATGAAGAAAATGAGCATCCTTGAGAGAGCACAAGCAAGCCAAAACCAAAATGCTCCTCAAAACAAAAACCAGAACCAGAATCAGAATTTTAGAAGGAACCAACCTCCAAACAGACCTAGGGAAGATGATCAACAGATCACTCCTCCCTTTCATCAAAACTATGTAAGTGAGGTTGAGGAAACAGATGAAATAATAGAGGAAGATGATATCAACATGTTGGGGGTAGATAATGATGACTTTGAGATTCATTATGACAGAAAACAAGGTCTATACATACCTTATGATGACAAAAGAGATGATGACGAAAAATATTATCAAGACATGGAAAATTTTATCATAGAGTCTCAAAGAGAATATGACCTTAGAAGCAAAACCAGTCAAAAAACTCCCAACACCAAAACCTCTGAGAAATCTTCACAAAACAGCGTTGCAACCAAGCCTAAAGTTGTCAAACAAAAGGACAAGACAGTAGCTGATAATTCTAATAAAGGTAAAGAGAAAGGCACTCAAAACATTGCAAAACAGAGTGCAGACCTTAGCAGTACTAACATTTCATATGGTACTCCTGTTAAAACAATTTTGTCAAATGTAAATAGAACAAATCAGCAAACAGAATTTGCTGATAAGGTAGCTATTAATAAGGCTGAAACAAGTTCTGCAAAGAATCAAATGTCTTTCAGTTTAGAACAGGAAATTTCAAGAATCAAAATATTTCTTCCCTTAACTGAGTTGGCTGCCCAAAATGTATATAGGACCCAAATTTTGAAGGTTTTAAACATTGAGGATAATAATGACACAGTCAATCTTAACGATGACCAGCCAGAGCTTATTTTTGGTCCAAAGATTGAAGGTAGATATCAAGAGGGACCTGTTCCTCCCTTTTATGTAATTTTAAATGTTCATGACAAGATTTTGCACAAAGTTATGCATGACTCTAGGGCTTCTCATAATTTAATGCCAAAATTTGTAATCGAGAGCCTTGGTCTAGAAATTACCAGACCTTACAAATACCTTTACTCCTTTGACTCAAGCAGAGTAAAATGTTTAGGATTGATAAAAGACCTCTGCGTTAACTTAGCCCAAATTCCAGCCAAATGCTTAGTAATGGAAATTGTTGTGGCTGATGTGCCCCCAAAGTATGGAATGTTATTATCAAGATCATGGGGGCTAAGTTACAAGGAACAATGCAAATGGACATGACCTATGCGACTATCCCTGTGTTTAATCAATCAAGAAGACTTTACAGGGAGTCCCATATGCAGTACATGGTTACTAGTCAAGACAGACTGCAAAACTCTCCCCTATATTCTGTAAACACAGACCTTGACTCATTTATCCTTTTTAATGATGAAATATTGGATGAACAAGTCACTTTAACAGAGTTAATGGTGGATAGAGAGGAGGAGAATGACACGGAACTGAAAAAACAGTTTGTTGAACCTCTAAACTATAGTGAACCAAACATAGGTCTTAAGCTACAAATCATGCAACCATCGTTGTTTAACCTCAGCAGTCAAGAACTCGTTCCTCAACATATTGAAAAACTTGAGGAATTAAAACAAGCCCAGCCAAGTGTCAATCTTCAAGAAACATCCAAAGGCACTTTAGTCGAGGAGGATAGTCAAACTGTTAAACCCGAGACTAATCCTCTGTGGAGTATGAACTTTGACGGGTCGTGCACTAGAACTAATGCCGGTGCAGGTGTCTGGATTTGCAACACTGAAAACAACCACACAGAAAGCATTTCCTGTAAATTAAACTTTCAGTGTTCGAATAACATAGCAGAATATGAATCCCTTCTCTTAGGCTTACGATTGTTGAACAAGTTAGGAGCCAAAAGAATCAATGTGTATGGGGATTCAGATTTAATCATTAGGCAAGTCAACGGGGAATACAACGCTAATCATCCCAGACTTAGGGCCTATAGAAACGATGTCATGGACATTTTAAACACATTTGAGGAGCACCAGATAATTTTTGTCCCAAGAAAAAGAAATATCATGGCCCACAATTTAGCCTTTGCAGCTAGAACATGCTTAACGCCATATGAAACCAAAGACTGCACAACTCGGATTAAATTCAGACCAGCCATTGTTGATAATGAAAAGTATTATCAAGTGTTCGACGAGGACAAAAAAATAGAAGACTTCATGCATTTCAGAAATGAATTCGAACTACGTAGTTCGGATTCAGATTATGAAACAGATTGCAATAGTGAAGAAAATTTTCTTGGTGAAGAAAAACAGTCTCCTCAACTTGTTAATATTAATCTACTGACTGAAAAACTTGAAAACAAAATAGAACTGACTACAGAATTAGAAACAAAAGAGTTAGAAACCCTGCGGTCCAAAGATGAAAGTTTGCCTAAGGGTCTGGCCCCTTTAGAAGAGTTGTTTGATTTTAACGATGTGGCCAAGAAGCCAAAACTGGAACCTGTAGAGACTGAAGTGGAAGAGTACAATATAGGCAGTGAACTTAAACCGAAAATGATTAAATTGTCTAAGACTTTACTAGCTCGTATTAAACTCAAATACATAGAGTTGTTTAAAGAATTTTCTGATGTTTTGCGTGGAGTTACGAAGATCTGAAATCCTATGACACTGAAATAATACAGCACAAAATCACTCTCAAGGAAAACCAAAATCCCTTCAAACAGAAGCTACGCAGAATAAACCCTGTTCAGTTTCCTTTGGTTCAGAAGGAGATCATGAAAATGTATGAAGCTGGTATTATTGTCCCTATTAGATATTCTGAGTGGGTGTCTAATCTGGTGTCAGTTAGGAAGAAAACTGGAGAGATCAGCCTTTGTATAGACTTTAGAGACTTAAACAAAGCTTCACTGAAAGACAACTACCCTTTACCTAAGATGGATCATATTTTACAAATGGTAGTAGGGTCTAGAAGAATTTCTTTGCTTGATGGATATTCAGGGTACAATCAGATCTTAGTCCACCCTGATGATCAACTAAAGACATCGTTTACTACACCTTGGGGCACTTTTATGTATGTGAAAACGCCCTTTGGTCTAATGAATGCTGGAGCAAATTTTCAGAGAGCCATGGACATAGCATTCTCGGAGGAACTGGGCTTTTTCATCATTATATACCTTGATGATGTCGCTGTGTTTTCAAAAACAGATGAAGAGCACTTAGAACATTTAAGAAGAGTTTTCGAGAAATGCAGAAAGTTTGGAATATCTTTAAAGCCTAAGAAGACACTATTCGGTCTCCAAGAAGGTAAACTTCTTGGGCACATTATTTCTGAGGAGGGTATAAAGATAGATCCAAAGAGGATTGAGGCCATATTGCAAATCTCTCATCCTCGAAACATCAAGGAGTTGCAATCTTTCATTGGAAAGATTAACTTTTTGAGAAGGTTCATCCCCAACTTGGCTGAGCTCCTTAGGAATATCACAAACATGCTGAAGAAGGAGGAAGGGGTAAAATGGACCTTGGAAGCAAATAAGTTTTTTAAGCTGGTGAAAAAAGCGTTAACCAAAACACTGGTTCTAATAAGTCCTGATTTTTCAAAATATTTTATATCTTTTCATTTGCATCAGAACATACAATAGCTGTTGTCCTTTTACAGAAAAATCCACAAGGACAAGAGCAGCCTATTGCATTCCTTAGCAAGGCATTGAGGGATGCCCCTTTGAAGTATAAAATTATGGAAAAGCAAGTCTTTGCTTTGGTTAAGGCTTTGAAAGACTTCAGAGTATACATCCTTCACTCACACATCATTGCCTTTGTCCCAAATTAAGTTGTGAAAGACATTCTAACACAGGACCCAGATGGTAAAAGAGGTAAGTGGATTGTTGTTATTCTTGAATATGATTTAGATATAAAGCCCACTAAGCTTATCAAAGGCCAAGGTCTAGCTAGGTTGATGGTTGAATCCAATTTTGAAGTTCTTGATATTAATATGATTAATGCTTTAGATGATCAAGAGGAAATTTCAACTCCCATTGTTGAAAATCATTTTATGAATTCCTCTTGGTATGCTGATATTCTTTATGTTTTTCTTAATTTGAATACACCTCCTAGTTTGACAAAAACAAAGGCAAGGTTCCTAAAGTTAAAAGCTGTAAACTATTGCATTATAGATAGATGTATTTATTGGAAAAATGTAAGTGGTATATTGCTTAAATTTTTTCCTGAGTTTGATGCAGAGAAGGTTAAGCACGAGTTCCATGAAGGGGAGTGTGGAGGCCACCTATACTGAAAAACAACAGCCAACAAAATCTTGAGGGCTGGTTACTATTGGCCTACTCTTTTTCATGATGTACATAAGATGATAATCGCCTGCCATAAATGTCAAATTTTTGAAGGCAAAACGAAGCTGCTACCCTTGCCTCTGCATCCAATCACTGTTGAAGCCCCTTTTCAACAATGGGGACTCAACTTCATAGGTGAAATCCACCCACCATCCTCTGCCTAGCATAGATGGATTCTCACTGCCACAGACTACTTCACTAAATGGATAGAAGCCACTCCTTGTAGGCAGGCCAATGATTCTGTTATCATAAAATTCATAGAGAATAATATTCTCTCTAGGTTTGGTTGTCCTACCAAGATCATCACTGATAATGCAGCAACATTTGGGTCAAAGAGGATGGTTGAGTTCTGTCACAAGTATCAGATAACATTGGGGCATTCTGTGGCCTATTACCCTCAAGGTAATGGACTTGCAGAATCCTCAAACAAGAACTTAGTGAACATAATCAAGAAACTGTTGGAGCACAACAAGAAGTATTGGCACACAAAGCTTGTGCATGCACTTTGGGCTGACAAATTGACATTAAATAAATCTATTGGAATGGCACCCTACCAACTTGTGTATGGAACTGATGCAATTTTTACAACCAGCCTTGGTGTGCCAGCTATGAAGTTGATTCAAGAGTTGCAAACTGAAGATAATGATATGATCAGAAGGATCAATCAAACAATTCGTCTTCAGCAAACTAGGGAGGAGGTTTATAACAAAACATTGCAGAAACAGGATAGCATTAAAAAGCTTTTTGATAGAAGAACAAAGACCAGCAATTTCAATGTTGGGGACAAAGTTTTAAAGTGGGACTAAAGGAGGGAATACAAGGGCAAGCATGGAAAATTTAACAACTCATGGCTTGGCCCTTATCTCATTCATTCAGCTGCTGGTAACAATGCTTATTTCTTACAAGATTTGAATAGAGCAGAACTGTTTGGGGGTCTTGTCAATGGCAGGATGCTTAAACATTACTTCTCTTGATCCATGTCATGTTCTGAAAGCTTTTTTTATCTTTTTCTCATTATAAATATCTCATTCACCATTGCATTCAAAGTTAGAAAAAACAAAAATACAAAAACAGTGAAAGAAAGAAAAGAAGGCAAATTGTAAAAACAAGAAAGGTACAGCCCCATACCAAAAAGAGAAACAAATCTAAAAGTTTGCAAGCTTAAATGCCACTCCTAAAAAGAAAAAAGAAAAACAAAAACAAAACAAAACAAAAAACACTTCTAATTAGTCATACAGCCTAATCTTGACTAATTAGCTTTAAATTTATTGATGATAGGATAGTGAATTCGATTTGCCAAACTGTTTAATCTTGGCTTATCAATAGATAGATTAGGATAGAAATTAAAGGTTCAAACATGCTCAAAATCTAAACCTAAGTTTCCAAAGAGAATGACTCAATCTGTTTTAAATCTCTGAGTCAAAGAAGATGTATAACTAGTTCTAATTAGCTCAAAATCTGGACCAATTGATAAAATAAGAACAGCTCAAACAAGAGTCAAAATAGAGATGTAAAAGGATGAAGGAAGTGCTTTGAACTTTCAGATCTTAAGCCTTCCATTTTGATTTGATTTTCTACAAAATAATATCTATGTGCAACTTGTCTTTTATGCCATAGATCACAGCAAGTCAAACAGCTTAATCATGACTTGGCTGTTTTTAAATTTCTGTTGTAGAATTTAGAGAAATAAAAATCTGTTAGACTGTTTAATCCTAACAAATTAGTAGATTAGGTAGAAAATCACATGGACTCAACTGTTTAAACTGAGTCCATGGAGAAATAAGGAGTAGAAATAGATTAGATTTCCTGCTTTCAAAAGAATAAAATGTTGTGAAAAGATTTTGCCAATCCAAGTGCACTCTAAATAAGAAAAAATGTTAGATCAGTAGGATTGGGTAGGTAGAAAGTTTGTTGATGAAAGATCCATTGTTTTTATGGCTTCTAATATGTTTTCATAGGAAGATCATCCCAGCAAAGGAAGGGTAGCCCAATGGATGAGGCACTAATCAGCCTCCGAGAGAATACAAGTCTGAAGTTCTTGATGCCTTCAAGAAGGCACCATCCCCAAGTGGAGCCACTGTTAGCCAGCTATAAAATTTGTTATATCAAAAGTTGGCTAAAAAAAATTTGGAGTCTTCAAGAAACAAGTTTTTATTGCTAAAAACATGTTATCTCTTAAAGACTCTCAAAGGCCTCATGCCTCTGTCCAAATCTTCATTGATGTTTCCATTTCAAATCTCAGAAATTCTGTTGATTTCAAAGACAAAAATACTGCTATAATCATCATTTTTCCCCTTCCTCCACTCAAAAATAACCTTCATTTTCTCACCTTTTCCTCCATAAAATTCCTCTATTTTTCATGATCCCCCTTCTTCCATTCGTGAAAATCATATTTACATAGTTTAAAACTCATTTTTAAACTATATCGAAAGCCTCAAGTCCTTTGAAAACCATTGAAAATCTATAAAGAAACCATTTTTTATTACAGACTTAAGCCCCCTTGGGCTAATTCCTAAACCACTTCCCCACATGTGCCCACGCCTCAAGAACCAAGCGTTAGACCCATCAAGCGCTTATCGCATCGGAACTTCCGGACAAACGCAAGTCTTTTCGTGTGTAAACATTGAAACCTCCGATTGCGATGGCCTGATCGCACAATCGCATCAGCCTTCCCCGATCGCGCCAATTGCATCGGAGACGTCTATTGCGCCTTTACATTTCTCCACCTCCGATTTACATCCCTCCGATTCACTCCCCACCAATGATCTCATCCTCAGATCAACGACCAGTGCTCAATCGCTCCGTCGCACTCCAAGTTCATTACCCAGCCGATTGTGATCTCCCGACGCATCTCCCACCCTCGATCTGATATGTGTTTCGACGGTCTTCATTTAATTGCATCTGAGTTTTCCATCGGGTGTGTCTAAATTACTTTACTTTTCCCCCCTCCGATCGCCGATTCCCGATTTTTTCACCACCGTTGATCATTGCGCGATCGACGGTTCTGACTTATTCTTCCCTCTGCTCTCCTTCTTAACCTTCTCTTAACTAATCTCGACCATTGGATGTTGCCATCCAACGGCCATGCTCCTCCCCACGCCTTCTAAGCAGTTTTACCCAATAATTGCAGGATTTATTAATAAATTTGTGTTTTGGAGGTTTGAATGGTTTGTTTCGTCATATTAAAGAGAAAGCTGAAGGCCGGGAATGATGATTCCCACACCTTTGATTTATCAAAGGGAACCATTCACGGGACTCTACTCCACGTCTCATCGATGTTTCATGAGGCCTTGATGCCATATGAACCCTGCACGACCTGCACATCAACAAGACACTGTGTTATTTCTAAAAGAGTATCAGTGTCGAAGACAGAACATACCAAAATAGAAGATTGAAGACAGATTTGTGGGGATTACGGCTAAGATTGATTATCAAAAGCCTAATCCTCCAAATTAAAACACGTTAAATAAAATCATAAATGTTTTATCAGACAGAAAGGCCTCCACTGCCACATCTGAGGCGAATTGATTCCTCTCAGCTACCACAGTGCCACCTATAGCCACAAGAATTCAAACAGAGGCTGAAGTTAATGATCAAACAAAGATATTTGCCTCAGCGCAGTCGAAGAGTTAATTCTGCCAAAGAACTTAATGTGAAAATATCAGCAGAGTTACTTTAACATAACACAAAGCCTCAAAAGTCAACATAAAATGTAAAACCATTAATACAGACAGAACACCTGTAAACTTCTCCATCAAGCCCCTCAAAGGTCGAGAAGTCATTAATCTGTATTAATTATCTTTGGAGATCTTTTATCCTCTCCCACCTCCTCATTCTTCTATAAATACTTCTATAGAAGATGTGAAATTGTTGGTTGCTGAACTTTGAAATATACTTGAGCTTGAGATTTCTTCTTGTAAATAGTGTTCACTGGCTCTTGGAGCTCTCCTTGTGATAGATAAGTTATTCTGGGAAGTGTAGATGATTGCTAAACTAAAGCATTGGACTTAAAGCTGTAACTGGTTTGGAGCATCAATACAAGTTCATTTATGGGATCTTGGTCTATGTCGATGGTGATATTATTTCTTATTTTGAATCGTTATTTTACTTCTGTTTTCACTTCGTTCATCTTCTCTTATAAAGAACAACATGCATAGAGTTAGGACGTACTGTATATCAGTACCCTTCTCTGACTGAAAATCTTTATCTGTATGTTTTCTTTTAAATTGTGTTATTTAGGAATGATTTAATTCAATTTAAGCAGTAGGAATGCTGGCGTTCCCTCATCCTCTTGTCTTAGCTAAATATTGTTCTTGAATGTTATTTTCATTTCATGTCAAGTAGAGATGAACTAAGGAAGATATAGTGTGCCCTGGTCCTAGTTTTATCCCAAAATATTGTCTGAAAGTTTCCCTTGGAATGTGTTAAAAGCTAGCTAGTTTAAAAGTACTTACCAGATCTTAGGCCATTCTTTGTTATCTTTGTGTTTGTCTTGAAAGTTACCAAGTAAAGCAGAGCTAGGAGAGGATTTGTGGTGAGCCCGACCCGCTAGTTTCTTCTCCAAAAGTTGCCTTCAAGTTTCCCTTTGTTTTTAAATGTTTTCTATTGAAAGTATATCAAAGGCTGGCTAGTTTCAAAGTACTTACCAAATCCTGGATTTCCTTTATGTTTTTCTTAAGTGTGTATCAAAGGCTGGCTAGTTTCAAAGTACTTACCAGATCTTGGGCTGCTCTTTGTTCCTCATTTGTTTAAATTCCCCTTCTTATTGTACCATTTCATTCCATAAATCAAACTTTAGAGAGATCCTTAGACATAGATTACTTGCCCCATGGACCACTCTTGCCTCTTGTTTTTTCAATTAAACCCTATTATGACTCCATAGCCCAATGGACTAAAACCTGCAATTATCTATCTTCTTGGGCGAAGCTTGTTATATTTGCTTGAAACTTCTCTTCTTTGAAACTCTTTGCATTTAGGACTTTCCACCTCAAAAAATAGTCATGCTCAACCATCCAAAAACAAAACAAACCCTCGGCCTTCATAACTAGCCTAACATCATTACCATAAAATTTCAAAGACAAATCCAATCTTTGCACTTATTGGAGAGATCCCTCTCCGGATTCAGGAGGGCTAGTTCCTAGAATCCCAAAGTGGTTGAAACGATGTTGTTTCTGTGATTGGACTTTTCCAATCTTGCTAATTATAGATTCCTAACAGAGGGAAAACTCCGAACCTTCTTTGCAATCTTCCACGCTAATTTCTCACACGCTAATGCTCTGGGATGCCCACAAAAATCAAAACCCAATATAATGTGACATGTAGATACAATAAAGGTTTTTTTGAAGTCTGGTGTAGCTAATATTGGTGCTACGCACATTGCCTCTTTAAGATGTTCAAAGGCCTTAGTTGCTTCAAGAGTCAATGAAAATGCATCTTTCTTCAATAATGTTGTTAGAGGTTCTGCTATTCTCCCATAATTCTTAACAAACTTGCGATAATACCCTGTTAACCTGAGAAATCCACGCAACTGCTTTATGGTTGTGGGGACTTTCCATTCCTTAATGGCTTTAATTTTGTTAAGGTCTACCTTAACACCCTCGTGAGATACAATATGACCCAGATATTCCACCTCTTGTACTCCAAAGAAACATTTGGATGTTTTTGCATATAATTGTTTCTCCTCCAATAATTTGAGCACCCTGTCAACATGTTGAACATGATCCTTCCAAGACCTGTTGTAGATTAGTATATCATCAAAAAATACTAGCACAAATTTTCTAAGGAAGGGCTTGGAAATGGAATTCATCAACCCTTGAAATGTAGAAGGTGCATTGGTAAGGCCAAAAGGCATGACCAAAAATTCATAATGACCCTCATGAGTTCGAAATGTTGTTTTTGGAATATCTTCAATCTTCATTCTAATTTGATGATATCCCGAACGAAGATCCAACTTGGTAAAATAAATTGCTCCATGTAATTCATCCAATAATTCATCAATCACAGGAATGGGAAATTTATCTTTAATGGTGAGCTTATTGAGCTCCCTATAATCCGGACACATTCGCCATGATCCATCCTTCTTGTGTACCAATACTACAGGAGCAGAGAAAGAACTTTGACTAGGTTGAATTTTACCCGCCTCTAACATTTCTGCAATCATACGTTCAATTTCGCTCTTTTGGAAGTAAGGATATCTATAAGGCCTGATGTTTGGAGGAACACTTCCTGGAATCAAATGAATAGCATGATCATGATCACGAATAGGTGGTAGTCCTTTGGGAGTTTCAAACACCTTGGAATGATTGTCCAAGACTTGTTGGAGATCTGCAGAAATAGATGATTTTGATGTCGGAACTTCTAGTGAGCATAATTGTGCAATTACGCCTCATTGTTATTTATTTAGAAGCTTTGTCATGACATTAGAGCTTATTATCCTTCCTGGCTTCCCTTCAATACCCCGTAATTCGACTTCCTTTCCTTCTGAAAAAAATTTCAAAAAAAGTTCTTGAAAATTAAAAGCTACCATCCCCAAAGATTGTAACCATTGTACTCCTAGTACAACATCAACACCTCCCATAGGAATGGAAAGCATTGTACTATTCAATACATATTCCCCCATGGTTAGCTTGATATTATGGCATTTTCTAGAGCAATTTATAGTTCCTCCATTTGCAACCATCACTTGAAATTCTGGTGCTGGGTATAGGAAACAATTCAATTCTTTGGCTACCTTACAATGAATAAAATTATGGGTACTACCTGAATCAATCAACACTATTACCTTTTTCTTCTTGATATGTCCTTCTATCTTGAGAGTTTGAGGAGTGGTAATTCCTACCAATGCATTACATGATATGGTTAGACTCATTTCTTCCTCTTATAGGGTTGGTTGGTGGTGTATATCCTCTTCTTTTGAAGATTCTTGTTCATTTTCTTCTTCCTCTTCACAATCTATGTAAAATAATTTCTTCTCAACACACTTATTACCTTTAGTGTATTTGCTATCACAACTGTAGCAAAGCCCTTTTGCTCTTTTTTCTTCCAATTTTTGTGGTGTCAACCTTGTAGGTTGTGGAAATCTAGGCGTAGCAACACTTCCTTCTTTATAGAAGTGAGTAGTAGGCTTCCTTGTCGCCATAATTTTACATTCAATTTTTCTTGCCAACCTGAATGCCTTCTCCAATGAATCAGGTTCCAAAATGCGAACTTCATGTTGGATGTTATCCTTTAAAGTACCTATGAAGAGATCAATTATGTGTTCCTCTGAAATATCAGTTATCCTTATATTCAATTTTTGGAAGTCCTCAATGTGCTCCGCCACTAAACCCTTTTGTTTGAGATTTATCAATTGGCTAAAGAAGGTGTTGCTCTTTGTATCCTCATAATGTGTTATCATTTCCTCCGTAAAAATTGACCAAGTGACAATTTTTTTACGGAAGCAAAGCCATCGATACCATACAAATGTATTTTGTTCTAAATGTAAAGTTGCAATGCATACCTTTTGTGTGTTTTTCACATTATTGAGATCAAAATATTGCTCCATCTGTAATATCCATGTTATGGGATCTTTGCCATCAAATTTCCTCATATCCATCTCTAAAATATGGTGGTTCTTCAATCCAAAATTAGGGTTTAGGAAATCATGATTAACATTTGTTTTGTCCTCATTGTGAGTTTCTTCTACTATCTTTTTGCCATTAGGTATAATTTCTTGTATCAACTTTGACAAACCTTCCTTCAAACCTTCCATGTCTTCCTTTAAACATTCCATTTTTTCTTCCATTTCATCCTTCAAACCTTCCATTTTTTCTTCCATACCATTCTTAAAACCATCCATCATAGCTTCCATACCTTTCTTCAAACCATCCATCTTAGCTTCCATGCTTTTCTTCAAAACATCCATTTCATTTTTTGTTGCTCTTTGCGAGAGCGAAATTTGGTGCATTTTCTCTTGTAATTTTGTTATGTCATGTTGCATTTATTCATCTTCATGAGCCATAGTAGAGCCTTATGAAGGCTTAATGGGTGTTGAATTCTTTTTAGGGGGATTTTAGAATCCAATACTGATATCTATTCTACAATATGCCCTTGGAATCAATTCAAATTGATTCTTCAAAAACAAGACTTATGCAACTCGGAAAAATAATAATAATAATAATAAATAAAAATTAAATTAAATTAAAAATAAAAAATAAAAATAAAAATAAATAAATAAAATAATAATAATAATAATTTCTTTTGAGGAGCTCGATATTGAAATTGAATTATATCTTTGATTATGGATCTTCAATACCTAAAATTTGGCCCTGAGGTAGCCCTCTGAATCCTCTTTCGAATGCCACAGGTATGACCTGATTTGGATTCTCCAAGGCAAATTTATCTCCAATCTCCCATAATAACCTAATTATGGACTGGTTTAGTAGATCAAACTTGTACGACTTTCCACGTGTCACTGTTTGCTCCTTTGGCTTTGAAATTGATCGAAAAGAAACTAAAGTCCGTGTACTTCCAGTCACTTTTAACAGAATTCCAATCTGATGCCCAGAGAGAGAGTTATGAAGATTTTCCCATGATCACATCTTTGAGATGAAATTCGGGAGCCTGAAAAAGTTTGAACTTCCACATATCATATCTCCAAAAATATTGCGAACCAAGCTCTGAAATTTTGCGACGATGTTTCCTAGGATTTCGGCTTTGCGCTCTAAAAATTTCAGCTTCTGAACCTTCGGATAAAAAAAGTTATAGCAAAAATTCCACGATGACCTGTTTGGTGCAACGAAACCCTGGAATCCAAAGCTCTGATACCAAATTTTGTGAAACCAGCTCCAAAAATAGAAGAAAAGAGATATCAAAGCCTTATAAATAGGCCACTTCGAGGGGGCAACCTCCAATACATTACATGAATGAACAATTCTTGGATGATACAATTGACAAAACCTCCTTTCTATATATAGGAGTCCATGGGGCCAGAATGTAATCCTAGTGGGGCCACAATGTAATCCTAGCCGACCTAACAATAATAATGTAAGGGCACAATAATAACAATATGGGGGTTACAGGGGTACAACAATAACAATAAGGGGGTTACACTAACAACAATAAGGGACTATACTAGTAATATAGGGACCTAACATGTTAGCTTCCTTATTTTTCCCTCTTAGGATATGGAAAAACTTTGATTGCCCAGAGTGAGGAATCATTCCCTAGGATCTCTTAAGGATTTGAATCAAATTATTGTTCTTATCTGTCGAGTTTTGGTTCATATTTTTTATGATCAGAAGGGAGTCCCATAGGATAATCATATCCCTAATTCCTTTTTTCTGGGCCAAAGTGAGACCGAGGAACAATCCATAAGCCTCAGCTTGATTATTTGTCTTCTTTCCCAGTCCCCAGGCGTATTTGTCTTCAATGATTCCTTTCGGATTAATGAGAATCCATCCCCCTCCTGCCACCCCATTACTAGTAATAAATATTAAAGAAAATAGATGGTGCAATTACAAAGAATTAAAAATAAGTGAATAAAAAAAATGGTACTAGTGAGGGTCTTTACAAATGGTATCATAGTTGTAGTTACATCATTGGGCATATTTTGGGTCCTAGAACTGAAATAGATTATACATGTCATGAACATATTGTGTATAAGAACTAAAGAACTGGAAGTATGGTTGAAGAATTTAATAAGAAAACTTCTATAGGATCACCAAGGGGTGATGCAAAACATGACATTGATTTAGAAATGGTTGGTGGTAGAACCAGTAATGTAGAAAAATAAGACTTTGAACTACTGCAAATGATAAAAAAGTTTAAAAACATATTTGGATGATATAAAGGCAAATCAGGAAAGGTTGGTCAAAGCCAAAGAGGAGCAAGAGGATATCAATGGGTACCTATTAAGAAAACTAGAAAATGATAAATTTAATAAAAAGAATCATAGGAAAAGATCTAGATCCACTAACACCACAAGTAGAACTAACTCAAAAAAAATTAGTGAAAGCCAAGAAAATGAATATAACAAGAAGGAAAAAAATCAAGTAGCAGCACCTCTTTTCCTAGGAATAGGATATCTTCTTCTCAATTACAGGGAGAGTTTAAGAAAATCAGGCTTCCTAACTTTGATGGCAAAAATGAAGAACGAGCAGAAGTGCGGCTCCTTAATATGTATAAATATTTCGAAGTATACAATTATCCAACTAATTTGAAAGCAAGATTGGAAATTTACCAGTTGACGGGTAAGGCATATTTATGGTGGGAAGAAAACAAGATTGTCAAAAGAATCAAAAGCAAGAATTTAACTTGGAAATTGTTCACAAATTAATTTAAAATATATATATATATATATATTGACTGAGAGGTATTTTGATGAAAAAATTAGGGAGTTTCATCACCTGAAATTAGGGCAAGTTATTATGGATGAGTTCGTAAAGGTATGTGCCCTATTTAAAAGAAGAGAGGGTGAAAAATACAAAGAGTTATCAGTTACCTACCTTTTTCATATAGAAAAAGGATTGAGTTTAATCAACCCAAAACCATGGAGGAAACCATTAGAAAATCCAAATTATATTTTAATCAGAGAAAAAAAAACGAGGGGAGTTCCAAAGGATGGGTGTCAAATAAATATGACAGATTTAAGAGAAAAGAGTTTAAAAAGCCTACTTTTGCTAAGAGTTTGCAAGCAGGAAACTATAACAGAAATTTTAATTAGCAGAAAAGTGTTGCACAGAAAGGACGATATGGTATAGACCAGTTTTTAAATGCTGGGGCAATGGTGAAAACCACTTGTAGAGAGACTCGCCAAAAAATCCATTAAAGAAGAATGGAACAATAAATAATGTTCAATAAGCATCAGTTGTAATTGATGTTGCTTGTAACATACCCAGAATGAGTGTTTCATTAGTTGGAAGGTAGGCATATCATCAGCCAACCATGGTTGAAGTTCAAGGTAAGAATTTTGATAAATATGTATTTGTGCATATAGATCCAAGATATACATTAAGCTATGTTTCCCTCGGTATAGCTTAAATGTGTAATTTTGCAAAGGAAAAACAACATAAACCCTGGTTAGTACATTTAGCTACAGGAACTAAGAGGAAAGTCAGTGAAGTTCGCAAAAATTTACAGTAAACCTTAATGGAATGGACACTACACTTAATCTGAATATTTTTCCTTTGGGATATTTGATATCCTCGTAGGTATGGACTAGTTAGAAACACATAGAGTGATATTAAATTGTTTGGAAAAATCCTTTACCTGTGTTGATGATAAAGGAGAAGCTTGCATGGTTCAAGGCGTCCCAAGAAAAAAAAATGTTAGGCAAAACTGTGCAATCCAAATGAAGTATTCTAGAAAAGGGTGTCAATTGTTCAATGTCCAAGTATAATATTTGTTTGAAAATAAACAACAGTAATCATTAGAAGAACCCCTTGTACTAGAACAATATAAGAATTTATTTCCAGAGTAAATACCAATACTTCCACCTAAGAGTGATATTTATTTAACCATTGATATTATACTTAGTGTTGCTCCAGTGTCCAAGGCCCCATATAAATGAGTGTTCCTAAAATAATGGAACTGAAAATTTAATTGCAGGAACTCTTAGAAAAAAAGTATATAAGGCCAAGTGTATCTCCTTGGGGAGCAACAATATTGTTTGTAAAAAATAAAGATGGTACCTTGAAGTTTTGCATAGAGTATATACAATTGAATAAGATGACCATCAAGAATAAATATCCCCTACCAAGAATAGATGACTTATTTGATCAAGTTAGAGGAGCTTCTATTTTCTCTAAAATTGATCTAAGAATGAGATATCATCAAATCAGGCTTAAAGACGAGGACATACACATGACAAAATTCCACACATGCTATGGACACTGTGAATTTGTAGTACTTCCAATTGGTCTGACTAATGAACCTGCTACATTCATGTGTCTCATGAATAGTGTACTAAGACCATTTCTAGATAAATTTGTAATTGTATTTATAGGTGATATTATGGTATACGTGATGAGAAAAGAAGAGCGTGACCAAAATATGTATATGGTCCTCCAAACTTTAAGATATGATGAATTGTATGCTAAATCAGCAAGTTTTCATTCTGTTAGAGACAAATTCATTATCTAAGACATGTAATTTCAAAATAAGGAATTGACGTTGATCCTTAGAAAATAAAAGCGATAATGAAGTGGCCAACACCCAAGAATGTGGAAAAAGTGAGATCTTTTATGCGCATCATAGGCGATTGTGGGACATTTTTAGAAGGATTCTCTAAGCTTGCATACCCAATCACTAATCTACAAAAGAAAGGGATCAAATTTGAGAAGAGTCAAAAGTGTAAAGATAGTTTTGACAAATTAAAACAACTTTTGACCATAGCACCAATTTTAAAATTACATAGAAAGTTTCAAGTGCATGTAGTAGTTATGACTATTCTTTCACATCAATAATTAACATTCAAGTTTATATCATCTCAAACTCATAATTAATACTAATTTATCTCAAATATTTTAAGGGAAAATATGTTGGATTCTTTGAAAACAACTAAAACATGAAATCAATTAACTAATATAAGAAAGTGCGAAATTAAAAAAAAAACAAAAACAAAAAACATTAAATAAACTCTAACCTAAATTAAAGATGAAAAACTCTTATTAAAACCAAGCATGAAAGCAAATGATTAAAAAAAACATCACATCAAACTCTAATATATGAGAATTGATATTATACATAAGCTAGTATGGATTAATATTAAAATATTGGACCAAATATCACACTAAGGGAGGGGTGAATTAGTGTGGCAACAATTTTATTATTTTACAACCTGTTATTAATGATCAATTATGTAGAAATATATCATAACTATTTCTATCATATCAACTAATGAAACAATGCATTAAGAAGTCATGTTATATCATCAACACATTAAGAAGCCATCACATCAACACAAGGAGGCACAAGCTTTTACATGGAAACCCATACTGGAGAAAACAACAAATTCCTCTTCTTATTCTTCTTCAATTCATTACATAGATTTGCAGGCACCGACTTGCTGGAGGCACCCATCCCCAAGATATGCAAGCAACTACTTGTAGTAGGCTACAACCTAATTGAGGCACCAACCTAGAAAATGTGCAAACAACTACTCATGATAGGCTACAACATAACTAAGGAACCAACCTAAAAGTTCATAAATCTTAACCTTACTCTAGGCTCCAACATGATTGAGGCACCAAAATCATTGATATTCAAGCTTTGACTTGCTATAGTCTCCACCTTGATTGAGGCTCCAACCTCAGTGGATACACCCACCTCCTTCTTCAACTTCTCACGGACCTCTTTTCACAATATTTCAAATTGGATCCACCTTCTCTCCAATCAATATAAATATTTAAACTAAATAAAATTTTGTTGTTATACTCCTATCAACAAGTTGACATATTTTATTCAAACTTTGTTCCAATATGTTCATCAATATGGTCACATAAAGCTCAGCTCAAAACCTATTTCTACCATATACTCAACATCAACTATAATGTGTTCATAAGCTCCCAAAAAATATAATAGAGATTATGATCATAAAAAATACATCATCAAGACTCGTCATACTCCTATGACTATTCACCACTAAACCCTTATCATCATGCTTCTTGCATAATCTAGTTTGGACTTAAAATGAGCCTAGAAACCTCCAAAATCCATTTGAAATTATATAAAACTTATAAAAAATTAAACATTATCAAAAATGGATAATTCTAGTCACATTCTACAAAATTGTATTTTAAAAGTGTTGGAAAAGTTTAATTGTTTGGAAAAATGGACAAATTCAGCATGACAACAACCCTTCTATAAAAAATAATTTAGATAGAGCCTACCTAGACTTAAACCCACAACCTACAAAGTAAAAACAACAACACATAATCAATTGATCTCATCACCATGTCAGACTTGTGGGTGACACATTGTCATATAACTAGTGCTTAAAGCCTACACCAAAAGATATTTGTGTCAACTCACTATGGGAAATACCATACACATACTCAAACCACTTGCCTAGTGACTTATTCCAGACAACAGAACTAATGAACTGACACTTTGGCCATACACATACTCATATCACTCGCTTGGTGACTTATGTCGCACAATAGAATGAAAAAATTGGCACTTTGACCATACTCATACCACTCACCTTGTGAGTTATGCCACACAACAGAACTTGTGAGTTGTCACTTCAACCATACACATACTTAGACCACTTTCCCAATGACTTATGCCACACAATAGAACCAATGAGCTACCACTTTGAGCTTGCCAAGATACACATAATAGATTTGTGTTTGATTGATTTGATATCTCGTGGATTCGAGCCATTGTATATTTATATAGTCGATGTGGTTTTGGTTGACCTCGGGGCCAACCCAATTTCTTGTGATTTATGTTCAAATAATAATAAATTGTGTATAACTCAGGGATTTTTCCCTTTGATCAATGTGACTAAGCTAATATGATCTCTTTCATAATGTGAGGAGCTTGACCCTTTATTTAATGCAACCAAGCCCAAGTGACCTTGTCCTTCGAGTTCAGTGGCCACCAACAACATGACATTAGCATGATGCCATCATACCACATGGAAGCTCGTGAGGGGTGCCACATGTCACCCATTTTTGAGCTTGTGACCAATCAAAATGTTCCAAATTTATCTTCCATGTGGCACTCGCTAGTGTCGCCACATCATTGTGCTAACATAATCTTCTAATTGTGAGGGGATGCCATGTCATCCAACCAAATTTATCATGTGTCACTCATGTTGACTATGCAGATGATCACATCATTGTTAAACCAACCAATCAAATGTTTCCTTATGTCATGTCCAAAATGGGCCATCATGGTTGTTAAACGTTGCACAAATTAACTCATTTGTTGTTATTCAAATCTGTAATCAAATTTTGAATCTGTTAGTTATGGGGAAGATGTGTGACCTTTAGTCGTGTTAAAATTCATCAATATTTCCTTGATATCCACCATAGACTTAACCACCAAGCCATAGATCTCCTTTAGAGTTGCACATTATTTAATGTATTGATATTTGGGGCATTTTCCCTATAGTTTTGGGGACTCAATAAATATTGATTTTCAAATGGCCATTACTTCTCATCAAGGAAGAGTTTTTCAGAGTGGGATATACTATTGTAAATATATTGATGAGAAATACACAAGAATGATGTTTATAGATTCGTTAGGGCATCATTATTTTTTAACACAAAATATTATTGGTATTATATATTAATCTGCACCTAGGTCATGGCTAAACTGGGTGATTACATTTCAGAATGATGCCAAAAATGGGAAAACTAGTTTAGTTTGTTACAGAACTAACCCAATATCTATTCAGGATTACAAAAATCAGCATCGCTATTGCTGATATTATATTATAGACTTTACAATATTTACCGAGCAACAAAAAACATTTATAGTTACGCATGAAAAACTAATAGCAGGTTAACCATTTGGGTCTGCAGTCAGGTTAAGGTCAATTCCCGTCGACTCCTCTTCAGAGATGGAAGTTTTCTCTACAATTTGAATCTTTAAATCCTCAATCTAGTTGTGGAGAGAATAAATTTCATCCTCCAGTTTGAGGATTTTCTAATTCTTCTCGACATTCTTCTCGCTCATTGCACATGCTTCCTCCTGATACAACTAAAAACTCCTCTTCAGCTCTGGCAGAACTCTCCTTATCTCGAAGTGTTCTCTCTCACATGGTGTGCACGGGTGAGGTGCAAATGTTTCTAAGGAAGGGATCCTTTTGGTTCAGCTTACCACTCTCCCAGAGCGCTTACGACAAAAACTCCAATGCTCGGGTTCCATTGTGCCTTTATCTGGATTCCAACACTTCTAAGAATACAAGTATTCTTACTGAATTCTCAAGTTATTACTCACGCATTCCCCTAAATTCCACCCCCTTACTTCTCCTAACTCAAGACATTCCACCACTCCTTTAAGTTTTAATACCAATTCCCAACACCAAACACTTGAGAACTCGAAGCTACTCACAAATTTAGAGTGCCAATTTGGGCCTAGGAGAGCCAACAAAGGTTGGAAGAAACTATTTTCCTAAAACACGACTTCAAAATAACAGATCTCTCCCCCAATTTCCCTCAGACACGACCACAAAATAATAGAATTTCCCCTACCCAATTCATACTCACAGAAAACATCCACAACACACACTGCCACAATACTCCACCCTATCCGAACAACAAATTCACCAACGCCCACCAGAAACCCCTCACATAGTCGTGAATCCGACTACTATCTAAGTGCAAGGCCTCAAACTTCTCACAATTGGAAATTTTGTTGTATATCCTCAATTTAAATTTGAACCTAATGGCTGGATTCTCACCTCCAGGATCCCATCTCACTCCCATTATTGTTGTGCAATATGAAATGAACTTGATATGGATCAAATTAAATCCCACTGGAATGATCCATCCACTCAAACTATGGAACATTAATTCGGGCTCAATCTCAAAGGACATTCGCATTATTCTAATAATTTGGATCATGCGATGGACCTGAATTTGGGACTAAAAACATGGATTTCCCATACTTATATCCTTCCTGATGCCATGTGTCTTGAACTCCTCAGCACTAATTCCACCTTCCACATTAACGGTTTTGCACGGTTAATACAAGTCACTTAGGGCATCATTACCTTGTGAAAAAAATCAATAAACTTCAAGATTCCTTTGACTTTGCCTAATGAGGGCATACAATATACCCAACTATCATACTACTTTCTTTGACCCATGAATGGAATTTTTGTTTTCTTGAACATCCCCTTTGATATCAATGACAATACTATGTGCAAAAATCTACCCCTTTGTCATCGATGGCAACACCCCCAGACATTGATGGTCAATAATGTCGAAAAGATAAACCTTTACATGCATCAAACTCCCCTTGTTGTAGTGTTGAGAACTACCCCTATTTGAATGTGAAGATGTCTTATTTTTTATTTCTTTCCTTATGTAAAATTCTATATTCGCACCTTCAATGTATTTATATGCCAATGTCTGCAGTCTCTCCCCCTTTGACATCAATGGCAAAGGGGCATAGTTGTTTATCAAAACTTCCATCAACATGTGTTAACCTAATCTTATAGAGTCTCTTTAAGGTTATCTTCTTTTGTCTACCATAATGTATACATTCTTTAGGTACCTTTTAAAACTCCACAAATTGTTCCTATATGTGATAAAGTCTCCCCATATGAGCCTGTTGCTAGTTCTTTTCTAATTGTTCTTGTATATTCCTCTAAACCTAAAAAAGTCTCCCCCTAAGACCATGATACTTTTATTTGGTCCTAACAAAACCTCCCCTTGAGAACATGTTGCCTTCATGTGGACCTGACAAAGCCTCCTCTTGAGATCATGTTACTTTCCTATAGACTTAACAAGGTCTCTTTATATTTCCATGTTTCTTTATTGTCTACTTATACATGAAATTTCTTGTGGACCTCATAGAATCTCCTCCTAAGATCATACTATCAATATTAAACCTTTCTATGGAATTGGTGGAGTCTCCCCTTGAGACTATGATTTTCATGGATTACCCAATTTCTCCTTTGTCTTGTATTTAATGGTGAACTTGAATGAATTATTTACTTGAACATGCCTGCTATTATCTGCTAATATTTATATTGAATTACTTGTCATATGAAATCCCTCTTGTCACTTTCAATATGCTACCCTCATATCAAAGTGCTCATAGCATTGCTTCTTCAAATTTTTATTCAAAAAATAACAGTATCGAAGAAGCCTTTACCAAGGGATTGGACTTAAGGGGCCAATCTAACAAAGGTTCTTCCTCTCTTCTTCTCCATCATGTAGAATTATTCCTTAGATTCATAAGAATTCCCTTGCGCCATCTCAAGTTAAGTAAAAAATCTCATGTTGTATTCCCTTCATTGTGACACATGTGGCATTCAACATTGGGCTTCAATCTTTGCGGAAATGACAACAATGTTATTCTAAATTGATCCATAGGCCTCAACCTATGAACCTTATCATATCCTCTATAAATAACCTTATCATAGGTTCTGCAATCCTATGCTTTGTGGCCAAATTTATTACATGAAAAAAAAAAAACCAAATAAATTTTGATACCTAGAGGTATAGGGTGACCTTGATATCCTAAAGTTATTCCTTGGAGGATCTTCATTCATTTACCAACATCCAACACCTGATTCATTGTTGATTGTAGATAATTTATGAAGATTGTTTTTCATGGGAAATTCACTTCCTTCATTTTGGCTTCTTTCATTTTTAGTACTTTGTTACTTGTTGGCATTATCCCGAGAGTCATTGAAATGAACATGCTTGGGTTGATTCATCATTTTCTTAGGAACTTCAAGGGAGTTATTGCTAGATGCAATGAATGTTTGATCAAACTTCTTGGGATGATCTCTATTTGATGTGCTTGTCGGACCTTTGTTCTTGGGTGCCTCACAACTTTCATGATGGGGCATCATCAGAACATCGACACAAATTCCTGGAGTAGTAGTGCTTTGAATCTTACCTTCTTCATTTCTATCTTTAACCTTTTCTTGAAATTCAACTTTTGGTGATATGGGGCTTAAGCTTTCTTTGCAAGTATAATTATTTACATAACCAAGATTTGTTTTATCAGTTGGAGATTTCGAACAATTTGGAATGTTATTCAATACTTGAAATTTTTTCAAGATCGTATTAATTTTGTCAAATTTATCCTTCATTGAAACAATTTCTTCAAATATGGATTTCAAAGACATGATTTCTTCTTCAATTTTCCTTTCTTGTTGGCAAAATGTTGCTTCAAGTTTATTCAAGTCCTCTAATTTTTCGTTAAGCTACCTTGTTAAAATTTATTTTCTCTTTCTTGCCTCTTTTACCTCAATATTTAAGTGGCCAAATTCTTCTTCTCCTTTAATAAGCTTGTGTTTCTTTTCTCTAGAGTCCTGCATTTTTTCTTCCACCTACTTCACCAAGACACCTTCACTTTTCTTGGATTCATCCAACTATACTTCAATGAAGTATTATCATAGTCCCTAATTTTTTAGAGTTCTTATTACCTTTTACTTTCATTCATCATCTGATTGCTGACATCTTATATCTTATCTCTCAAGGAGATATTCTCCTCTTCTAGGGTTTAGCAATGGTATCCTTTTTATTTCAACTTGCTTTGATATAATTCATTCAATATTCCTGCTTCTTTTAGTTGAGCCTTCAAAATAGAAATATCACGATCCTACTTCTTCTCGAGTTCATCTTTTTCTTTAAGCTTCTACTCTAACTGGATAAGCTTTATTCTTAAAGATTTTAGTTCCTTTAGGGAATTCATGAGTTCCTCTTGATAGTATAAATTTGGCTCAATTTCATCTTTCATTTCCTCTTCAATTAGTTGATGAATATCATTTTTATCATCTATAATAGGATATGGATACATATAGGTATAGTGACTTTCTTTACCACAATTGAAACAAAATGCAATACCTAGTTCTCTAGCATTCATGAGTATGTAGAATGAGTCTTCTTTGGAGTCACGTACATTACTTGTAACGGCCTTGGTTAAAAATCCATGTAAAAATATATAATACCACGATGATGGGACACGTATTCCAAGTTGAATGGTGACAAAAACATTATATTGGGTGTTCATTTGGTTTATTATGGTTAAATGAAATTGGCAAAGGCATTGGAAAGGCATGAGGCATTAATTGGATTTTTATTTACGAAAATAATGGAAATTAGGAGAAAAGGAAGGTGAAAGGTCGTAGGTTGCATGTGAGGAAGAAAATGAAGGAAAATAATGGAAAATGAAGAAAATAGAAACCTCATTAATAAAAAGGCTTCTGAGGATCAGTTGGTAACCATTTGTCAGTTCAGTTTTGGAGCTATCTCATTATTCTCTCTCTCTCTCTCTCACTCACTCACCCTTGGACACTTAGAGTTTTCTTGTTTGGCATTGGAGCAATAAAGGAAAGAAAAAAAGAAGAAGGAGGAAGCAAGCAAGGAGGAGCAGGAATAAAACAACTACAATAGGATTCTTGGTAGATATCGATTTGCATGTGTGTTTTTCTTGCTAGGTCTGGCATGCATGGTATTGCATGTGGTCATTTTCTATCATGGCATGAGTCTTGTCAAGTGTGATAGTGTTTTTTAGCCTAGCCTTGTCATTTCTGTATAACTTTGATGAGATGGGTTTCTCATACTTCGGTTGAGTTGGATTGTCAGATGGATTTGAAGCTGAGTAGGGTGGATCTCGGAAATGAAAAACACATGGCTTAGTGGTCCCTAAACCGAACTGTGGATCATAGTAAAGCCACTGGCCTGGCAACCCCTAACCAGATTGTGGGTTGCGGTAAAGCCAGATTATGTGCCTCGGTGCGCCTAGGAATCCTTTCCGGTGAAAGGCGGGATATACGATAAATCCAAGAGGTGGATTTCTCTCCATTGGACCTAGTAGTCCTTAGATGGGATGTACGGTAAAGCCTAGAGAGTATGTCTCAGTTTAGGGCCTAGTGATCCCTAATTAAGACTATGGATTATGGTAAAACCTGAGAGACTATTAGGCACTCAAATTCCTCACGGTGTAGGCGGAGAACCCCGATAGGTTTAATGCTTGTTTGGTTCTTTTTGGTTGCTTATGAGTCCCACATTCATGCTTGGAATATGGCATGGAGGTGATTGGTTGAAGAGAGATTTGGCTCAACCAATCTATGGTCGGGTGGAATGTGGAAGTCCCATCTCTAGTTGGTTTCTACGTTGACTAATGAGAAATTCATTCCCTTGGTATTTGGTATGAAAATGTATTGATTTATATATGGATTCTATTGTTGTTGTATCCATGGTATCTTTGTTGCTATTATGTTGGTTAGAAGCATGTATTTTTTTAGTGATGATGTATGTCTCTCCCCGTGCTTTTACTTGTAAATGAATACACAATGTATCTATGGTCAAATATATTGTATTTTAGTTAATGATGTAGGGGAGAAATGCTTCTTAGCGATTCTAAAATAATTATGGGATCCCTATGCTTTGTTATGCCCTGTAGCTTTCATGTTTGTGACATGTTTGAAAAAATTCATGTCATGGCTAGGAGGGATCCAGATGAGTTCTTATTGATGTGATTTCTTTAGTATCATTGTCTTTTCGTTATTTATCATCTATGAAATTTTCATGAAGTTCTGGGTAGAGCACTCGGTTCTGGGCCTAAAAAGGTGGCTCAAATCCCAGGGTCGTTGGCACAAAATTGAGTATTTGGGGCCCTGGCCAGTAACATGCAGTGTTATTCTTGCGACTATAGCCTCCTAGATGCAAGCATGCAGTATTGTGCCTCCGGCTATGGCTCAAAGAGGTCAAAATGTCAGTGTTACCCAAGGGTAAAAGGCTTGAAAGGTTGGGTTACCTCCTGGGGGTTTTTTTGTTGTTGTATAAGGTTTATACGTTGTATTTCCATTTATTCCACTTCCTTAAGGTCACTTAGGAGGTTGAATCTCATTATAGTACCCTCTTGTCACATGTTTACTCTGGTTGGTTATTTACTTAGGTAGATGTGGGAAGATGGTGTTACAAAGTGGTATTAGAGCATGGTTCAACCCTTGGACTGGATGGGTGATGTGTTGGTTGTGCATTGATATTGGTTGCAGATGTTTTTCTCATAAATAGGGTGTATGTGTTTTTTGCATCCATGTTGTGTTGGCCATGGTGGTAGTGGTGTCGCCATCGAAGGGATGATGGTGTTGTTGTGAACTTGTTGTCATGAGTGTATGGCTGGTTATGTGTTGTTCTTACTTATGTATTGCTCATGCACGCTTGCTTAAATTTTTCTACATGTTGTGTATGCATTGCTTTTTATGTTAGGTCACATATTGATCATGCTTGTGTATTGTCTGTGTATGCTTTTTTATGTGATGTTATATGTGGGACATGCACTAGTCGTTCATGATTGGTTATACGTGTCAAGTGGGTGCATCTGGTCAAGTTTGCATTGGTATGGTCAAAGGTTGTTGTGCATAAGGTCATTGTATCCAATTAGGCCATCATGATGATATTGGTATGCTATGATGCTAATGTGTTGACTAGTATAGGGCAGGAGATGCAGGCCATCAAAGTGAAGTTGCAGCATTGGACCTCGAGGCAAGAGCATGTCGTCATACAGATTTGGATGTTGGGCATGTAGGTATGTAGTTTAAGGATTGTTATATGCATTATGGTTATGACTATTCCTTTCATACTATTGATGTTATGGTTACATACATTATAGATGCTAGTTAATTAGTGTGATAATATGTACATGTGTTAGTTAGTCAAGCATGGTATTAACTTGGTGGTTATGTTATATGTGGTTGATGAGCATGTTATATGTTAACTTGTAGGTAGCTCGATGATTATGTTATATATTGTTGATGAGCATGTTATATGTTAACTTATTGTTGTTATATGTTGGCTAACTTGATGATTAGGGTTTTCGCATTAATATCTTGATGTTATATGTATCATGGTAAATTGGATTGACCTAGGAAGATGGTTAGGGTTATGACATTCAGGTATGAGTAGACTTATTTGTGCTATTGTGTCATACTAATATGGGTTGATTGTGCATTTGTGATTGTTATGGATGAATGAAAAAAATTTATGAGTTTATGATGTGAACATGTTAGTTAGTTATTGTTATGGATATAATGACCTTATTTATGATTAGGTTGATCTGTTATGAAGTTATATCGTGCTAATCTAGATTGGTTGTGTAGACAAGATAGCCTCCCTGAGATACATTAAGGTATGAGCTTTCTTATGTAATCTACTTTGCACTTGAATGTTTGATTATGTTATCTATTTGGTGTTTGATTATTTGTTGTACATTATGCCATATATTATTTGAATGTTTAATTAATTGCATGAAGGAACGATTTTGTTTAAGATGGTTGTACTAATGCAATATGTGTTGATATAGCTTACATGTACTTGAGTATAAGTAGGTGATAGTTGTAGTATTATGATTTTGACTACTAGTTTATTATGACACGACTGTTAGTCTTGGTAGAGGTTGATTTTAGTTAATAGATATGATGTCTAGATATATGGAACATGTGATTGACTTGTGCGAACAGTTGTAGGGAAACATGCTTTGTATTAACATGACAAGGTAATAGTTTATGTTTTTATATAACTAACAAATGGGTGATATGAAAATACATATTAGGACTTGATTCCAACAATGTAAATTGTAGAAGAAAGTAATTGGGTAAGAATTCCTTTGGCTATGTTTGGAAACCCTAATTCAAAATGAAAGAGTGCTTTGCATATAGGAAGTATTCTTAACCCTAATATTGTCTGGAATTATTTGGATATGTTTTATATTTATGAACATGTATTTGATAGGTATAACCGTTGGTTTCAGGTTATGGTTGGATTCGTTAAGGGACTAGAGTCCCTTGAGAGATGATATATGTATGTGTTCAGATGCAAGGCAGTGTGCATGGCATAACAAGGTAAGGTAACTAGTATATTGTATGTTTATATTATGCACTGAGAGTTATGTGTTTATGGCAGTATGATGCAGGGGATTGCATGGCAAAAGAGACTGCCATGAAATATTTGAAAAGGCTCGAGTTGAGCTTTCCCTTGGAATATTTGGGAACCCATGGGGATTAAGTCATGGTGGTGATTGCTAGTCTTGTGCTTTTGGTCTTTTGTGATTTTTTGTGCTTGATTTGTGGTCTTGGTTGTATTTGGCGCATGATCATGCCAATTTGTTCATGGTGTATTATTGCTGTTGTTTTTCCATGGTTTTATTATTATTTTTCTTGTGCTTTCCTTTTGTGTTTGAGAGCCTTGGGGATTAGTTTGGGAAAGAGAAAAGTTAATGGAGATAGGGGAGAGTTGTGTGGTACCCAACAGGTAATGTAAGACATATATGAAGCTTGATGAATGAGTAAGCACAATGGAAGGTAAGAATATGACAGTCAGTTGAATGGGTTGAGTCCATTGGGTGAACGGACAGTGGCAGAAAAGGTAAATAAAATGAAATTGAGGTGTTAGATGCCTCGACTATGTCGAGAACTGTTGTTATCAACGTTGTTCATATTGTGCACAAATAAAGGAAGTTATATTAACCTTGACCTTATGTTATCTGGTAATTATGATTTTTATCATGATTATGGTGATGTTTATATATGTATACATGTATGTATGTGTGTATGTCGTGTCTGATAGGGTCGTCATGGATCATGGTTGTTTAATGATAATGTTTATATGTATATATGTCGTTGTGTAATAGAATCATTATTTATTTATGATTAAATATATGTATCTATGTATCTATGTCACTGTATGACAAGGTTTTCAGGGATCATGCTTGTGGAGGAATGATTACTTATGCAGATGAATGGCATGAAGAGGTTCTTGGTATTATGAGGAATCAAGTGGGAAGAATAACCCTGAGAGATCTATGAGTTCAGTATCATGTGGATATGAGTTGAAATTATGTGATTATATTATGTATATGTTTATGTTATGGAAGGTAATGTTGAGGTGTACATCAAAGAAGTAAAAGTAGTATAATCTACGACATGCTAGGATAAGCATGCATAAGACACTAGAAGCAAGGTTGCTTGTGGGGTCAGTGTGTGGTCTATGCATGTGTAGTACTACTGTTGTGTATATGTTTTGCATGTTGTATATTCAATGATTTTACCTATGGTGATATGTACATGTAACATATGTAGTATTGTGTACATTTGATGTTGTATGTATGTTGTATATGTAGTTTTGTGTGTATATTACATATGCAGTGCTTCGTATAGATGGTGTTATGTACATCTTGGATATGCGGTGTTGTGTGCATATGGTGTTGTTCCCATGTTGGATATGTGGTGTTTGTGTACATATGGTGTTATATACATGTTGTATATGCAGTGTTATCTACATATGTTGTTGTGTGTGTGTTGTATATATGGTGCTATGTACTTCTGATGTTGTGTGCACGATTGTATATTTCGTGTTGTGTACATGTTGTACATGTGGTGTTGTGTGTGAGTGGTGTCGTGTACATGTCGTGCATGCGGTGTTGTGTACATGTGATTTCGTGTTCATGTCATACATGTGGTGCTCTATACATGTGGTATTGTGTACACATTATACAGATGGTGTGGTGCACTTTTGGCATTGTGTACACGTTGTGCAGTTGGTGTCATGCACATGTGATGTTGTGCACACATTGTGCAGGTAGTGTTGTGTATAGGTGTACTATGTACATGTTGTGCACATGGTACTAGTATACAGGTGGTATTGTGTGCAGGTTGTACAATGTTGTGTTATGGGCATGTGGTACTATGTATGTGCATGGTGTAGTCGTGGTATCGTGACCTGTGTATTCGTTATGTTGTACTCTGTATAGGTATATGTGTTGTATGTTGGTGTAGGCGTACGTGTTATGTTATACTGTACACTGGGTGTAGGTGTATGTGTTGTATGTCGGTGTAGGCATATGTATTGTGTTGTTTTGTACACCAGGTGTAGGTGTATGTGTCATGTGCCGGTGTGGGTGCATGTATTGTATGTCGCATGTGGGTGTACGTGTTATGATGTACACTATGTGTATGTGTATGTGATTGAAGAGAATAAAATGCTTTAGGTTCTTGTCAGCAACCAATCTGATGTGTGTACAGAAAGAACAAAGGCAGAAGTAAGGACCAATGAAGGATAAGTATCGGTATTTTATTTCAATCTTATTATGCATGAGAACTAGGATTCCAGTTTATGATGATTACATGTGATTTAGATTATGGTTTACGATGATTGCATGCAATTCATGATTTTTACCTATGATGGTTGTGTTTAGAGAAAAACCATATGTGATATGTTTATACATGATGATTTGATCAAACAGCTAGTTTGATTTGTGTGACAGGAAGTAAATAGAAGTGCAAGTGTACCTTATTAACGGGCTACCAATGAAGTATGATTTGAAGTGATTTCAATTTATTTTGAATCTAATGGAAATTATGTGATTGGTACAGGAAGCGCAAAAATTCCCGGTTAGGTGGTTGACACTGATTTCAAGAATTAGCAGCAACAAAAAAAGGAATTGAAATAGGCAGTGGTATGCAGGTAAAGCATTTAAGGAGTAATGCCATTGTGGGACACTGGTACCCAATAGTTTCCATTGATTTCCATGAGCATTCTATGACCGATATGATGGTCTTAAGGTAGGGATATGCCTTTTTTTTCATATCTTCCGATACGAGGAAGCCTTGTCAAGGGATGGACTGCCTGGGATGGGGGTGCCAACGAAACTTGGAAGGTGTGACTGCACAGAAGGCAGAGAAGGGCAGGTTGAGGATGGATTTGTTTTGGTCATTAGCATTTCCAAATGGAATCAAATGCACATTGGGAGTGTGCCCTAGAAAAATGATCGAGTAACTATTCACTGAGAGGACAAGCGGTGCAAGATTGTAGCATTGGACATTGGATGCAACTTTGACTTTGATCGTGGATTCTAGACTTCCTGGGAAGGAGGTGAATCCTGGTACTGCTTTTGAGGGTGGAGGTGTGAGCCTTTGGATTCCCTTGTTGATTGATACAATCATTGTATCCTCTATTTGTTGGATGAGAAAATGTGCTTATGTGTATATGTGTATATTATTGTAAATATTGTATTGAGGTAGATTTATAAAGGTCCATAGACAGTATGGTTATTTGCTCGTTGAAGCAAATGTGCTTAATTATATGTGGTTGTTATTGTAAATACCATAATGAGTTGTGTTATAAATCTCCAATAAATGGTATGTTTGTCATGTTTTCAGCAGTGGTCATTGTAAATACTGCAACCAGCTATGTTATAAAGTTCCATAGACAGTATGTTTTACTTTCAACAGTCTTGTTGGTTGTAGGTGTCATTGAACACCGAGGACGGTGTTCCCCTGAGGGGGAGGGTTCTGTAACAGCCCTGGTTAAAAATCCATGTAAAAATATATAATACCACAATGATGGGACACATAGTCCAAGTTGAATGGTGGGAAAAATATCGTACTGGGTGTTCATTCGGTTTATTATGGCTAAAGGAAATTGGAAAGGCATGAGGAATTGATTGGCATTTTATTTATGAAAATAATGGAAATTAGGAGAAAAGGAAGGTGAAAGGTCACAGGCTGCATGTGAGGAGGCAAATGAAGGAAAATAATGGAAAATGAAGAAAATGGAGGCCTCATTAATAAAAAGTCTTATGAGGATCAATTGCTAACCTTTTGTCAGTTCAGTTTTGGAGCTCTCTTGTTAGTCTCTCTCTCTCACTCACTCTTGGACACTTAGATTTTTCTTGGAGCACTTCAGCATTAGAGCAAGAAAGTAAAGAAAGCAAGAACAAGGAGGAAGCAAGAAAGGAGGAGCAAGAATGAAGCAGCTACAGCAGGATTCTTGGTAGGTATCGATTTGCATGTGTGTTTTCATTTCTAGATATGGAATGTATGGTATTGCATGTGGTTCTTTTCTATCATGGCATGGGTTTTTCCAGGTGTGACAATGTTTTTTAGCCTAACCTTGCCATTTTCGTAAAGCTTTGATGATATGGGTTTCTCATACTTCGGTCGAGCTGGATTGCTAGATGGATCCTAAGCTAAGTGGGGTAGATCTCAGAAATGGAAAACACATGGCCTAGTTTTCCATGAACAGGACTTTGGATCATAGTAAAGGAAATGGCCTAGTAACCCTTGAACCGGACAGTGGGTTGTGGTAAAGCCAGATTATATGCCTCAGAGGGCCTAGGAATCCTTATCGGTGAATGGTGAGATATACAGTAAAGCTTAGAGGTGGATTTCTCTTTGTTGGGCCTATTAGTCCCAGGATGGATGTATGGTAAAGCCTAGAAAGTATGTCTCGGTTTATGGCCTAGTGATCCCTGATTCAAACTATGGATTACGATAAAGCCTGAGAGACTAGGAGGCACTCAAATTCCTTACGGTATAGGCGAAGAAACCCGGTAGCATTCATATTTGTTTGGTTTTTTTTGTTAGTTATGAGTCCCACATTCATGCTTGGAATATGGCAGGGGATGATTGGTTGAAGAGAGATTTTGCTCAGACAATCTATGGTCAGGTGGAACGTGGAATTCCTATCTCCGATTGGTTTCTACATTCATTAATGAGAAATTCTTTCCCTTGGTATTTGGTATGCAAATGTATTGATTTATATGTGGATTCTATTGTTGTTGTATCCATGGTATTTCTGTTGTTATTGTGTTAGTTATAAGCATATAATTTTACAGTGATGATGTATGGCTCTCCCCATATTTTTAATTGTAAATGAATACACAATGTAGCTATGGTCAAATATATTGTATTTCAGTTAATGATGTAGGGGAGCAATGCTTCTTAGTGATTCTTAGATAATTATGGGACCCCTAGGCTCAGTTATGTTGTTTATACATGTAGCTTTCATGTTTGAAAAAAAACCTGTCATGTCTAGGAGGGGTCTAGATGTGATTACTTTTGTATTGTTGTCCTGTTTTTCTTTATCATCTTTGAACTTTTCATGAATTTTTGGGTAGAGCACTAGGTTCTGGGCCTAAAAATGTGGCTCAAATCCAGGGGTCGCTAGCATAGAATTGAGTATTTGGTAGTCGTTGGCATGCAATGTTATGCATGTGGCTATAGCCTCTTGGATGCAGGCATGCAAGCCTGTGCCTGCGGCTATGGCTCAAAGAGGTCAAATTGTTAGTGTTACATAGGGGTAAGAGGCTTGAAAGGTTGATTTACCTCCCGAGGGTGTTGTTTTTATTGTACAAGGTATGTGCATTGTATTTTTGTTTGTTCCAGTTCCTTAAGGTCACATAGGACGTTGAATCTCATTATAGTATCCTCTCATCACATGCTTATCGCAGTTGGTCGATTACTTGGGTAGATGTGGGAAGAGGGTGTTACATTGCTCACATGATTGCAACCCTTCCTTTTATGAGATAACTTATTCTTGTTTTTCTCTTTGTTAGCAATAAATTCTTTGATATACCTTCTAGTAGTTATTTATTCCCAAAGGCACCTGCTCTGATAGCACTTGTTGGACGAAAGATCACACTAAGGGGGGGGGGGATGAATCAGTGCATAAACAACTTTACTATTTCACAACCTTTTTTCAATGTTCATTTATGTAGCATTATATCATAACTATTTCCATCATGTCAATTAATAAAACAATGAATCAATAATTCATTATCATATCGTCAACACATCAAGAAGCCATCACATCAACACAATGAGACACATGTTTCTACGTGTAAACCCAAATGGGAGAAAACCACAAATTCTTCTTCTTATTCTTATTCAATAAATTACATAGATTTGGAGGCACGAACATCCTGAAGGAACCCACCCCCAAGATATGTTATAAATTTCTTGTGGTAGGATACAACTTGATTGAAGCACCAACCCCAAAAATATGCAAGCAGCTACTCAGGATAGGCTATAACCTGATTGAGGCACCAACCTCAAATATGAGTAAGCATCAAATTTCTCTAGTCTCCAACCCGATTGAGGCACCAACCTCATTGATATAAAATAGTTGACTTGCTATGGGCTCGAACATCAGTGGAGGCACCCACATCCTTCTTCAACTTCTCGTGGATCTCTTTTAAAAATATTTCAAACTAGATCCTCTTGCTCTTCAATCAATATAAATCTTTAAACCAAATAAATTGATGTTCTGTTGTGGCAAACAACAACCCCCCATTTTATTTCAGTATCATAATAAAAAATGGGGACCCTTTAGAATTTTTCAATTTTATTTGCTAGAAGATCCCTTTTAAAATTTAATTAAAACCTTTATCATTTTAGTATATTTATTGGCTTAGGTTTTAATTTATCTCTTTATTAAATAAAATATGTAATAAAGATTTCAAGCCAAGAACCATCATGACCAAGAAATAGTATAATAATTTTAAGTATTGGGCATTTTATTAAACCTTTCACGCTCGTCCCTGTTATGCTAGACAAGCAAAAATGGTTGTGGTAAGGCTCGTTGTCTGCCCAAAGAAAAGTGCCATGTTTGTATTAATCAATTAAACTGATCAAAATTTGCATCAAAATGAATAGATAAGTGAATCCTTTTATTTCTTCCCTCTTGCCAAATAACATTTGGCCTTCTCCCTTGTCCTCTCATGTTTCCTCTTGAACCTCTATTGAAAAATCTCTTTTAAATAGATGTGATAAAAACCATTTAAAATTATCAACTATGAAAAGTGATATGATTCACTATATGTAGAAAATAAAGTAAACTTTTACAAATAATTTATTGAATATAATTTAGCCTGGCCCCGATTCAAGAATAACGAATTGAATACTCAAAGGGAATGAAAAGTAATCTCTAATATGACCCATGATAACCAACTATGTTTCACTTGCATGTCTTATTTTTCCTCGTATGGTTAAGTTTTGATCTTCAAAAGAATAACATAGCTTCATTTGAACTCCAAGGAATTAGAAACAACCTTATCTTCTTTAAAATAATAATAATAATAATGCTACATGCTTTCATCAACATTATATATATATATATATATATATCTGTGTGTGTGTGTGTGTGTGTGTGTGTATTGTGAACCTAATTTCTTTTCATAAAATTAGATCACATGTCATCAATTTTAAATAGGGCGTCCTCATAACAAATCAATTCTAATATATAGAATCTGTATATAACAAATTTGTAATCGTGGAAGGAATGTAAGGGAGACGCAAACTAAAAATATGTATGGATGTTGATACTCAGCTGGCTGAAAAATGTGGTTGGCTATAGGCTCCTTTTCGTAGGCCTAGAAACAATTCATAACAACCCATTATATCTTCAAAGTTTCAAAGAAAATTAACTTCATAAACACATAACACATAAGGTCATTTTGAGATATAGAGTGTGTGTTTATAGGGTAAAGACAAAATTATGACAAAATGAACTTCACATTTTTAGAGTGTGGGTTAGAATCAGAGTACACTACTCAAACTTGATCCAAACTAAAGAATTTAACAATAAATCATAGCTACAACCATACTAACTCAAGCTAAAAAACTAAAGCTACATACTTTTACTCCAAGCTAAATTTCTTGGTACTAAGATGCTCTGCAATCTCTTTAAGTCTCTCAAAGTTTATTACTCAATGGTTGTAGTGATAGAGTAGTGCATAGTATCACCAGCTACAAATCATAACTTCTCCAAGTTTCAAAATAAAGCAAATTAAACCCTACTTTGAGCAATAACAACTTTTAAGGGTTGTAGCTAAGTCGGTGGCCTACACCATTAAATATGCCACCAACCTAATTAATGCTGCAAGCTGGATGTTACCAAATTCAACTATGCCAAACAACATTAAATTTACAACTGCATGATATGAATATGATTTTCCCTATTTGTAGTAATAACCACCCAATTCCATGCTTTATGTCTTATATATCAAAATGTTAATCAAATTCCATATGTATAACCACTTTCATATTTATAAAAGTTTGCACAAAAAACAAGGAATTCACGCAATGGGATATGGTTATCCTTTGACATATACTTTTTATAAAAACCTTTATAATCATGGATTTATTAGTACTTGCATCATGAGACACTTCATATATGCCAAACACTTTATATAACATGTGGTGCATAACTAGTGTGCTTATATCATTTATGCCAAAATACATGCGCTTTTAAACAATCTCAAACCATATAACATTTTTGTATTCAGACCCCACATACTTTAGTTTATGGAAAACATAAGAGATATCAGGCTTTGCAATAATTTTGTAGGTTATGAATTACAGGTGACTCATATTAATCAACAAGTCTTATGATCATCATTAGTAATTGACAATGAAAAATTAGAATGAAATTTAGGTTGAGTATAACTTTCTAGTTCCAGTCTGTCCTAAACCAATCCACGCAGTATTAGAGTATGTGGTTCTTCTTCTACTAAATCATGTTCCTCTACTGGGTTATATTCTTCATCCAACAACTCGAATACCACTACCTATGATTATTTTTCCCTTAGTAGGACTCCTTGTTTGAAAACATCCTTGACCTCTTTAATGTTAACACTTTGGTCGTAACAACCTTCCTAGTTTTTGGATTCCAAGGCTTATAACCTTCTAAACCATCTTTATAATCGATATAGATGCATTATTTAGCTTTATTTTCCAACTTATTCCTACTTTCCTTTGGAATGTGTACATAACATCAAATCCAAAAACTATGAGATGTTTAAGACAAGGTTATTTAGAAATACATGCCTCGTGCAGAGTCTTTTCAACCAATGTTGATGAGGGTGATTGATTTACCATGTAACTTGTAGTACTCTCTTATTATAATTTCTATCCTAATCCATCACCACCAAGCATGCTCCTTTCTTTTTCCATAAGCATCTTATTCGTCGTTTCTGCATCCCCATTATGTTGAGGTGAGTATGGTGTAGTATTATGTCTTGCTATATCACAGTGCTTACAGAATTCCTCGAACTCGTTCCTATAGATTTCCCCACAATTGTTTGTCCTCAACACCTTGTTTATCCTCTCTATCTAATTTTCCACAAAGGCCTTGAATTCTTTAAATTTTTCAATGACATCAAATTTCTTTTGAAGGAAATAAATCGATGTATTCCTTGAGAAGTTATCTTGAACTAGACATGGTACACAAATTTTCAGAGTGGTGGAATAGAAACATGTCCAAACACATCACTATACATTATCTCTAACATTTCCTTAGCTCTTGTAACACATATTGAGAATATTACCCTATTTTATTTAACAATAAATACAATGTTCACATAAATTAATATTTATGCAATCATACATACCTTCGACCATATCCTTACTGTGTAGTGCTCAAATACCCTTCTCTCTGATATTCCTTAGTATTTGATGCCACAACATCATCTTTTCATTGGAGACAGTAGGAGTTTTCACTTCTTCATCTCCACCCTCGAGAACAATGAAATATTTATACCCATCATTGAAAATGCTTCCCAATAGCTTGTATAAATTTCTAGTCCAAAGTCCCCTCAGTGATACCATTACTCCTCAAACTATCCGGCAAGTTTCCTTTTCAAACACAGTAGTTACACCAACATTGCTCATCCTACTTACATATATCAAGTTTCTAATGTACAATGGAATGTGTAGAACTTTAAGGAGTGTTCCAACCATCCCATTCTTGGGAATCAAATTCACTTTTATTCATCTTGTGGGCCCAACTATTAATTCATCTCCAAGGAAAATATCATATCCATCATACCTCTCATATTCGTAAAACCAATTCCCCTATGGGAAGGCATATGAAAGGACGCACCTAAGTTGATCAACTGTATGTCATGATCAACATGTGTGCTTGAAGAAGCCAAGTACACACATACCCTCCTTCCTATAAGGAAATTTTCTGTTCTTTGATGGGACTATCATCAATCCCTTCCCTCTCTCAATGCTTTTGGATCTATACTTCTTCTTAAAATTCCCTCCATTTTCCACATTTCTAGCATCTCTTTGCAAATTTTCATGGAGATTTAGATCTACTTCTATATTTATGTCAATCACTTGAGGGCTTATTCTTATTTCTATCCTATGGATGACTGCTTAAAGATAAGCGTGCATATTCTAAATTTCCATGTCTTTCCGCTTCATCTCCTTTGACAACAAGGAAGAGACCACATACAAAACTTGAATTAGTTGCATCACCACCTATGACTACAACTAGACTATCTCACGAGTTTGTTAAAGAGAACTATAAATTGATACACTTATCTTCATAAAAAATCATTATATCAATAAACAATAACTAACTTACCACATTATTGAAGGCATTTGAATGCTCTATCACTAAGTCTCCATTATTAATCGTTAAGTTGTACAAATTCTTCAACAACAACTTGTTCACTGGAGACTTGGATTGATGAAAACTCCCTAAATTGTTCCATAATGACTTTGTTGTGGGTTCTCGAGAAGAATTTAGGAATCATGCATCTAAGAGACACAACTGTATTATGTTTTTTTCCTTTGATACAACTTGGTCTAGTCTTATATCAACAATTTTGTTGCTCCAATACTTGGACCCATGAAGACCCATTGATCCTTTTTTATTAAAATATCTTCCATCTTGAGCTTCCTCAACTCAAAAATTTACTAAATTTCTTGATCTCTATTTTGAAACTACTAGACATTATTTTCCAACATAAGAATCACCAACATAGAGCTCCTATCGCAAACCCAAGATAACATAACCCTTAGCCATAAAGGAATCACCATGAAGCCAATAATCACTCTGATATCAAATGTAACTTTTAAACCTTGTACAATAATGCAATGCATCAATAGATTCTCAATAAACCAAAAAGCGAAACAATGGAAATCTCATATCACACAAAGATTTATCTTGGAAACCCATATGAGGAAAACTAGCTAATTGTTTATAGTCGCACCTCTAATTTTTATCAACAATAAACTTCATTGTTTGCAATAAAATATATATGCTCCCTATAGCATCCAAAACTCCTAATACATTAATCTATATATGATTATGACCATAATTCCTTAATCATAATTATAAAACCATGGGTGAAACCTCCATGTGCTACAAAGTTGCTCAAAGTGAAGACCATGTATTTGAAAAACAAACAAAAAATAACACAAAAACAAAAAAAACAAAAAAAACAAAAAAAATCATAGAAGATGGCTAAAAACGTATTCACATGGGGCTACACATGCAAAGAATATAACACATACCCAACAACATTTTAGGGAATATCTATTAATAACAAATGATTTAAGAAGAAATATAAAGGAACACTTTGGCTACTATAAATATATAAGATAACTACTAAATATTTTTCATTTTTTTTAAATTCTTTGATCTCTATTTCAATCTAAATCGCTATTTTTCTTTTATATTTCGACATTCTTCAAATGAAGCTTGCTCATATAAGGTTAATTCAAATAAAATAGAACAAGGATGTTCCCCTATTCTTAACCTATGGCTTCCTTATTTCTTCCTTCCCTTTTGCATTTTTGAGCATTCATAGCAATGATAATAAAGGGTATTAACGTTTATACGAGTTGCATACGATTATACTATGAAAAAACAAATGATACTCGAATTCACTCATTTTGTATTTCCACTACCACACCCATTGTACTACACCCATTGGATATGTATAAAAATGATATACAATGGTTTCTCTGGAAATGTGGGCTATGTATGTACATCATCCTCTGTCATTGGTCAAATGAAAAAATAAAAAGAAAGGAACTCGGCTCAACTGATGTTTTCTTCTATCCCTTTTTCACTTGAATGCTACTAAAAGGAGTGCATCTACAACATGACATTTGCTCATTATCCATGTGCATTAGTTGCCTTTGTTACTTATTCCCATCTCGGTTTATGCATAGTCTTATTCAACGTATTGAAAAGAAAGCATGACTTTTTCCATCGTGATAACTATGCTTTTCCTATTCGTGAAAATTTCCATACTCTATACTATAAAAAGAAGCGTGTGTAACATTGACATATTTTAAAAAGGTTTTTTTTGGGCTTCACATATACATACTCTAAGCTTGGTAAATACTCTATTTTGAAAGATTTGTTTTAGTTGAAATTGAAGCTTGAGTATACAATTATGATTTTCTCCCTTAGGTTCTATAATCATCCCTTGCACTATTGCTTGCATGCAAGCAAACTCGCTTATAAAATATTAAAGAAACGCACCAAATTGTGTAAACATTGCATATCATATATAAAAATTGTTTATACAAAGTCTATATGTTTATTAGATATTGCATACAACTCATAATTTCATCCTCTTAAACTTGATACTTCCTTGTCCTAGCCATCATGGAATTGTACTAATGAACATCCAATGAAGTATTGCTTATTTATGTTCATGTGAAATTAATATTATGTTGTATGTTTATGATGTTTTATGGGATAAATAATGGCATTGTTTGTGCATTATTTTATATGAGTTTCTTCATTAGAGGTTCCTTGTGATCCCAAGGAGTTTAGGAAACGAGGCATAATGTTCTCTAGAAAGAAGGGAGGAACAAGAAGATTAGGTTTTTTTTTTCCATTTCAATGCTAACTCGAATGAGTTTAGCTAGTTGGCACATACTAGTGATATTTTCTTAGGTGGGTAGCAAGTTTTACCTTAACCTTTTATACCGATAGATGCCTCTTTATAGCCTCATTCAAACATAATGGTCATTCTCAACCTCATCGAGAACCTATGAATGATGGGTGGGAAGAAAATATAAAAAGACCTGACTCTATGCTTGCCAATTGGTTAAGTATCCATTCCTCTACCAATTCATTTTATCAAGACCAACAACCCATAAAGATCAATTATTCCTTGTTGAAACTACTAACATGTTATAAAAGGGGAAAATAACCTCCGGTAAAATCCCCTAGTGTTGTATCTTCCCATTCCACCTTTTCTCACTCGAAAGCAGGCACTAAGAAAATAGAAGGAAAAAGTAATAGGGATCTTTCACATTTGGATATGCACTCCAAGTTATCTTAGTATTTATTTTTATTTTCTTATTTTATGGTCACATGGTGATGATATGCATTTTATTTAACTATATGAGACATTAAATTTGTTGGCTAAGATTCCTAGGGTATTTTTTAAAGACCCCCTTCCTATCTTAAGTAAAGCCACAAATATAGTCTTATAACTACTTTATTTATTAAAGAATACTTCATTGATCCTAATTTCCTTTTGTTTCCTATAAATGTTTATTGAGTATAATCAAAATGGTTGAAACTATATAATTTCTAAATAATAATGCATAAGAGAAGGAGATATTAATGAAGGAATGCACTCAGATAGCGGGATTTCTTCAAAAGTGGTTGAGAAATGAAAAACTATAAATTTTGTGCATCAAACTACTTGAGGTGGTCCAAGTCAAATTATATTAATTTCTTTCTCAAGAACTTGGTCACCTTTATATGATTTTATTTACATCTAAGGCTTCCAATGATTTCTTTAGCCCAAGTTTTTGTTGTGATCAAAGTGCATATCGGTGGTAGCACACCTCTTCCACCAACACAAAGGTTTGTTATCTCCTTGAAAAAATGTATATGCTTTTGCAAGTCCCAAACTTCCAATGTCATTTTGAGGCCCTACATGACGTTTTAAAGAAATTTGGGGGGAAAGGGTAGGTTTCCATGGTATATCTTGGCCCCGGGAAAAAAATTATGATACTCAAATAGTTTTTTCCAGCGAGCTATTGTGTGCCCCAAATGGATATCGTTTGTAAAATTTGCACCTCGAGAAGTTGATATACCAACTAACGATCTCAGGGGTTGCAAACCTTTTGGAACTTCATATTCTATGGTTAGATTTTTGTATGTCTAGAGTTCTTTCTTTATGTTAAAAGGCCATTCTTTTGGCCTCTTGTAATAGCTTTTTCCAAGTGCATTGTAGTTGCCATCTCTTTCCCTTCAAAGATAGCTACCTACGTTTTAGCTAGTTTGTGTTCTACAACATTCTATTATTTTATTTATCAACATAATTTAGGTTTTCACCATATTATTGTGCTCTCTTTTATATTTATATGTGTGTGTGTTCCACTTCCTTTCTCGCCTTCATTTAATTCCTTGTACAACCCAGATTAGGGGTATCAAATTTGTTTTCTTCTTCTTGTGTCCTAGTGCATGTCCCTAGTAAGGTTAGCTTACAAAGAGTTAGGTCTCGAGTTATTTTCTCCTAGGAATGATCACTTTGGCCAACCCAACCGATCTACCATGGTAGAAGAAAAGAGAGATAATGGAGTAGGAGATCTTATCAACTTGTTGCTAGAGGAAGCACACTCACAATAAAGGAATGAAATGATGGAAAATTGTGCCCAAATTATTTGACCACAGTTAATAATGGTTGAAGCACCTTCAACAAGCAACATTTTTGAAGGTGCAACACCTTTAAAGTTATAAGTTAACTTTGATATCT
The DNA here is from genome assembly GCA_034641835.2 of Pinus albicaulis. Classification (NCBI taxonomy): domain Eukaryota; kingdom Viridiplantae; phylum Streptophyta; class Pinopsida; order Pinales; family Pinaceae; genus Pinus; species Pinus albicaulis. The sequence goes on along the minus strand of CM076579.1, from coordinate 240,220,916 downwards.
CCTTATTTGAAGGCCAAATAGATGGAAATTATTTGGAGAAACGGTTAAATATGTTAGAGGGTTCTTAATCTATCCCAATATTTTCTGCTGATATGAAGATTACCTTTCTCCTAAAATCCCCTCCCCGTGTCAAATTTTGGTGGGAAGGTTATTGGGAGAGACACAACGAATATGAGTCTATGATATTGAATGCAAGACCAACTTAGGTCACTTATGTTGATGTTCTCAAGGGGGAATTTTACACTGCTCTTCGGTAACAAAAGGTGGAATGTGTTAAACTATTTTGCATATAGCTTATGAATAGTTCTACTTGGGGTTGGATAGTAACACTTTATAATATTAAACCCACACATTAACCATGTCCTCGTGATCCTGAACCTTGACACCTTGTTTTATAAAGAAAAATACAATTTGCAGTGTGTCGAAGCATCAAATTGTGGAAGAAAGTAGTATTTCATTGTCCTTCCTTTAGCCATCTAATTCTATACTTTTGTTGCCAAAGTATTTATTCCTATTTCCTTATTTATTTTAGTAGAGTGAGAGTATCTGCTTCCTCTTTTATGATATCCTCTGATATTCCTCAATGATTGGCTTCCTACTGGATTTGATCCATTTGGGCTTCTAGGTTCCATTTGTTATGAGTGATGTTCCCATATTTTTCCTTACTCCAGGTTTTGAGATGATATTTGATGTTCTTTGACTTTCATTGTAGGTGGAACATGGTTGATCCTTTCAATTTGACTAGTTCCTCCCACCAATCCTTGACGATGCATTGGAAATTAGGATGTTGGATCCAAAAACACTCTAGGCAAAAAGGCCTATTTTTGAGGTGGGATTTAATTTCTATGTCTAATTTTATTGGCCAAATATTTGAGGCATGGCTAAGCAGGATGGAAGCCTCCATGAAAATGTCCTTGGACATGATATTTTTAGAGGTGAGATGCCTATCTATATTTGAAGCTATTTACTGAGATCCACCTCTACTGTTATTCCAAGTATGTGTTGCTCATGGTGTTCAGGTCAACCAAATGAGAAAAAGTTGTGACATCTGGGAAGACGTTGGATTCCGCTTCTAGGTTTCTAACACCACCACCTTTTTCTTATAAATATTTGATAAAATTGAAATCCTTCCTAGGACCCAAGATGTCGAGAATATGAGAAGACTAATATTCTTGATGTAGTTAAGAAAATTCAACTGTCTATGGGTAGTGAAGGGTCATAGACATTTGAAAGAAAACAAGTTTATGATGATCCTATGAGCTGAAATTGTCTAGTGATAATTTTGAAACAAGAAAACATGTTAAGGATGGATATCTCTTGAGAGTTCCAAATGATGGCGAGACCTTCGGATCGACCTTGGGCGTTAATAGCTACTGGTTTTGATCCTTGACCCTATTTGTGTGTAACTTGGATACAACTTCACGGGAAGTTTTAGTTTCCTAAATTATTAAGAAGGTTGGAAGTTTCGCAAGCCACTTTTTTTTAAGAAACCTTTGTTTTCCCTTAAAATTTAGGCTTCTAATATTCTAGGAGATCATCTTCATGGGGGAGATGAGTTAGTGGAGGGATAAACCTCCAAGATCAACTTTATTCTAACTGAGTTGGCAAGAATGCCATTGAGTTCTTGTAGAATTTATTAATTTCTCCTATGTCCTTTTATCTTCTCATACTTGTGTTGCCTTGTAGTATCCTTCATAGACTGGACATGAACCCCGAAAGGATTGGCACTAGTGTTTCCTATTAATGCTTTTTGGGCTTGTTGCTCTGATTTGAGAATGGATTTTCTTAGTATTTTGAATTGATGCTTTGACAATGAGTTTGGGTCTTTATATTTTCGTACCTTAGCAATGCTTGGGAGGTCTAGAGCATCCAAATCTAATTCTTTAGTGCCTTAATTGTTGTGTGGAAACTGAATCTTTCTTTAATGGTTCCTAAGGGAAAAATTCAGGAGTTATGAGGAGGTAATAGGAGGAACCTCAATGGATTCTTTGTGGTTGCTAGTATTAGGAATGTCTATCTCTGGGGGGTAGTGGTTCAGAGGAGGTATTAGGGATTCTATGTTTGCAAGTGGTTCAAATTTGTTGTTGGTAAAATGGGTTTTTCCAAAGTGTGTTTGTAGGAGTGGAAGCTTGGGTCCATGAAAAAAATTAATCAGACTAGAGAAGTGATCAGGGGATCATGTCCAATGTTAAAAAATGCTCAAAAATGAAAGTGCTAATAAATGTTTGCAACTGGAGCGACCAGAAAGGTCTCATCGTTTCGATTTTGGCGCCGCGAACGGTTCATAAAATAGAGGTTGTATGCAGAAGTTATAGTTAAGGCAAAACCTGAACAGAAATCAAATGGACTATACCTTTCTGATTGCCTTCTTTCTCGAATTGATCTTCTCAAAGCTGGAGTTTGTGGCTCTTCCTCTTATGAATCTTCTTCTGTTGTAGAGTTTGATTCATACTCCTTTAGCTCAAACTCTATCTTCTCAGGTTCCTTTGGTATGATTTCATGTTTAACAACATCTTTCACCTCTCTAAACACCACATCTCGACTGTACACAACCTTCCTTGTTTCCGGGTTCCAAAGATTGTAACCTTTTAAACCATCCTTGTATCCAATAAAGATGCACCTTTCAGATTTATTATCCAACTTGGTCCTTTTCTCCTTTGGAACATGTACATATGCATCACATCCAAATACCCTTAGATGTGGAAGAGAGGGTTTCTTACCAGTCCATACCTCATGTGGGGTCTTGTCCTCCAACGCTGATGAAGGTGATCTCATAACCGCATAGCAAAGAGCCTCCACCGCCTAAAAATTTGCACTCCTGTCCCAACCCTACCACCGAGCATGCTTTCTTCCTTTTCCACGTTGCTCTTACTTCATTCTTTCTCGCAACTGGATTTGCCGAGGTGTGTATGGAGTAGTCTTCTCATTATGCTATGTTTCACACTTGCGAAAACCTTCAAATTCCTTCTTAACTCCCCATCACATTCCGTCTCTACGCTTTATCTTCTTTCCTCTCACCGGGTTTTCCACCGTAGCCTTAAATTATTTAAATCATCAAAGCTTCGCATTTCTTCTCTTGAAATAGTATAACTGTATTCCTTGATAATTCATCTATAAATGACACATAGTACACATAATTACCTAGTGATGGAACCAACACATTCCAAACACATCATTGTGCACAAGCTCTAATATCTTGTTCGCCCTCTTAGCACCAGAATGGAAACTCACCCGATTCTGCTTCCCATAAACACAATGTTCACAGAAATCAAAATATAGAGATAAATTAGACATAGCTTCTATCATACAATTACCATGCAGTATTCGAAGGCGCTTCTCTCCAATATGTCCAAGCCTTTGATGTTATAACATGGTCTTTTCTCCAAATACAAATAGGTTTTCCGCTTCCACTTATCACTTTCAGAACCACATAACCGCACACCCATCAATAATGTTGCTACCTTGTAGTCAGGACAGAGTTCCTCCACCCTCCCCGCATTAATACTCAAAGGTTCTAACCATCTGCGTGCATCTTTCTCGAACACTGTTTTTACACCTGCATCATCCATCTTGCTTACAGAAATCAAATTTCTGGCCAATGCAGGAATATGCAGAACACCAGGAAGTGTTCTAATCCTTCCACCTTGCAGCTTCAGCTTGACCTTTCCACGTCTAATGATTTTGGCCTTCCTATCATCCCCTAAGAATACATCGCCACCATCATATTTCTCATACTCGCAGAACCACTCCCTATGGGGAGTGAAGCGAAAGGATGCACCCGAGTCAATCAACCATGACTCATGATCTACATGTGTATTTGAAGAAGAAGCCAAATACACATCCCCACCTTCATCCGAGGTGGTTTTTGCCTTTGCAGAAGGAGCATCATCTGATCCCTTTCCTTAGGAGCTTTAGATCTGCAGTCCTTTTTGTAGTGCCCTTCCTTTTCGCATTTCCAGCATACCTTTACAAAATTTCCAGGAGATTTAGATCTCCCTCTAGATGTGGATCTCCCACTCAAAACCTTATTCTTGTTTTTGTTTTGTGACCTTCCTTGTACAGATAAGGCATCTCCATTCTGGCCCTCCATATTTCTTCGTCTCATTTCCTCCGACAGCAAGGCTGAGACAATTTCATCAAAATTCAAGGTAGTTGTATTGATACCTATTGCAATAACCAGACTATCCCACAATTCTGGTACAGAACACAACAAACTGATGCACTTATCTTCATCTGAGATTTTAATATCAACAGATGACAGCTGACTTACCACAGTATTGAAGGTGTTCAGATGCTCTGTCACCGAGTCTCCATCCTTCATCCTCAGGTTATACAACTTTTTCCGCAAGAACAACTTATTCACCAGAGACTTAGATTGGTTCAAAGTCCCAAGTTTTTCCCACAAATTCTTCGCCATAGCTTCCCCAGATATATTCAACAATACTGAATCTGAGACACACAACCGTATTGTGCTCTTAGCCTTTCGATCTAGTTTCTTCCAGTCTTCATCTGACATTGCCGTTGGTTTAGTACCTGGATCTACCGTGATCCACTGATCTTTATCCACCAGCAGATCCTCCATCTTGAGCTTCCACAACTCAAAACTCTGACCATTAAATTTCTCGATCTCTATCTTTCCGCTGCTCACCATCTTCTTTCACCGCAAGAATCGATCTCGCAGATCTCCCACTGAACAGGGTGTACCACAGGCCCGAGAAAAAACCCCTCAGAAGCAAAGGCGCCCCCTAGAAGTCGAAACTGCTCTGATACCAAATGTAGATTTTAACCCTGGACAGAAATTGTCTACACATGAATCTTATAACAGAAAATAAACAATAGCGAGAGCATAAAACATAAAACAGATAAACACAGAGATTTTCCCCTGGATCCCAAATCGGGACTACCAGCTTGATTTTTCATTATATTCCTTTTAGTGTTACAACACATATATATACATGTCGAAGCATACATAAACCCCAATCCATTAACCCTGGATTAGAACATAACCGTAGTTCCCTTGACCGGATCTACAAAATACCAGGGGCCGAAAACCATCGTACCCCAAAACCATGTGCAAACTCATGCACAAAAAATGGGTGGGTCCGCCTATGAGTGGGTCCGCACACTAAAACAATTTTCGCTAGGGCGCTACCCCGGACCCCAACAGTGGGCGCTGCCTCCCCCCTTGTGACCCCCCTGCTGTGCCCGACACAACGTACAGCGCGCCTTGCTACCACCTTCATTTCCAAAGCCGAAAGTGCTATGGAAGGAGGGTGTAAGGTGTTGTTGAAAGCCATCTTCATGTGAGCATGGGGGAGGATTCATGAAGTTAGTTAATGTCGGTGATCTGTTGTCCATCACTTGTATCTGGGGTCAATTCAATTTGTTATATTGTAATTTTGTTTTTCTTAAAAAAATTATGTTTTTAAATTAAAAAAATTATAAATACATATCATATTAAAATAAATTTAAATAATAATTGATATTAACAAAGAATATATAATTAATAATCATTTAAAACTTGATCAATTTAATTAAAAAACATAAAATTAAAATAATTGATTGATAAAGAATATAAAATTAATAAACATTTAAAATTGAATCAATTTAATTAAATAATAATAATAATAAAAATAAAAATAAAAAATTATATAGAAAATATGTAATATATGTAACATACAGATAATAACTATAAATTGAAATATAGTAATATAATATAAAATAAAATATAATTAGTTTCAATATAATATAAAATATAATTAATTTCAATATAATATAAAATATAATTAAGGGATGTGTTTAAACATTTAACATGTAATATTTAACATTTAACTTCGATTTAAAAGTCAATCTAATTTTTATTATGTAAAAACACAATATAAATTTAAAAATATGAAAAGGTTTAAGAACACTAAAAAAGAGATAAGATAAAGAAATATAAATATAAATAAACTAGAGGTATGGTAAATAAATAAAGCTTATTTTTATATTTACTTCATAAACCTCTTTATATTTACAAAAATTCAAAAAGAGGTTTTATCTAGGTGAAGCCTTTGGGCCAAATACCATGGGAAAATTATTATTAATACCATGGCCAAATACCATACTTATAAAAGAGGTATGGTAAATAAATAATTTTAAAATAGGTATAAAGAAGTATGGCAAATAAATAAAAATATATCAAATAGGATTAGAAATCAACATCTAATTATGTACCAAGCCTATGGGCCAAATACCATGGACCAAATTATTATTTTTTTTTACAGAAACGGTTATGGGATTTTATTGATAACTTGGCCTAATTGCCAAAATTTTGTTTACAAAAAATAAAGCGCTAGCCCAGAAAGCCTCACTGCTCACGATGACAATGAAGCTTATGCTTATCCTCTATCTCTTGCAAGCTACCTCTATGGAATCAATTTCGGAGATTTTCCTAATTTTACGAGTACAAACAAACTGAAATAGTAGAAGACAATAAAACATGGCGACTAATTGAATTAAGGAATAGATTCCCATGAGTTTTCTCCATCCTTCGTTATCTCCCTGGCAGAAAGAATGGCAGCTTTTTTGGCTTGCAGATCTGCTTCTTTATTGTTGGTTCTCAACACATGGAAGAAATTTAGCTTCTGAAAAGATTTTCCCAAATCTTTGGTTCTAGTGATATGTCTTGCCAGTCTTAAGTCCAGAGGTGGAGTATTTGACACCATAGCATTTATGATGATTTGGGAGTCTCCAAAGACCTTTGCTTCGTTAATGTTTAGAGCCTTGAGAAATTTGAGACCTTGAAAGAGAACTAAAGCTTCAGCTTGAATACTGGTTGAGTGGCCTAGACCCCAGGTGTATGAGTGTATCTTTGTACCTTTTGAATTTATTATGACTCCACCTGCACCAGCTTTTCTTGAGTTACCCTTGGCAGCCCCATCGAAGAAGAGAGAGTAACTTGATTGGATTATGAGCCATTCGTGGAAGTCTTTTTCTGTTTCCCTTATTTGCCAAGCTTTGGGAAGAGGGGCGTTGCTTGCATCTTTATGAAATTGAATTTCAAATAAGGAACCCCAATCTAGATCTTGTTGGCTAAGATTAGAATCATATTTTAAGTCTATCAAACACTCTTTTAATTGGCATTTTATTTTGACTTCAATGGCTTTGGGATTCTGCTCATTGTTTCTGAAAATCCTTTTGTTTCGTTCCAGCTAAATCTGCCAGCATATTATTTTAGGGAGGGAGGACCAAGCAACTTTGATTACTTTATTTTTTGGAGAGGGCCTAGGATACTTGTTCAACCACTTTGTAAATAACTCAGATATGGAATTTGGAGGAACAATATTGAAATTTAAGTTGCATAGAAGTTCAAACCAGATTTGTAGAGAAAATTTGCATTCCAACATCACATGGTTCATATTTTTCGTCTTTTCTTTGCACAGTGGACACCTTGAAGGTCCGTGAAAGCCTCTTTTCTAAAGATTGTCGTGTGTCAAAATCTTGCTATGGCATAATAACCAGCAAAATTGGTCAATTTTAGGCCACGTTGGGCAACTCCATATACTTTTCCATGGCTCTGGATTGGGAGGGATGTGACAGCATACCCCTCAGCCATCGTGCCCCAGCCTCATGAGTCTTTTTTGGTGGCATGTATGGGCGTTATGCCATGAAGACTATCCAACAGCAAGTGCCAGTCGCTCTGCAACTTGGGAGGCATGCTGAAGAGCTTCCAGCCAGCCCAGCGCTGTCCACTCCACGCGGAAATATCCCATAAAGTAATAAGCACTGCTTCCTCCATCCAATTGCGCAGCGCGTAGAGGGTGATTCTGTCTGCAAGAGGTTCTTCTTGCATAATTCTGTTAGTCCAAATTTTTATGGTTTTCCCATTTCCAGGGACCCAAAATGAGTGCTCTGTGATTAGAGATGCAACGTTGGAAAATAGTTTGAGGAAGGGAAAATTGGGCTGTTGAGTTGGGTTATCCAAACAACGTTTGCGATTTCCCCTGAAGTATTTTTTCCAAAGTGCTAATTGGGCCTAGCCTGGATTGGGTGCAATGATTTTCCATATTATTTTTGCGCCCATGGAAATGTTTTGGTGACTGAGATTCTTGATGTGCAATCCCCCTTCCAACAGAGGCTTGGATATGATTTCCCAGTTAACTAGAGGTAGCTTGTTTTCATTCTGCTTTCCTCCTTTCCAGAAGATGCACTGGATACATTCCTCCACTTTTCTTAGAATGCCCACCGGTGCAAGGAGGACTGAGAAGTGGAATAGAGGGAGGCCGATAAGAATAGAATTTATGAGAACGATTTTTCCAACTATATTAAGCCAGGAGTAACCCCAGGCTTGAAGCTTGTTTCTAAATTTCTCCAATTGAGGAATCCAATCTTTGCTCAGTGCTCTTTTAAGGAAAACAGGGAGGCCCAGGTATTTAAAAGAAGACCAAGTAGAGGAGGCAGCAAAGCCCAAACATCTGGCTATAGAGGAGAGTAATCTGGGAGGAGTATTCCAAATGCAAATATGGCATTTGCCTTTTTTTAACACGCTACCAGAGGCCTTGAAATATTCATCCAGCACTCCTTTGAACTTGATGGCTGAGGATAAAGAAGCAGCTCCTAGTAGCAAGGTATCATCTGCAAAGAGGGCATGGTTGATGTTCTTTATCCCTCTTGCTATATAGAGCCTGTTGATTTCTTGTTCTTGCAACTTCTTATTTAAGAGGAAGCTAAGAGTCGAGGCCTTAAGCACAAATAACAGAGGGGAGAGGGGGCATCCCTGACTAAGGCCTCTTGTGGCTTTGAAAAAGTTTGAGGTTCTACCATTTACTAGGGGAGTGATCCAGGGTTCTGAGATGCAGGCCCGGATCCAAATTGAAAACCTCTCACCAAAACCAAACTTACTCAAGACATTGAAGAGAAAACTATGCCTTACTCGATCAAATGCATTTGCTAAATCAAGTTTGACAACCATACCTTTTTCGTTACGGTGCAAGCTTGAATGGATTGCCTCTTGAACAAGAGCGAAGTTTTCCACAATCTGCCTGCCCTGAATAAATCCTCCTTGGTTCTCCGGGATGATTTTTGGAAGGATGAGCTTCAATCTATTTGCAATCACTTTGATAATTATTTTGTAGCCAATATTGCACAAAGAGATTGGGAGAAATCTGTTAAAATTGCTGGCTCCTTTCTCCTTAGGGATGAGGGCAAGGAACGCAGAATTTGTACTACCTCCGATCTTCTGGCATTCTTGGGATTTTTGGACCATTTTGAGAAGATATTTTTCTACTATCGGCCAACAGGTTTGGAGGAATTTGGCAGAGAATCCATCCGGACCAGGGGCCTTGTCCGGATCCATAGCGAAGAGGGCATCTTTGACTTCGTTCTTATTGACTTTGACTTCAAGAAGGAGTTTCATATTGGTTGATATTGAATGAGGAATAACATCAAGCAAATCTGGATGGTGATCCGGTTCCATGTCTTCACTATACAGACTTTTGAAATGAGAGAAGGCTGCTTTTTTGATATTTTCAAAGTCCTTATGAGTGGTGTTCTCTTCCTTGATCTCGGAGATGGTGTTGAAACATTTTATGGCCTGAGCTTCTTTGTGGAAAAAGGAAGAGTTCCTATCTCCTGCTTTGAGCAAAAGACTGCGGGACTTTAGCCTCCAATATTCTTCCTCAGCCAAATAGGCCTTGTGGAGGCTTTGCTGAAGGTGTGCCTATTTATCTAAAATCTCCTTGGTTATATCATAATCCTCTACTTGGAGTTTATGGGTATCTAGATTACTTTGGATTTTTTTCCTTTCTGTTGCCGGGTTGAGCAGCAATTTGGCCCAGCGTTTCAGGGTCCCTTTCAGTCTTCTTAGTTTTTCCTCCCAAACAAAGAAGGGGGAGCCTGTAACCGGAAGACTCCAACAATCCTTGATTACTTGCGTGAAGTCGGGCTCCTTAACCCATAAAGGGCTAAATCTGAAGGGAATAGGGCCTAGGTCAAGATGTGCCTGAAATTCCAACTTGATGGGCTTGTGTCCGAGGTAATGCTGGAGAGGATGTGTAATCTAGGTTCTAATCCTAGCAGGAGAAAGGAACTTTGAATGAAAAATCTGTCCAGCCTAGCAGCAATATGCTTGGACCTATCCTTTTATTTGACCATGTGTACTCACCAGAGATTGGCTTGATATCCAGCAGATCCCAATCTTGCATGAGGTCCTCCGCCCATTCCCTTGCCGGATCTCGAACAATGCTGCCTCCTCTCTTATCTGACGAGAGAAGAGTGAGATTGAGGTCTCCGACTATGATGATATTTTCCAATTTTGTTAGATCTGCTTGGTTTCTTATGGAGTCCCAGCAGGTCTTTTTTCCCAGCATTGACTGGGACATACACATTAAAGAGACAAAAAATCTCTTTAGAAACTAGATGTTGCATTTGCAGTAGCAGCCAGTGAGTATCTCGAGTCTCTGAGATGACTGAGAATTTGCTAGCATTCCGAAGTGTGCCCAATCCTCCCAAAGCACCTCGGGCCGGGATTGCTCTAGCATCACTTTTATTCCAAAGTTTCTTTCTTACTTGTAGGAAGACTGTGTCTTCCAGCTTGGTCTCCTGGATGAGAAGTATGTCAGGGACTTCTATCCTTATTAGGCTTCTGATTGCTTCTTCCTTGACTTTACTCCCCATACCTCTACAGTTCCAGGAGATGATCTTCATTCTTTATGCTTCTGGTGGGCTCCCTTGGAGCCTTGGGGCTGGTTTCTCGCCATCTTTGGTTTTGAAGCTAACAGCTTCTCAAGAGTTGGCTGGCTGCCTTGTAACTTTTCTTTGTACGTTTCCTGCTCTCTCTTTTCCTTATCGGTTTTGCGGCCTCTTGTGGATCTCCTTACTGAGGCTTGAGATTCACCTATTTCTCCTTCCTCCTCTAACTCTTTCGATTCTTGGTCTTCTTCTTCGACTTCTAAGGGTTTGCCTTTGGAACTTTCAGTTGCACTTGCTCCCTTGGGGGATGAGAAGGGGGTGCCTTTGCTTGGAGAGGCTGGCTTTTGGGTCTCGGCTTCCTAAGGACCCTCTGCTTGTTGGGAAAGAGGGTCAAATTTATTCTCTTATCCCCTATTGGGTGGGGGCTTCTGAGCAGTTGCTTAATGGGGGCATTTTCCATTGGGACCTCCAGTCCTTTGAGCTTTATGAGCAGTCTTTGTTCTCTTGACTTGATTCCAGTCCTCCTCCTTCTCTTTCTCTGCCTCGACATTGGATGGGCATCCTCGAGAAAAATGACCATAGACGTGACATTTTCGACATTTGAAGGGTAACTTCTCGTAGTCCAATTTCTGCACATGAGACCAGCTGCCAACCTTTACTTTAATGGCTTCCGGAAGGCCCACCTCAAGATCTACTTCTACGCAGATTTTGGTGCAATCATACTAATCTTTGTTGTTGGCCTGATTTGTGAATTTCCCTAGGGTGTTGCCGATATGCTTCAAGGAGTCCCAGTTCCAGCAATGAACTGGGAGGTTTGGAAGTCAAACCCGTACCGGGACCGTCGTAGGAACATCGACAGCAGGGTCAAAGTCAGGGATCCATTTATTAAGATACAGACCCTGGGGGCCCATGAAATAGGGTCCGTTCTGAAAAAATGAGGTCTTTATTATCTTTTGAGGAGAACTCAAAGAGAAAAAACCCTCGCCCAAGAAAGTAAGAGGTAACACTTTTCTTTATCAGAGGAGCCCAGTTCTTGTTAACCCAGATCTCGGTAGATTTTGGAGACAGCCAGAGCCCAGTGAACTAGCCAACAAGGGCGCGGTCTGCTAGAGATAGAGCAACTTGAATGGGAGTCTCCGGGGGCAGTGAGATCTCCGGGATATCATCGAGTTTCTTCACAAATTTATCAGCTTCATTCTTCTTCTTCGGGGGTAGACCAGCCAACAGCTGGTTGAAGGAATCCACAGTAGCTGAAGAAGGGGGAGGCGAAGGTGCCTTTGGCGAGCCCGACGCCTCCATGAAACGAGGCCCTAGATAGGCCACCACTGTGGCGCAGCCTTGCAGCGCAGAGAAGGACGTGCAAAGCAGCGAACCCTAGCAGAGCGAAAAGTTGATTGAGTTTTTTTACCATGGACCAAATTATTATTAATACCATGCAAAAAAAACATTATTAACCCTAATATTAATATTAAAGATTAATATTAATGTTATTATTAAATCTAATATTCATAATAATATATTATAATATTAATATTATTAAATTTAATAACTTTGGATTAATGCAATATTAAATTTGTTATATTATAATATATATTAATATATCATGATATATATTACTCTAGATATATATGGGAGGGAATAATAAAGGCATAGAGTGATACAAGTGGAGAGATAGGGGGAGTGACAATGGAGATATGGAGATAAACTAGGGGAGAGGAGAAGTGAAGAGAGAGAGGGAGAGGGAGAGGGAGAGGAGTGGGAGAGGTAAAAAAGGGTAAGAGAGGGAGAGGGAGACATAAAGATGTAGATGGGAGAGAGAGAAGGAGGGTGAGAGGGAGAGGGAGACATAAATATGTAGGTGGGAGAGAGAGAAGGAGAGAGAGAGGGAGATAGTGAGATGATTGGAGGGCAAAGAGAGAGATAGAGAGATGGGGGAAGAGAGAGGGAGGTAGGACAGAAAGGGAGAGAGAGGGAGGTAGGACAAAAAGGGAGAGAGAGGAAGGACGAGAGAGAGGACTTGAGAGAGAGAGAAAGAGAGAGAGAGTGACGGGGGAAGAGAGAGGGAGGGATAGAGATATGGAATTGGAGGGCAATAGAGGGAGGGAAGAAGAAATACATAGAGAGTGAGAAGTGGAGAGAGAGAGGGAATGACAAGGGAGAGATGGAGAGAATGGAGGAGAGAAGAAGAGAGAGAGAGGCATATAGTAACATGGTTGAAGGGTGAAGAGAGAGAGAGAGAGAGAGGAAGGAAGAGAGAGAGGACGCGAGAGAGTGGAGTGAGGTAGGGAAAGAGATATGGATTTGGAGGGGGAGAGAGAGGGAGGTAAGAAGAAAGACATAGAGAGAGAAAGGTGGAGAGAGAGAGAGAGAGAGAGAGTCACGAGGAGAGGAGGAGGGAGTGATAGAAAGATAGATTGGAGAAAGAGAGTGTATGTTTTGGGGGTGATATAGAGAGACAGAGGGAGATACATATATAGATGGAAGGTGAAGAGAGGGAAGAAGAGAGACATGGAGAGAGGGAGGGGAGGACAGAGAGATTAATAGATATGGAGTGAGAGAGCATGTGTTTTTTTGGGGGGTGAGATTGAGAGACAAGGAAGGAGATATGGAGGGAGATATAGATATAGATGGAGGGGGGAGAGAGGAAAGAAGATTTCTTGCACTAGATGTACTGATTTTAGTGTGATGGTGATTTTTAATACTATTTGATTACTTGCACTAGATGCATTGATTTTAGTGTAGATGTTGATTTCTAATGATATTTGATTACTTGCACTAGCTGCATTGATTTCAAGGTAGAAGATTTATAATCCTATTTGATTGCTTGCACTAAATGCAATGATTTCAGTGTAGATGGTGATTTCTAATCCTATTTTATTGTTTGCACTAGATGCATTAATTTCAATGTAGATGTTGATTTTTAATTATATTTGATTGCTTGCAGTAGATGCACTGATTTCAAAGTAGATGATTTCTAATCCTATTTGATTGCTTGCACTAAATGCATTGATTTCAATGTATATGGTGATTTCTAATCCTATTTGATTGCTTACATTAGATGCATTGATTTATGTGTAGATGTTGGTTTCTAATCCTATTTGCTTACTTGCACTAGATGCATTGATTTCTGTGTAGATGTTGATTTCCAATACTATTTGATTACTTGCATTATATGCGTTGATTTCAGTGTAGATGTTGTTTTATAATCTTATTTGATTGCTTGTATTAGATGCATTGATTTTAGTGTAGATGTTGATTTTTGATTTTATGCAATTGGATGTATGATGGTACATTTGGATAAACAATGTGCATTGATTTCTGTGTAAGAACAAAAAATTATTGTTAATGTACATTGATTTTTGTGTTATAGTAATTCAACCTATTAATATTGGACAACAAGAGAGACAAGGTATGATGTTTACTACAACAGCTCGAGCTAAAGATTTAAATGGTTTACTATTTCAACTGTCTTTTTCATATAATCGATATGAAAAGGTGACAAAACTAACAAGGGTGACAATAAGAATAGTAGACGAAAATAGTTTGAGATTGATCACAATGAAGGCTATTTGTAATTGACTACATTATTATTATTATTCACATTTTCTTCAACACTATTACATTGTCACTTTGCATTCAAACTTTTTATTTCATCATTTTTTCATTATTAAAGTTACTAACAGTATTTATCATCTCAACAAGCTAAGGTAACTAAGAAAATTTGAAGTTAAAATGACGAGATAAATCTGAGACATGTTTAACATATTTAAAACAATTATATTAATATTAGATGTATTTACATATTATTGATAAAATTAATCACACGTTCGATATATTTTCCTTGGTCGCACACGACTAAAACCAGGCTAGATCCATCTTATCTCTGAATCTATCCAAGGCCAATTTTTTTTATCTTCGTTGCATAACATCCTAGGTCGGGACTTTGTTGCTAAGGACAAACCACATAAAAATACGATCCTTTGTAGGGAATTTTTCTTGCCAAATAGTCTTCCACCACCAAATTTCTTCCCCTGCTACTCTTTCCACATTAAGTTGTATATACCCAAGTATGGGTGAGTATATGCCACTTGGTGAGAAGGAACAGACTAGTTCATCATCCTCGTTAGTGATCCTTACATGTCCCTCTTGCAACAAATCCAAACACCTTAACCAGACCTCCCTATGCACTTCCTCAATGCCCAACTAATTTGCTGACTTCCAACCTTGACACCAAATGGTTGTGTTAGCTATATTTTCAAAATGAGAAAGCTTTGAGTAACCCTTATCTATGAGAGAATCGATAACGGTTTGAGTAAAATATGTCTCTCCCCACTTCCAGGGAAAGGATCATTGCCAATCCTCTCCTTGCTTCCATTTCCACTTGCCAAGTCAGTCTTGCTCTAATAAGTTCAAAGGCATTCAACATTGCCTTCCATATAATAGATATGTTTGCATTTGGCTTGTCTTCTCTTATGATCCATTCCTCCAGAGAGTTGGGAGCAATGTGTTTTTGAGTAACCACAAGTGTCAAGAGACTTTGAGTGGTAAACAACCTCCAAACACACTTTGTAGCCAATGATATAGAGAAAAGGAAAATGTTTTTTAATCCCCATCGTCCCAAGGCTTGGGGCCAACAATCCTTTCCCATTTTACCCAAGGGAATATTGAGTGATCACTATGACCTACCCACAAGAACCCGAAACACAAACTTCTTGCTTTTTCAAGGATGCGTTTGGGTATCTGTGCTAGAGACATCTAGTAGATTGGGATTGACTCTAGTACATATTTGATCATGCCTAATCTGCCCACCATTGACAATGACCTATTGCTCCATGTCTTCAATCCCTTTTCCAACTTTGCTAAGATCTAGCTTTAGTCCTCACAGTAGTTATTTTGTTTTAGCTAGAAACCTAGGTAATTTAGCATACTCCAGTTTTACCTTTTGTTCAAGTACATGTTCTCTCAGAAAGTGATATTTGATTGGAATATGATTAGTTTTTGACCCCTCATTTAATAACTTGAGTTCAAAAGGAAAAATTTCCCTCCAGCGATGGAGCTCTCTGTCATCCAAATTGTGAAAGGATGTTTGTGGATTTCCTGTCATTTACAATCATTCTTATAAATTTCCCAAATAGGCCTAAAATTTAATTCAATTGTTAGCATCTCTTGTGGATCCATTGCAAAAAATAAGTATAACATTAACAATTAACAAAAATAATATGCATTATAACATGCATTTGTGTAATGGTTGTACCATTGAACTCCCATGTTAGATTTGCTTCAACCATCAACCTCCTAAGTCATTCCAAAACCATGAGAAAAAGGAGAGGTGATAGTGGGCAGCTTTGCCGAAGGCCCCTCTATGCATGAAATAAGGGGGAGCATATCCATTGATTATTACTGCAAAATACATTGATTGAAGGTAGCTCATTATCCATACATACTGGAGCCAACACAAGTGAGTAGAATCTTGATGTATGGCCAACTGACCCTATTGTAGGATTTAGAAAGATATATCTTGAGAAACACCCCCCTTTTTTGTGGATTTTAATACTATGAATTCCATCTTGTGCAACCCTTATAGATTCCTAAATCTGTTTGCCTTCGAGGAACCAAAATTGCTCCTTAGAGATAGATTTGTACACAATAGGCTTCAATCTCGAGGCAGTAAATTTAGATATTAATTTATATATGAAATTACACGGTGGTATGGGCTGGTAATCATCCATATGTCGTAGGTTGTCCCCTTTTGGGATAAGGGTGATAAAAGTAGTTTTAAAGGCTAGAATAATTCTCCCTTTCCTCATAGGTTCCTCAACTACTATAGCAAAATTTACAAGGATGTCATTAAGGCCCAGGAAGAACTCAACTGACCAACCATCTAGCCCTGAATTTTGTCCCCTTTGAAAGAAGTGTAAGATTGTTTTCAATTCTACCTCTGAAATATCCTCCGCAAGAGACCTATTGTCCTCCTCCACAAATTTGGGGAAGGCCCGAGCCACATGAATTATTTCAACAATGGAGGTCCCTGTGTTGTTTTATAGTGTTGCACACTTTATGCCCTTTAGCATAGGTCTGGAAGAAGTTTATGTTTTCATCCCCATTTTGTGGCTAGATCACCCTCCTTTTAAGCCTCCAAATTGTGTCATGAGTTGCTAGCAGGGATCTCCTTCTTCCCTCCAAATGGACCACCTCCTCCTTGA
Source organism: Pinus albicaulis (assembly GCA_034641835.2). Lineage (NCBI taxonomy): Eukaryota > Viridiplantae > Streptophyta > Pinopsida > Pinales > Pinaceae > Pinus > Pinus albicaulis. The sequence continues at coordinate 240,204,042 of CM076579.1, read as the reverse complement.
TCCTAGGTTTATTAAAGCCTCCACCCCCAGAATTATAAATAGACTGAAGCTTTTGCTCCACTTCTTTAAGCTCCTTTTCCTCCTCTCACCTTTTCTTGAAATCTCATTCCTTTGTTATTTTTATTTTTTTAAATTGGCCTAAAACTCATTAGTTTCTAAGCTCCCCTCCCGTGACTCAAACTCCTTCCAATATTGTTTAACCAGATCGAGGAAAGCCTCCTCTTTTAACCAAGAGTTCATTTTGAATGGATTGGTTGGCTTGTCTTCAATTCCTCTTACTTAAAAAAATATGGGGAGTGAACATACTCCTCTCCATTCCCAACACATTGTCTTACAAGGTTAAAATTCTCAATCAAATCTTCTAAAATCAATAAATGATCCAATATTTTGGCGATTCGCTCTGCACAAACCTTATGATTCCACCAAGTGGCATTGAGCTTGGCCAGTTCGATGGCAACAAGCCTCGATAGTAACATTTTGTGATGGAAATAATCAAATAAGATGTATGGTCTAGCTCTCGACCCCCAAACCTCTGAAAATCCCGACGAGAAATTGAGGTCCCTCCAAATTATCACCCTATCTAAATTCATAAAGGATTTTGAGAAATTTGTAATGATATATGAGTGTCAATGAAGATCTGATGTTAGTAGAGAAAACCTCAATGCCAAGACCTAAATCAACACTCTAGAAGTTTAAAACTCTGATATCCCTTATGTTCCACCTAATGGCTAGACCTCTGAAGCGACATCTAGAATTAATTACAATAAAAACCCATCCTTTGAGAGTAGATTTTAGAGCCTTTGACACAACCTCCCCATCTCCCATGGTTTCTTGTAACATGATCAATTATGGTTGTTTGAATTCAATTAATCTACACAGGGCATGTTTTCTTGAGGGTCATGTCAACCCCTTGCAATTAAAAGAGAGGATATTGATTAAGCAACCCCTCCAAGGGCAATGATTGCTCCCAGTGCCCCATGAATGGATTGTTGCTTACTAATAACAAGGTTCTCCCTTGCCTTTTCTTTTGTTCTAGTTAGAAAATATTTCCCCCTACCTCTAACCCCCATACGAGGAGAGTGACATTTTCCTCAAACCCTTAATGATGCATTACGATAGAGGTAATACAATTTGAAATCGAAAATTGTAGAGAACCCCCTCCCCCTAGGATTGATCAGAATTGATCGGAATTTGGATGAGGGGAAAAAATTAGCTCAAAATTCAAAGTAATCATAATTACACCAAACCATAACGACAACGATCATCCCATCGCCAGGAATCCAACACAACTTGTTTCGTTGAAAACTGAGTTCGGATCGTTGTTCAGAACATGCAAAATTTAAAAAATAAAAAATTTGCATAATAGGTATAGGGCGATGACATGGCAGCCCAGTCAGCATGCAGGGAATCTTCTTCAGTTTTGTCCAATGGGATTATGACAAGTGTCACAATTGGATTCACCAGTTTGGTTTTTGAAGGTAAAATTTGCCCAATGTCATCCAAGGTTGAATGTGGGTTCATGAATTTTTATATGTGGAAAGAGAGTATAAAGAGAGTATATATATATATATATATATATATATATATATATATATATATATATATATATATATATATGTACATATATATATATAAAATTTATTTTCCACATATACCATTTTAAATAACCCAAAATCTGAATACCTATTACGGTGGCACAAATGTTTTATACCATACGGGTTATGCGTTTATATACGGTGGATTAAACATTGCAAATGGCATTAAACAAAGGTGGCAAAGCGCATTTTTAAAATAAGTTTGATGGCTTATTATCGTTGGTGCAAAAATAATGTATGGGGGTAGAGGTTAGGGTTCAACCCCAAGACCTTCCCCAACCACTCTAGCACTCTCACCAATGAGCCACCACCTTGAACCTTGAAAAGGATTGGCATCAAACGCTATTTAATGTGCATGTTGAGTTTCGATGACGGAATGGAGGGGGCCAACCGTCCTCCTCCACATGACTGTGCCATAAGACCTCAGACCCAACGCTCCCACTAAACGCGGATTAGTGCGTAATTAAGCACACTTATCCATTAATTAACATTCAGTTAAGTTGGTAGAATCTCCAAATCCAGTGCCACTTCTAGGTTTGTTGGAGCTAACTGGCAGTTCTCCAAATTTAGAAGCATAATCTAGGAGAAAATTAAATGGATCATATCTTGAGCAATTTTCAACCAATTTGGGCTCGGGAATAGTCATTCCTAGTAGATGGCATGCTCTAAATCCATTGAAATAACTTACAGAGATAGAGGAGCAAATATACAGGTGCTTTTGGTCACTTGAAGAATTTTGAAGCCTAGGGCCACCAGGAGGGAAGGCCATGCCCATATCAGCTAAAGGCTAAATGGAGTGAATGAACAATCATTTTCAGATGTATTTAATGTTCTGAACATAGTGGTATAGTTTGCAGAGGCATTGGAGCACATCTGAAAGTGATTTTGTCACTTTGGAGATTAAAAAAGCCCATGGCCACCAAGATGGGAGATCAAGCCTAGAGGAGCTGGTAACCAAATTCAGAGATTGAATAGTCAATTTTGGGGTTTTCATGTCTTCTGTAGCCAATGGAGCAGTCAGAAAATCTATTGAAGCATCAAAAATGCTTGTAATCAGACATTTGACTCATAATCCCAAGAGGGCCTAGCTAGTTAAAGCAGGTCCATGGAGATGTAGCACAGGAGGGGTGAACTCCATTATCATCCATTGTGTTATGTGATTGCTGTGAGTTATATTTTTGCATTTCACTTGTTGTATATGAGTTTCTAAAATATAATTAACTTGTAATTTGATCATTAAAAACGCATGAAACTACACACATAAACCCCTTCACAAGTGGTTAACATGAGACGATCCTAATCACATATTTTTTAATGCTGATGAGGGAGGTAGCACAACAATAACTACTTTTTCCGTATTCAAATCAAGGTCTTCTCAAGGGTTCTTGTAAATTGAGGCTAGAAAAGAGTATGTTGATTCTAATATGGTTAACTGAAATATGGCTATAAAGGGAGAAGGGAAAGAAGCTAAAGAACACCAAGGTACTTAAGGATATCCAATGCTAAGGGAGACTCCATTACCTCTCTCATCAAAACAAGAGATAATAATAAAGGAAATAAGAGGAGAGAAAATAGTAGGGACTAGGGAGATATGAGTACATTCATTATACACATAGAAAGGAGCCTCTTTCGCTACAAGTTTAGATTCTTTCTCCTGCTCAACTTCAGATTCCATTGAGGTTCTTTGACTTTGCAAAACTACTTCTTGGGCATCCTACACAACTGATATAGTGCCCTTATCTACTCCAAGTCTTCCATTAGTTTATAAATTGTGCCCTTAACTTTAAATGATATGTAGGGGTGAACCTTATTGTGCAAAGGAAGCTCACAATCTTTGAAAATGGCCATACTAATGGAACCATCTGCATCTGAAGAGCACTCCTTCATAGTTTAGGATTTCCTACCTTACTACCCCAACACCAATGTCCATATTTTTAGACATTCCCTTTATGACATCTATGTTGACCATAACTCTATCAACCGTCATGTCCCCAATTTGCTCATAGGAGGAGTGATGATTAAGATAAACCCCCATGGAGTTTCCAATGTCTTGGAAAATCAAATTTTCCTAGTATTGTGGAGGTTAATCTTTGTAAACAAACCCAAATTGGAACCAAATCTATGTGTTCTCTGCCTGTGTCGAACAAAGGAGACCAAAATTTAAACAGAACTAGAGTGGAATCAACGTGCCATACCGTCAATGAGATAAATACTGCTTTGTCATGCTCCTGAAAAGTTAACTGAATCCACCCCTTGGCCAAAAAATTACCTTGGGGTAAAATTTGAGGTCGGGGTTCAGATCTTTGTTAGCCCAAACTCGAATTGTGCATTTGTTTAACTTCCTCCCCCGTGCTCTTCCAACTAGGGTCCCCCACCATCTCTACTGCATTCTGCAATATTACGCCCGCACCCAAAATCGACTTCAACTCAAATCCTGTGGCGTTTTCTTGACATAATGACTCTTCCTTCTCTTCTAGCCAGGCGCTTCCCCTCCTGAAGAAGACAAATTGCCGCATTTTACTTCTTTTTTTGTTGTCTTACCTACTTAATCTATACTTTCTTATGAAATCAACCCTTCTCCACCATTTACAAAACCCCCCGAAGCCTTAATGTCTAAGATACTGTCATGAGCTGCCAGAGAGGGTTCAAATTCCACATGAAAAAGGTTAGTGCTCCGAGCAACTGTATTTAATGAAAAATCTCTCAAGAACCTTGAAAACAATGGGAGACTAACCATAGGTTCTTGTTCCATGGCTTAAAGAGGGCCCCAAGCTAAGATTATCCAAACACATTCCCCAATGCCATTATCGTTTCCCTGACCACTAGCTACTTCCAATGCTCCGACAAGAGAATGACTATATGGAGCCTTTGATACTCCCACCAGTTCGCTGAGACTAATCGTCACTATGCTTAGCATAAAGTATTGGTATGAGGCCCAAATTGGACCCTCCTCACACTCTGCCAACTCATAGTCAACGAGGATCTCCTTGTCCATACATCCCATTGCATAACAGAGCCTTCGTAGCCCTAGACTTCTCCTTTTGAAGCTCCTTCTCAACGAAAAATTTGACACCTATCTACTTCATTATCTTTGCCTGCAAAAAAACAAATGCAATAATCCTTGCATATGATAGTGATGACCACAAGTTGTACTGAGTTGAAAACATGCCTCCCACCAGGTTACATGCAACTATCATTCTTCCCTCCACCTATTGCATGCAGCACTAGTTCATGCTTGGCCCTTGCCCTCCTTCTATGTAATTCTTTATATGAAAGATTTTGGGCTTTTTATAAACTTGGATGAGCAATAGAATTATTATTATTATTATCTAATTTTAAGGTCGCGACCAAGGGAGACAACAAATTGGTGTATAAGACCCCCTTGTTTGTGGGACAAGGGACCCACCTCTGCACAACGATTTGACTGTTAAGTCTACGAAGGCATGCATACTCTACCCCCCTCTGGTTTTGAACCTACGACCTCTTAGAACGAAACACATGCTCTTAACCATTATGCAGTATAACACTAACAGATCTCAAAATTATTGTGAAAAAAGCCAATTGAAAAAAAAAAGATGACTTCCCTCACATATAAATATAATTACATTTATCAAAATTTCAATAAAAAAAAAAAAAAAAATATATATATATATATATATATATATATATATATATATATATATATATATATATATATATATATATATATATATATATATATAAAGTATCAAATTTTATTAAGTGTGGACAAGAATTAAATTGTTCAAAATACAATTATTTTCTTGAAAAATTATATTTGAAAAAATCTACTCATTTGATATTAAAATAATTCTAAGTTATTTGGAAATAAATATTTAGACATGTAAAGTTAAAATAATTCTACTCTTCTTAGAAATAAATATTTATCTGTATTAATTTGGGAATTGTCTTTAGTGTGATTTTTTAGACTTTTTCGTGCCAATCCGGGGAAAATTTTGAGGTGAAATCTTGATTTGTATTATTTAAACTGGTTTTTTTACTGTGTATATGGATTCAACACCCTAAAAAAACTTTAGGGCAATTTGATTGTGCAAGGGTTACCCATCAAGCTTGTGATTTCAATAAATTCCTGCTAGATAATTAGACTGAAAAAATCCACCATAAAAACTTCCATAAACTCTTTTTTCTTTTTGTTTGTTTGTTTGTTTATAATATAGAAGTAAATAGTACATAGACATATCCATCATATCCTTCTCAAGAAAGACATATTAAAGAGAGGGTAAATGCACAACATCAACCATAATGAGTCCTCCCAAATAAAGAGAAGAAGGAACTCATCCCTCATACTACCGCAAACATCATTAACAAAAACTAATGACAAAGTTCCAGCGATGATGTTGCCCATTACATAATCGGCAAATAAGCATAAAAACATCACAGTCTAGAACCATAGATATGCCAGAGCCAGGAGACTGCATCATAAAAACATAAATAGAAACAGGGAAAAGAGCCTGTCTCATAGGAGAATGCACCATTGATAATCAATAGGCGCCAATAACTAAAACAACGCATAAGAGACAAGTCTGGAATCAACAAATGAATTATATTCAGGCTCGCTTGAGAACCAATCTCACTTGCAAAGTGAGAGAATGCTATGAAAATTGACCGACATATATACATAAATAGGTACCGTCAAAGATATAAAAACAGACTCGCTTGTTTACCGGCTTGCCTGTAGCTGCTAAAGACTTCAATACTGTAATCCTAAAGGAATAGGGATGTCAAAAAATCTAGTAGGATGACCATCCTTATAGTGAGATACTTGTAGTTTGCCAAAAGGTAACCTTAATCCTTTTTTTGATAGACCATCCGCTCGAGTGTTGTTTTCTCTAAAAATGTGAGTCATGGGATGCTTGTTCAGTTTGAACCACATGTGTTTAGTCCGCTCATACCACCCCTGAGACCCAGAAGAAGTCAAGGAGGATCGACCATTAATGCCATTGATAATGATTTTTTAGCCACCATAGATATGTACCGAGGGCAGTCTCAAGTTGTAGGCACCCATAAGCCCACTCCATAAAGCCAACAACTCTGCCTTATTATTGGATCCTTTTCCTCCATTCCAACATATATGAAATCTCTCCAAATGTGAAAGTTTGATCCAAGCCCTGCATCCCATCATCCCATCTTGACATGCCCCATCGAAGAAAATCGCCAGAAGAGAGATGGGGTGTGGCTGGATACGGCAAGATAAATCCAACACTAAGGAAGGAGAAGAATCTCGTCTATCAATCCAAATCATAATTGCAACAAATAAGTGGGGAATGAAGGCTTCCTTTCCTTCAAAGACAGAATGGTTCCTAGCAATCCACACCTCCCACATAAGGAAAAAAGGCAGAGATTGGAATTTACCAGCGAGCTTATCCCAAGCGTGGATGGCATCAAGATAATCAACAAGCCTCCACGAATCAACAAGGATCCATCAGGAATCTTGAAAATAGAGACCATATTTTCAGAATGAAAGAGCAAGAGAAAAAAAGGTGCACAGTCGTTTCCTCTTGGTCCTTGCATAAAGGACATCGTCCAGGACCAAAGAGCCCACGTTTTTCATTTTTATTTTTATTATCTAAATAAGATTATTTCTATTATATGGCACATAAAATACAATTCGAAACTTTCCCGTCAGAGTTGCTATGCTAGCCAATTCCGGCAGGTGTAGAGTTCAAAAATATGAAAATGTTACTGCCCCAGTTGGGGAAACCAGTCCAAAGATTGCTGTCCTAGTTGGGGAAACCAGTCCAAAGATTGTTGCCCCAATTGGGGAAACCAACATTTGCAAAAATTGTCCAAAAAATTATCGAGTTGTGCAGGAACAAGAAAAGCATGAGAACATAAAAGAGAAACCTATCTGAGGTAGATAACCTCTCCGAATAGATTCTGAAGCAGTGAGACATGCCACTGGTCATGTGGAGGAGGCTCTTCAACTATGAAGCACCCATACCCATAAGAGGAGTCCTCTTCTTTCTTCGATGACTACACCGTGGGCTCAGGCGTTGTAGCTAAACGCACACTTGCATCCATAGCTTTGTCATCACTCCCTTCATTGCTGGAGGAATGTGTGGCTATTTTTGTTGGCAGGGCCCTAGACTTCCTGGAATGCTGAGGGTGAGCCGGGGAAATGGTGGATTTTCTGAGACGTTTCTGAGTGCTAGAGCCAGCAGAGCTGGACGGGACATCTGGAAAACGCAAAGTGAGAGTCACGGAGATGAGGGGATGGTCCAGAGAGCCCGAGGAATGGTAATTGAGCTGGTCAGCGGCCGAATTTTCCTCATGGAAGGGAAGACAACTTTCATCATGGAGGGAAATGAGAGGGCGAGAGGTTTGGTCTCTGCCACGACCTCGTCGATAGCGCATCCTATGCCTCCGAGGCGTGTTATTGCAGGAGGGTGCTGGGGCAGTGAGGGGAGAAGCGGAAGGTTGGATGGAGGCTTCAAGCAGTGGAGGTGGCGGGGAATGGACGTCGAGTCGCTGAGAGCTAGAACTAGTGAAATGAATAGAGAGACTAAGGCTGCAAGTGAAAACTTTCGGAGAGACGGAGCAAGGCGCCATGAAATAGCGGGAAATGCAGCACGCCGAACAAGTATTAAATTTCCAGGCAGATGGAGTAATGCCTGCAGCTAGTGGCCAGCTGTAATATTTATTGTCGTTCGGACGGAGACCATGCGCCTTGCGGAGGAGCCGCCACGTCCCAATGCTTAGCTATCACCTTCATCCGGGATAAAGCCCACGTTTTTTGAGAGAGTCCCAAGTTAAGTTTTTCTTCTTCCATACTAACCACCCAAAGAGGAGAATCTTAGTGGGAATCCTCCTATGCCAAAAATGCTGAAAACTGGAGAGGGAATTGTCTGCCAACCTCTGGTAAGTAATATTGAGATATATTTCTCTGACTATCAGATACTCCCCTGCCATGGCCCCGTCCCACGATATCGAGTCACCAACTTCATTAAGAAACAAGCCACCAACTTGTAACTTAGTTACATATGTGTTCCATTCCTCAACATCCTTACCATGAAGACCAAGTTGTGCTCCAGACTTCCATATCAGCGCACCATGAGCCCAATAATATATAACTTGTGAGAAAAAGATAATACCTTGATGAGACAACCGATGTGATAATTTTTCCTCCAAGTGCGAAACCCCAGCTATTCCACGGATCCTGTCGTAGCATAACAGAATTCTCTGGCCATTCCCAAACCCCCAAGACAACCAAGCAGCTAAAAGCGGCATAACTTTTTGAAACCCCGCCAAATGACTGAAACAACTCTAGGAAAGGACATTTGAGCGCTGTAGATTTTATGAAATGTATCCCCCGTCAAATACTTGCTTCTGATGATGTTGGGCCGTAATCCTTGTCCAACGATAGCCCTCTAAAGAGATTTGATAAGAAGCGACGAAATAAAAATCCGGGTGTTCAATAAACTCCAGCCACCATATTGCTTGGGAATCGTAAGACAATCTAATTTACATAAATGATATTTCCCAACCATACGAGCACCATAAGAACGGAGAGATAATTGAATTAATAATATACACTATATGTTCAGGTATGAAATAAAGATGCCCCAGTACACCACAAATTAGGACAAGATAATTTGATATTAAATAATTCTAACCTACTTGCAAATAAACATTTACCGATGCTGATTTGATAAATTTTAATTAAAGTGCACTGGAATACTGCACCGTGATTTTATTCCGAAATGTTTTTCCGGTTGAATCATTCTTGTTTGTGGGTCCTTCACGGTGGTCATGCTTATGAAAATGCCCTTAACTTTTGCATTTTAGTGATGTAACCAATGACCTCATCCTGTCTGTGAAGCGGAGCTCTGACGGTGGAGTCAGATGATTTTCATCCAATCCACCTAGGTTCAAATCTCCGTGGAGACGTATGCCTGTTGTGTCTTGGCTAGAAGAGTAGGCGACCCTAGAGCGGACGTCTCAGCTCTTGTTGAGGCATAAGTATCATAGCTATTGTGTGCGGCTTGCAGGCTGTTACACCTAGCCTAGGTTTATAGTGGCAACCAGTTGGATTTGATCCTGGGCCTTGTTTAGGAAACTCTCACCAGTTACCGATTACCCTAAATAATAACAAAAACCATTGACCTCATCCCATGAAATACCACCTTATAAATCTGTCGTCTCGGAAAATTATTCAGGTACTCCTCGTGGACTCCCTTGTTCAGTAGAGGCATTCAAAGGGCATATGAACTATATACTAACATTGGTAACAACCTCAAGTGTCGGGGTTGGGAATTTCTGGCAGGACGTCTTGGCTCTTGTTGGGGCATTGCAGTTTCATGTAACTATTGTGTGCAAGCTTGTACATTCCCTCTGCTAGGTTTATAGTGGCAGCCAGTTGGATTTGATCCTGGGCCTTGTTTAGGAAACTCTCACCAGTTACTGATTACCCTAAATAATAACAAAAACCATTGACCTCATCCCATGAAATACCACCTTATGAAATGTCGTCACATAAGAAATTATATTACAGTATTCTATCGTGGACTCCACTAATTCAATGGGGCATTCAAAGGGCATATGAACTATATATAACATTAACTATATATAACATTAGTAGCAACCTTCTGCCTTGGTGTGTTGGGGAAGCCTAACCTTTTGGTGCCTTGGTGTGTTGGGGAAGCCTCTACCTTTTCGTTCACGCGTTCCCGCCAATTTACAGCTCTCCATCTGTTTCATTGCTTCTCATTTCAATTCCTGTATTGATCTCCATTCTCCTCTCCTTCTCATTTCGATTCCTGTCTCTCTGTTGCAGTAGTTAAACCGGTAAGCTAATGCTGATAATTTACAGTGCATTAACCAGAATACGAATCCGACTGGGGTATTTCATTTGTGCTATAATCATATTGGCTACAATGATAGAAGCAAATGTGCCTTTAAGGATTGGTCTTGGGATTGAATCGGGTCAGGAAGCCTGTTTATAATTTTACATAAGTTTGTTATTGATGAACTTCTCATTAGTAGTTATTATTGATGAAGTGAACTCGAATGCTGGCAATGATCCCACATTTGAATATTAACTTACCTGATTTTTTAATTCAAAATTTGGCAGGAAGTCGAGGTATCTGTGGTGTCACTCATGGAACCTAATCAGCCATATAAGCTCAAAGTGCAGGAGCTTCGCGATGAGCTCGCCAAGCGTGGCCTTGATACCTCTGGACGAAAGCCTGAGCTGGTAGCCTATACTCATCCTGTGACTATATTGTATGAATCATGTAACTGAATGATATAATCTAACATCTCTTTATGGTTACATCCATTTTTTCCAGATTTGGTTATAATCCGAAGTGTTGCGAAACTCTTCTATTTTCCCTATTTTTCGAGAACTTTTGATGTTTCCAGCTTTTCGCAGTTAGAATTCATCTTGTCTATCTGTGTTTTTTTTTATGGAGAAACTGTGTATCTTGATTGAAATAACTCGACGTTTAGGGTGGATATTTTTGGCGGAGCATTTCAACCAAGATACACAGTTTCTCCAGAAGAAAAAACAGATTGAAAAATTGAATTGTAACTACGAAAATCTGCATACTCAAATTTTCTGTGTGTTTTCAGGTCCGAGTTTATATTTGCCCAGTTTTTGCCTTTTCGGCCTTTTTTGGCCCCAATTTTGCTGAATTCCCGAGATGATGGCCCTGGCAGATTTATTTGCCAATGCCGAGTTTTGCAACACTGAGGTTGACTTCGGCGGTTTCCATTGCTTGTGTTCATAATCACTTAATGTGCATTAAACATGCAATCACCTGTTGCCTATGTTATCAGAAACTTGACCAGGGGATCCATTTCTAGTTGGACCATCCTTTTCATACCTGTCTTGAACGGTAGTACATAACTAATCAATTTTACATGCATGGTATATGCTAGGAGGGATAGTGGGTCCATGTTTCTGATCCCCTGAAACCCTCTAGCCTCGTTCCTGTTCCTTTTTTCGTTTCAGTTTCTGATAACATAGGTCTGGCCAAACATCATGTTGTGTCGTTTAAATCAAACCTGATTCCTCATAACTGTTGTAATGATCAATCAAGAATGATAACACAAGGCTTTGTTAGATAATCAGTTCTAAACTGTATTGTGATGTTATATCGAGCACAAAGTCATATAAATATCTATTTTCAGGCAGATCGACTTAATGCTGCTATTATAGATGAACTGAACTCAAAGGCTGGCAATGACCCCCATCTTAAGACGTCAGACATGGAAGTGGATAAAAGGAGAGAGGACGATAACGGTAAAAAACATTCCATCGACATGACAAAGATAGCAATACTTCTAAAAAGGGTGACTCAGTGACGATGGCACATACTCTTAAAGTGCAAGAGCTTCGGAATGAGCTGGCTAATCGTGGCCTTGATACTTCTGGACGGAAGTCTGATTTGGTAAGCTTATGTGTTCATTCTGCTGCTTATGTGGTAGTAATTATTAAACGAACTAAAACTAAACCTGAAAATAAGTAATGTGGTAAGCTCAGCTCCCTTGATAATGAACTCCTATTTTTCCATGCTTTGGTAAAATCTTATTGTAGCTTTGGAAGTTGTTTATTCAGTCGCTGCATGTAAATTAAACTCACCACCGCAAATTTGCAAATGTTACTGTGTTTTAGGTCAAATGTGCTTTGAAATAATAGTTATACACGTTAATCAAGTCCGGAAACAAAATGTTTCAGTAGTCAAGCAGATGTAAACTCGACGCTACTTTGAACCCTAATAGCAAGTCTATCAATTTTGCAGGTAGTTAGACTTGACAAAGCTATTATGGATGAACTGAAGTCGAAGGATGGTAACATATCCACTGACAATATAGACTCGGCAGTGAATAAGGAAAGAAACAACATGCCGTCGACCAAACAACCTAGAGACAGAGACAGTACAGATATTTCTGTTAAGGAAAGGGATGGGTCCACAAAAGTTCACTCCCAAGATGGAGATACGGATACACAGAAATGTAAAGATGATGTTAAAATTACAAATTCAGTGGCTAATGGAAAGAGAAACCAATCAATCTCAGAGAAAATATCAACACTCAAAGATGATAATGAGATAGATTCTTCCAAAAGAAAAAAAGACATAGATATCAATGCTATGACTGTTGATGGGTTACGGCAGGAGCTTTTAACTCGTGGACTTTCAACTTCTGGAACTAAGAAGGTTCTTGTTGATAGGCTTGGTGCAACGATGAAGGACAGTTCAGTTGCTGTAAAATTAGATGAACAAAATGAGCAAGGTACTGGCAAAATTTCTCAAGTTTATTAACAAGACTATTTGCATCATTAGTACTATTCTGATTAAGGTCTGTCAATGTTTGCATGAAGGATAGGTTCTCAAGGATGTTTGCTCTGAGAATGGGATTGAATTTCCTTGGGAGAGATACAGTGAAATTTTTTTCGATTTATGAAATTCTAGCAAACTATCTGACGTTATTTGAAACAGAGTATGAATGCATCTGATCAGAAAACCACGAACTTTGCTATGGTACAGTTCAAATTAAACCTCAAGACATCCCCCTGAAAAAGCTTATGAAAAATAGGCATAGTGTATACTATAAACATCAAATTTTCAAATCTATCCATTGCCACTAATGCAATGAAGCACCCTGCCGATAATTTCCATTATCTGGAAATTTCAAGTAGTTCAAAATCTCTAGCACTATTTGCACAATAATCTCACTTTGAGATGTGGGCCTTTAAATAGCTCGTTTTCTTATATAACATGGTTCAACTATAAGTGTTGGGCACTTGTTGTTTAGCTACTGAAATATGGCTTAGATAAGCTGTAAACAGTTAGAATAAGCCGAATAGTGATGAATCAAAAACAATAATATTAATAAATGGGCCTTATAGAGACTAGGATTCATCTATCTATCTATCCAAACCTGTCCAGCCAGGTCATACAAGAGAAAATACAATCTATGCTATTGACATAAACATAGATGAAACCATACAATTCATATCAGAACTTGGCATAAGGGGTGCCATTGAGGGTTTTGTTCCTCTGTCGTTCTACTACACTGGCTAGTGGCTACCCAAAACTACGACTTACTAATGAACAGTGTTCAAGATGCCTTTGAGATGCATAGACAAACTTCTGCTTTTCCAAATATGCTCTTTATCTCTCAAATGGTTATATTTGGATGACTACTTATTAGTCCAACAATTCACATTGGCTTTCATTGGAATGTTCATTGAATTTGGAGGGATGATTGTATTTATGATTATTAGTTTACCTGTTGCTTAGAGAAATTGATTCTTGTTGTGAGTATGGAGCATTGAGTTATTTAGATACATCCTTATGTCGAAGGAAATAAATACAATGATGCTCTCATACATATCCAAGTCATGATATTGTTGGAAATACTGAGAGGGGGGTGAATCAATATTTCTTCAATTGTTAATTAGCCAATTATGATTTTTCTTTGATTAGAAGCACAATATACAAGAACACAGAAAAATAAAATAAAAAATAACTTATATAATAATTATTCAAATGATGATGACTTGAATCCTCTGTTACAGAAGCTCAGACTCCAACTTGTACAAAAGCTACAATTCAAGGCACCAACCTTTACAAATTCAGGGTACACCTTGTCGAACAAGGACACCAATCCTTAACTGAGCACCAAATCTGTGAGTTTGTGTGCACCAACCCACAAGAGGCTCCAACCCCTTAGCTGAGCACCAACTCAGCAAAATTTGTGGGCACCAACCCACTGGATACTCCAATCCCCAGCTGAGCACCAATTGCTTTTTGGCTTTCAAATCTTCGGGAAATCATCATCATCCATGTAATCCTCAAGTTTTCTCTCTCTAGCCTGATCCTAGCTACTGCACTTGTCTTGTCTTCAACTGTCCTTTGTTCTTGGAAACTCCTTGTCAAAGGTTTGGGCATCAATGCATTCTTTGAATGTCAATATGCTTCAATTCAGAGCTTCTTTTTAAAAAAAATAGTTTCAGAATTCCATCAAAAGTCCGCAACATGTCACAAGTCTCTGCCACAGATTGTGCTCTTAAAGTCTGCTACAAATCAGTTACAGGTCTGGTTCAAATACAAAATAGGCCTGAATACACTCTTTTTTTTTCAGAACATATTTTAAGCCAAATAATCCTTGTACAATTCAGTCTTGTCACTAAATGAACCACAGAAAATGGTACTAAACTCGACCCTCACACAGTTTGATCTCAACTTTGATTTGCAGACTTTCTTTTCTAACTGCAATTTCAACCTCAGATCATATGCATTCCTTCAACCCCCTGCAGCTGTCTCAGTGCTTATCAATCTTGGTGGAGTTCAAGCTACAAAAACAGGTTAAAGCCTGAACTTGTTTCTTGCTTTCTCCTGATCCAAATTCCTTGCTCAGCTGAGTTCTCTTGCTTCGCTGAATTGGGTAATCAAACGAGGTGGTTGAGTGTATTTATACAAGTTAAATCACTGAACTGTCACGACTGTTGGGAGGGGGCTTACTTGTTCAATTGGAGCCGACTTGCATATTAATATTTTTTTGAATTTGTTTTGGATAGATGGACCATAATTTTGGGGTAGATATTTCTTCACAGGCAATATCATTTCCAGATGTTAATCTGAACTCAAAACTGTTTTATGCTGGATCATCAAAAGATGAGGTATGCACAAGTGTTGTTTCGGAAGGTTCCTCAAGATCATGTTTCTGGAGCTTGAAAGATGGAACTTAAAAGTTATTCACATGATCTGGCTATATATCAAGTTTCCAAGACTTGGGAGAATCTGATGCAGCCACTCGTGTTAGAGGAGTTGAGGCAGCTTCAGTGACCTCAATAATTTCAAATCCATCTATTAAACCTTCCACTGATGTGGCATGGTAATCTCTAGATTGCTGAATCAGTCTCCAGATTGATTGAATCCCCTCCTCTCTTTCCAAAATTACAATCTAGAGGAGAGCCTTCTACCTCTTCTTTATCTTCCACTGTCTTTGAATAGTCTGATTTTAGTGGTTGACTACTTTCCTGATCTAGGTGGATATTGGTGGCCACCCGCCTATTCTAGTTGGGGCCCCACCATTGTTTCTTTCAGTTTTTCAATTTCCTTAATTGTTGCACAATTATTGGCAGTTTTTTGGGTCCTGAACTTCCAGAGCTGTTTTGAGGCCCTAAACGATGCTTTTTTTGTTGGTCACTCGAAAGTTGTAGTCCTTGGATAGATATTTCTAACGAGGTATTGAGTGCGTCAAACAGAGAGCGTATGCCAAAGTTACGACTCTGGGAAGTTGATGTACCAATATACCCAAACGAGGCCCATACTTTTGGCGCTTCATCTTCTAGGGTTAGGTTTTTGGATTTTTAGGGTTTTCCATTGTTTCTCAATAATAAATAGGTCTTTGAGCTTCATTGTAACACATTACAGAGGCATGTAGTTGCCACATCTCTTCTCAAAGATAAGATACCGTCGCCCAAGCTAGTTTATTTCCATTCTGTCTGTAAGCTTATTTCAATTATTTGATATTAATGAAATGAAGTATATTTTCTGCTGCACCTTTGCATTTATGTTTATTTCTGTATATTATTGCATGCTTCCATAAATCCGGATTAGTGGTATCAGAGTGGTTTGCTCTTTCTCGATCTTTTTTGCATGTCCCCAACGAGATCAGGGTATAAGGAGTTAAGGCTCGATCTGGTTGAACCTTTGCAAGATCAGCCTCGCAAATCCCGACGACCTCCCATGGCAGAGGAAAAGAAAGACGAGGTAGCAGGAGACCCTATCAAAATATTGCTTGAGGAGGCCCTCAAGAAACATATGAATGCGACGATGGATAACTTTGCCTAGATCCTTTGACGACTAACCACCGACGACGCATTTTCATCTGGCAACCACTTTGGAGGCGTCACTCCTTCTAAGGTACAAGTTAACTTCGACATTTCCAGATTTGAGGGCCAAATAAATGCAAACGTCGTAGATAGATGGCTAAATCTATTAGAAGGATATTTTTCGGTTCATGACTTTTCCAATCGGGAAATGATTAGTTTTACACTCCTCAAAGCCGCCCCTCATGACAAGGACTGGTGGGAAACCTACTGTGAGCAAAAGG
This sequence comes from Pinus albicaulis, assembly GCA_034641835.2. NCBI lineage: Eukaryota > Viridiplantae > Streptophyta > Pinopsida > Pinales > Pinaceae > Pinus > Pinus albicaulis. The sequence continues at coordinate 240,187,342 of CM076579.1, read as the reverse complement.
ACAAGGGTGAATCCTCCCTGTTCTCGGTCGTACCCACTTGGAACTATTTCTGAGATGCCATCAAGGAACAATACTACCCCGTGGGGAGCTATGAGGACAAGTACATACAATGGACTATGTTGCGGCAACAAAGGGATCAAGATATGCATGAGCTGACGAATCTGTAACATACCCTGTGCATAAAGTTGGGTATCAAAGATTCAGAGAAACATTTGGTGCTTAAGTACCACAGTTATCTTTACATATACATCCAGGAGGAAATGGAGTTCCTCGACATCTCCTCGCTTGGTGCAACATATTGGTATGCTGCCTAGACTGAGCAAAAATTCAAACAGAAGAAGCGAGCCTTTGGATCTGTGAATCAGAAGTAAGGGAAGGGCGCCCCCAAACCTCAGAACAAAGGATAATGCTAAGGTGAGGCGGCTCAGGACAACTCGTCGAAGCCGCAACCGAAGAACAACACCACGAAGCCAAACGACATGGGAAAATGGTGTGAGTTCCATAAGAGCTCCACTCACAACACAAGTGAGTGTCGGGCCAAACAGTCACTGGTGGCCGAGCTGAAGGCTTCCAAATCAAATGCATGTCCCAACTCTAAGTTAGAACTCGACAAGGGGAATGACAAAGGGAAACAGATTATTGATGCGGAGCCTAGTGCCACCATTACCACCACTAAGATCCAGAAGGAAGAACCTGGAGATCCAGAAGAAGGGGAGTGCCTCTTCCATTCCCAAATGTGGGTGAAGGGTTCCCCGCTGCAGTTCATTGTCGACAACAAGAGCCAAAAAAACCTCATTTCAACAGAGAGGTCATGAAGTAGTTGGGCCTGTCGATCACAACACACCCACAACCATACACCATTGGTGGCTTCACCAAGGACAGGATCTCCGCGTCAGCCAACAGTGTCGCCTTCCCTACAACATCAAGCCCTTCACAGAAGAGGTATTATGTGATGTTGCTCCTCTTGAAGTTTGTGATGTATTATAATTTATTAGGCCAACCATATTTGTGGAAACGACATGCCGTGTACGAGTCTCGGCCTTGCGCTGTTATTGTTACTTTGGGTAATAAGTTGTACATAATACCGGAGGTAGCACCGCCTACCGCCATCTCTTTGATCACCGCAAAGCAATGCAGTAAGCTCATTTCCCAAGCCGAGAAATTTGTGTTCCTTATGATCCGCCCTCAGGGCAAGAAGAAGACTGTGGCCACGACCTCCAAACAGGGCTCCTTCGCACGGCAAGAACAGATGGACAAGGTTGTGGAGGAGTACGGGGACATTTTCACCTCACTTGCAGGGGTGCCTCTGCACTGTCAGGTCAAGCACTCCATCGATCTGACCCCAGGCGTGCCGCTACCCAATGGACCAATCTATCGACGCTTTGTTTTGGAAAACGATGAAATCAAGAGGCAGATTCAGGAGTTGCTGCAGAAAGGTCACATCCGGTCGAGTTCATCGCCCTGTGTGAGCTCGATTGTGTTGGTGCAGAAGAAGGATGGGACTTGGAGACTTTGTATTGACTATCGGGCACTGAACAAGATCATTGTCTGGAATAGATATTCGATCCCACGGATTGATGACCTTCTAGACCAACTCAAGGGGGCCAAATATTTCAGCAAGATTGACTTGAAGTCTGGGTATCACCAGGTACCAATTGAACCCTTCGATGTGTGGAAGACTGCCTTTAAAGCCAAGGAGGGCCTTTTTGAATGGTTGGTCATGCCTTTTGGGTTGACGAATGCTCCCACAACCTTCATGAGGCTAATGGACGACATCTTGTGACCATTCACTAACTCATTCGTGGTGGTGTATTTGGATGACATCTTGATTTGCAGCTAGAGTTGGGAAGAGCGCCTCCACCACATTTGACTGGTCCTCCAAACACTGCGGCAACACAAGTTGTGTGCCAATTTGGAGAAATACACTTTTGGCATGACCTAGGTTCAATATCTCGAGTACATTATTAATGAGCGGGGGTGCATGTGGACCCAACCAAGGTCCAGTTCATTCGGGATTGGCCAACCCCAACCACTGTAACAGAGCTCTGCAACTTCTGGGTCTTTCCAATTTCCACTACAGGTTCGTGTTGAGGTTCTCTCATATCACTTGGCCTTTGAGTCAAGTCACCAAGGGTGGAGCGAAAGCAAAATTATTTTGGTCTGAATCTCAACAAAAGGCGTTCGCAGAGTTGAAACATCGCCTCTGCTCCGCACTAATGTTCACAATACCAGACTTGCAACAACCATTTGAGATCGAGACATATGCCTCTGACTATGCTATTGGGGCAGTACTTATTCAACAGGGGCATCCAATGGCATATCACACTGAGACACTTTCAGACAGTGTCCGAAAGTATCCCACCTATGACAAAGAGATGTATTCCATTGTGCAGGCTTGCCGACAATGGAAGCATTACCTTTTGGAGAAGGAAACAATCATCCACACAGATCACCGACCCCTACAGTTCATATAGACAGAAGTTGCAAAATGATCGCCATCAGAAATGGGCCACATGCCTGCAACAATTCCATTTGAACTTCAAGTACAAGAAGGGCAACACCATTAATGTTGCAGATTGCCTTAGCCGAATGCCAATTGTGGTGTTAATCACTGTGTTCGTCCCTTGTGGGCACGAGACTTCGAATTGACCACATCTCTATAAAAGTGATCCAGAATTCGGCAACACATACTAGACGCTCCTGGAGGGTAAGCAAGTTCCAAATTTTCACCTCTAGGATGCACTGTTATGCCACCTGGGACACCTCTGTGTTACTTCAAGTGAGCGTGCCAAGATGATTTGGGAAGCACACTACAGTCGGGTCACTGGACATTTCGGGGTCGAGAAAACAATGGCAATAGTGTTGAAGTATTTCTATTGGCCGAAACCTTCGATATGATGTTGGAAAGTACATCAGATCTTGCACTGCCTGCGCCATTTCCAAATCGACCATCAAGAAGCAAGGCCTGTATACTCTACTTCCTACCCTAGTCAACCGTGGGAATCCATCTCCATGGATTACATGTTTGGCCATCCTTCTACCAAGCATGACAACGACTGTGTTTTTGTGGTTGTCGACAGATTCTCTAAGATGGCCATTATGGCGGCCTGCAAGAAGAATATCACAACAAAATCCACTACTAAACTCTTCTTTGAGTGAGTGTGGGTACACTTTGGGATCCCACAGTCCATTATCTCAGATCAGGACAACGGGTTCCTAAGCACATTTTGGTCAAGTCTTTGGTCGATGCTGGACACCAAGCTCACTAAGTCCACAACTTTCCACCCCCAAATTGATGGCCAAACAGAGGTCTCAACAAGATGATCGTACACATTCTGCGCATGTACAACTTGAAGCATCCACGCACATGGGATGAAAGTCTCCCCTATGTCCAACACAACTATAACCAGGCTCTCCACAGCTCAACTGGCCACAACCCCTTTCAGGTGGGCTCGGGATTCCAGCCACTATGTCCCATGGATGTGGCCATACCATTTGCAGCTACTCAGGCAGATTCGACTCATGTCCAGTCCAAAGTCGACAAGGCGAACAACTCCTTTGAGCGCATTCAGCGCATTCGCCAACAGGTTCATGACATATTGGACAGAGCCAATGCTAAGTACAAGCAGCGACATGATCAACATCAGGTGCCACATAAGTTCCAGGTGGGCGACAAAGTTTGGCTACATTTGCAGAAGGATCGCCTCGTTGGACCCCACTACAAGCTTCCCCCGCTCTGATATGGTCCACACGCCATCACCAGGGCTGTTGGGGACAATGCCTTCGAGCTTAGTATTCCACCATTCCTTGTTGTGCACCCAGTGTTCAATGTGGACCGTCTTTGGCCCTACTTTCCACCATTACTGGACACATCAGACATGGCAGAACAACTCACACCAGCAGAGCTAAACCTCGACTGCATGGAACATGCCACAACTGATCGGATCATGGACAAGCAGATCAAGAACACTAGCACACAAAAGGTCCAATTGTATCGGGTTGTCAAAGATGACCAACTCCTGCACCAAGGCAAGTGGCTCACTAGGGACCAAGTTCAGCAGAAGTTTCCTCCTCTCATGGAGGAACTCAACGCAATGGGGACCATTGCTTCCTGAGGGGGGAGGACTGATCCAGGTGGATATTGGTGGCCACCCACTTGTTCCACTTGGGGCCCCACCATTGTTTCTTTTAGTTTTTCAATTTTCTTAATTGTAGCACAATTCACTATTTTTGGCAGTTTTTTGAGTTCTGAACTTTCGGAGCCGTTTTGAGGCCCTAAACGATGTTTTTTTTGTTGGTCACTCGAAAGTTGTAGTTCTTGGATAGATCTTTCTAACGAGGTATTGTGCGTGTCAAACGAAGATCGTATGCCAAAGTTACGACCCCGAGAAGTTGATGTACCAATCTACCCAAACAGGGCCCATAGTTTTGGCGCTTCATCTTCTAGGGTTAGGTCTTTGGATGTTTAGGGTTTTCTATTGGGTTCCCTAAAAAAAATATTGTGTTTTGCTATTGCGTGGTTGTGGTTTATTTTTGTTCCTATTACATTGCAAAATTTGGTAAAGAAATTCTGTGTCTATATGAAAAGAAATTAGTTTCAGATTGATCACATTAGCAGTTGCAAAATTTCGGGGATTTTCTACATGGTATTAGAGCTTGGATCAGAATAAAGATAACACATCCAAGAGAAACCTGTCCTAGAGAAGGACAAATGTTAGAAAGTGCAACTAGGGCCAAATTCCACTTTGTCCAACTCATTTGAAGAAGATGATTATTGGATTGAATTCCTCTCTCTGAGGGGTCCAAAGTTGACTTAAAGCTCACTGAATTTGGACAAGGAGAAATATGATTTTGAAGGTTAGCCCACACTTGTGCAATTGGTTAAGGTCGCCTTGGGGTTAATTAGACAAATTGAACCCCTCTCCATCACATATAAATAGAAGAGACCTCTAACCTCATTTGGCACATTCACAACACATCATTCCTTCTCTCTCTTACATTGGTTGGTTCATACAGATTGCAGGGCAACCTATTCTTCTTCACACGTGCAAGGGTTTTGGAGGCATCTTTGACTGTTTGGGTTGTCTTTCTACAACAAGATAGTTTGACTTTGTTTGACTGAATTTTTCTCCTTTGTTTGACCACCAAGAGTTCGATCTTAGAGGGCCGAGTTGCTAAGAACAAAAATAGAGGAAATTTGGGCACTTTGACCAGCGTTGACTTTAGGGTTGACGTTGTTTTGACCCCAAAAAATTACAGTGGACTTTCTCTCTCTTTTGACCGAGTTTGATTGGACTTTGGAGGATTGTTTTGGGCTAACTTTGACCAACAAGCAAGGCCGAGTTTGACTGACTTTGACCAGGCTCAAAAGGAGGTGCATTGATTGCTGACTGGTTAGGGCAAGTTGGCTGCTGTTGACTTTTCAGAATTGCAGTTCTTCATCAGTCTAATCAAATTTGCATTGGTTTGTGTAATTTGGAAAAATCAAGTCACATTGACTTTGAATCTCATCATTGTACTCTATTGGATATTCTCTCTATGCTGAACATTTGATATATGATAATAACAAATATTGATTAAGGGTTTTTCCCATCTTTGGTTTTTCCCTAGCTTGAGCCAAATTCTCGTGTTCTCTTGTCTTGTCTTTTCTTTTGCATTTAATTGTTTATGTTCTATCTACATTTACTGTCAATGTGAATCAATGATTTATGTGATTGCTATTGGAAATTAAAGTGGAAATTATAATTGGGCTAATAAAAATACATTGAAGTAATTGTTGCAAGCATAGAACATACCATTGTTATCTAAAATTAACATGGTATTAGAGCAGGATGAGTGGTTCACCTTCCCTTGCAGATGCCCCAACATACATCCTACCCTTTCAGTTTGGGACTCTTGGGAAGTACCTTTCATTTGGCCAATGAGTTGGGAAAAGTGGTTAAGGACCATAGCACTACAGATGGATGCATTGTGTATTGCCGTACTTCCTATATCTAGGGTGCATGGTGTTCAACAACTTGATTGCTCCAACCTTTACAAATTTAGGGTACACCTTGTCGACCAAGGACACCAATCCTTTAACACAATACCATCTCAGTGAGTTTTTACTATTTAGGCACCAACCCACAAGATGCTCCAACCACTTAGTTCAACACCATCTCAGCCGAATTTGTGGGCACCAACCCACTAGAGACTCCAACCCCCAGTTGAGCACCAACTCGAGTCCAAGTTGTGCTTTGGATTTGTTGTCAATTGCTTTTTGATTCTCAAATCTTCATGAAATCATCATCATCCATGCGAACCTCAAGTTTTGTCTTTCAAGCCTGATCACAACTACTGCATTTGTCTTGTCTTCAACTTTCGTTAGTTCTTGAAACTTCTTGTCGGAGGTTTGGGCATCAATGCATTCTTTGAACGCCAATATACTTCAATTCAGAGCTTTCTTTTAAAAAAATAGTTTCGACCTTCAATCAAAAGTTTGCAATAGGTGAATTCTTTTATTTATTTTTATTTTTTATTAGAACAGATGTTAAACCAAATAATCCTTGTACAATTTAGCCTTATCATAAAATGTTGATTTTCCACGATCTTGGATCTAGGATAGAATCTTAAAATCTTTGACGCTACCAAACCAATAATCTCAATGATACTACTTTGCACAACGGAATATAAACAACAGTAAATCACATATGCATAGAATATAGACAAATTTTTACAATTTTCAACCCAACTTCATTATATTAAAACCATATAATACGACAGTCTAGGGCTTCCTTACCAGGGATAATGACCCTCATACATCCACTAGTACAAGATACAAAACAATATATTATGACCATCTAGCTGTAAGTTGTAACATGCTTTCACAACTCCTCTAGGTCGTACTCTGTACCTGCCTGGTCCTTCGACTCCCGATTTGCAGCTCCTGCCTCTCAGTTGTCAATCTGCTCTCTAGTTGTGCCTCAATCCATCAAGGCCACAACACATCGAGATTCTTATTGAGTTGTTCACAACTCCACTTGTGAACAACTCTCAATCTACCCATTGTTGCTCCTCAGCTTCTTAGGGACTTCAGCCCACTATGGTCTTCTTGTGCTGCATCGATGAAGACCAACATAGGGCACAAAGGGCTGCAACCTATCACTGCAAGATGTCCATCTCCCACAATGAACACGAGCTAGGAGGACTGCCCATCATCTGCTGTAGAAATCCTTTTCTACACACAAGTCTCAAACTACTTAAATTGCTCCTTGCTGTTCAGACCCTTGAGCTTCAACAATTGCCTCTCTCGCAACTACCTTTGTACATCAAGGTGTTGCGCACCAGGCTCCAACTTGGACACTATCACGCTGTCCTCCAGTAGACCATAAGTGCCCAATCCACGTCCACACATGGTCCACTCTCACGTTGCCCTCCAACAGTACACGAGTGACCAAGTCCATGTTGTAGCATCTGCAAATAGCTAGGGCATCCCCCCACCTAGGAGACCCTTACACACGACTGCCCACAAAATTCTCCAACTTCGCCCTTTGCTCTGCAATAGAGGAGCTATTGCACAAATCTAGGCACCAATCTTCACTGTGGAAACTGCCCACCGGTTAGGGCTTCTAACATGCCACATCAGCCCTACCTCCTTGGCTTCCACAGGATGCAACGATTCTGTCCACACTAGGATACCTACATCACTCCATAGCGTGATCTGCTCCTAGTTGGAGTTCCTTCATGCCCAAGGCAACTCCAACAAATGGCTCCCAACAATCATCAATGTAACTGATCCAAAACTGATCCAAAATCACGGATCCAACACTAGCTGTCTAAGTCCGCGTCACTGCTGTTATATCTGTGACTGGTTAGGGCACATTTAGCTGTTGTAATAACTCCCAATCAACCACCAAAACAACCCTCCTTGGCTGCAACCTAGCCTTGGAGAGGTGCTGACACCCTTGGTTGTTGTCTTGGGCATAGACAACCCTTAAACAACTCCACACTACCCTCCAAAGATGAGGTAGGGGCTGCGACCCACCTACAGGAGCATACGCTGCCCTTCCTCAAAGATTTCAGCACCCAAGACACCTCCACGCAGGCTGAAACAACCTTCTCTTGCCTCAGGCCTCTATGGAGCTGCCTCGACCTCCTCTCACAACAACTCAGTCCTCAAAACAAGAAGCTCGGACCCTTAAGGCAGTCCCCCCTTCCATGCTGTTCCTTCCTCCTTGTTGCTGCGACTAGGGCATAAGAGAATCCTCCTCCAACGAGTCTTCCCTTTGAGAATGCGTTGCATAAATGGATGCTAAATAACCTTGACATAACCCTCTATTTATACACAAATGAGGATCTCCACAAAACGTCACAATGAGGGGCTACCAACTATGATCAACATAAAAACGCTTTAGGCAGACCTACATACACATGTGCAAACCCATCATCTAACTTCAAAATTTAGAACTCCTCAACGACAACTCAGAATTGGATGATTCTCATTGAGTTAGAATCGTCTCGCCGAGGGATATCATCCTCATCCATCACATGTCGAAAACTCATCACGGTTTTGGCCCAAACATCGATGGGTGCAAAACCCCAGGCTTGGGTTGTAAGCCCACAAGCCTATTTTTGGCGCTTTGACCTCCAACCCTCGAACACTAGGGCTTGCAGTTCCTCCCAAGCTACACAAAAAATCAACACTCCCTCTTAGCAAGGGAGGTACTTCCAAGACTAGGAAGTAACCATCATCATCTTCGACAACGACACTAGCCCATTTGGCATACATCACTGTAGTGTCCCCTGTAGAATGAACCTGACAATCTCGGTAGTGCCTCTGCCTCATCATATCTGAACCTAAAGATCCCTATCCTCCATAGGGATGCTCCCTTTGAGGCTAGACTCCCTCTGAGCCTACATGATCTCCACTGGTTCATTCCTGCAAGCACTCATCCCCGTGGATCAAATACCACTCTTGCAAATCCCTCCAATCTTGAATATGCAACATCACGACCTGATGAAGACTCTAGCCTGCCAATATCTAGTCCATCACATAAAGCCATCTCGATCAACCTAATCTCGTCCATGCCAAAGCGATCCTCAAGCTGTCCCAACCATCCATGACAAATCAAAGAAAGTCCATGATCAATAATCTGCCCTACAACAAACTATTGTCCACTAGGCTCTCCACCAATCCACCAGAACTCCCAGCCAATCTTTCTGCCAAGATAGTCAAAACCACATCTTCATGTCTCTAGCGGAACCCTCTGCTTCATGATCTAGACACCCAGAACTCCCTCTGAGTTGCTTTGCTATGCACACTCTGATTCACAGTCCCTCAAAGTATAGCTCAGATAGGCTCTGAAACCATGTTGATTTTCCACTATCTTGGATCTAGGATAGAATCTTAAAATCTTTGACGCTACCAAACCAAGAATCTCAACGATACTACTTTGCACAACGAAATATAAACAACAATAAATCACATTTGCATAAAATATAGACAACTTTTCACAATTTTCAACCCAACTTCGTTATATCAACAACATATAATACAACAGTCTAGGGCTCTTGTACCGGGGATTTTGACCCTCATACATCCACTAGTACAAGATACAAAGCAGGATATTCTAACCATCTGGCTGTAGCATGCTCTCACAACTCCTCTCGGTCGTACCCTGTACTTGCCCGGTCCTTCTGCTCTCGATCTGCAGCTCCTGCCTCTATCAATGCTCCAAGTCCATTTGGCCACTGAATCTCGACTATAAGTCCGCTCTCTAGTTATGCCTCAGTCCATTAAGGCCACAACACATCGACATTCTTGTCAAATTGTTCGTAGCTCCACTTGTGAATAACTCTCAATCTGCCCACCGTTGCTTCTCAGCTACTCAGGGACTTCAGCCCATTATGGTCTTCCTGTGTTGCATCGATGAAGACCAACATAGGGCATGAAGGGCTGCCACCTATCACTGTAAGATGTCTATCTCCCATAATGAACATGGGCTAGGAGGACTGCCCATCATTTGCTGTAGAAGTCCTCCACACACAAGTCTCGGGCTACTCAAATTGCTCCTAGCTTATCAAACCCTTGAGCTTCAACAACTGCTTCTGTCTCAACTATCTTTGTCCATCAAGTTATTGAACATCGGGCTCCAACTTGGACACTATCACGCTGTCCTCCTGCAGACCGTAAGTCCTCAATCCACGTCCACACTTAGTCCACTCTCACGTTACCCTCCAACAGTCCACGAGTGACCAAGTCCACGTTATAGCATCTGCACCTGGCTAGGGCATCCCCCCACCTAGGAAACCCTTACACACGATGCTCACAGACTTCTCCAACTCTGCCCTTTGCTCTGCAATAGAGGAGCTATTGCACAAATCTAGGCACCAATCTTCACTGTGGAAACTAACCACCAGTTAGGGCTTCTAACATGCCACGTCAACCCTACCTTCTTGGCTTCCAAAGGCTGCAACAATTCATTCCACACTAGGACACCTACATCACTGCATAGAGGGAATTGATCCTAGTTGGAGTTCCTTCATGGCCAAGGTAACTCCAACAAATGGCTCCCAACAATCTGCAATGTAACTGATCCAAAATCACAGATCCAACTCTCATCAAAACTGCTGTCCACGTCTGCGTCACTGTTGTTATATCTGTGATTGGTTAGGGTACATTTAGCTGTTGTAATAGCGCCTAATCAACCACCAAAACAACCCTCCTTGGCTGCGGCCTAGTCTTGGAGAGGTGCTGGCACCCTTGGCCGTTGTCCTGGGCATAGACAACAACACTTGAACAACTCGACGTTGCCCTCCAAAGATGAGGCAGGGACTGCGACCCAGCTACAACAACATACATTGCTCTTCCTCCAAGATTTCAACTTCCAAGACACGTCCACACAGGCTAAAACAACCTTCTCTTACCTCGACCCCCTAGGGAGCTGCCTCGGCCTCCCCTCACAGCAACTCGGGCCAAATTTTGTGGAGAGGCTTAGACACGGGTATTCTAAAGAACACAAAAACAATTTGTGTAAATTTCACTCGGTTCATGTTTTATTGTAAAAATTAATTATTTTAACGGGGACCCTAAGTCTAACTTATGGAAATTAAATAATTAAAAGGTATTAATAAAACAAAGTGAGAATGATCTAGAAGGCGAAGATCAAGTCATGTTATAATCTTAGCCGTTGATTAGAGATTTAATCTCGGCCGTTGATTTCTCAACGAGAAGACTATAAAGAAAGGCTTGAGGTCATTTGGAAAGACACACTAAGTGAATCAAGTGATCAAATTCTTCTGACGGAGCAAGTGCTCAGACGAAGATCAGATCTAAATGATTCCAGCACAGAGAGGGGCAGAGTAGCTTTCTGAGAGAGATTTTCTCAGTCAAAAAATCATCAGCAGAGAGAGGCAGAGAGACGTCCAACATAGCTAGTGCAGAGCCAGACAGGTTGACGCAGAGCCAACGTAGAGCCACGCAGGGCTACGCAGTCACTGAGAGGGTTTTCGAGATTTAGCAGTTGGATCAGATCTAGAAGCCGAGAGCTAGGGTGTGAGACCGGGAGGCCAAGATCTGAGATTCCAGGAGTCATATCGATCCTTTGCTGGGGTGACACAGTGCTTAGAGGAGGTGACGCAGGGCCTACGTAGTGACTGCGCAAAGACCTCCAGGGGCAACTCTTGCAGTGTCTGGATCAGCTAGATTTCCCAGTGATTGAGTGAGGTAAAAATCATAATTCTTTCTGCCAGTATCTCTCTCTCTGTAACTGAATAACCCTTGAGGTATTCAACGATGTATTGAGAAATTGCTAGTGCTTAATAATACAAACCCTCAGATCTGCTGCACCATTTTTCTTGCATTGGGTTGTTCTGGGGACTTAGTTCAAAATAAAGGTGTCCTATGTGATTGATTTCTTGCTCAGTTCCCTTGTTTCAGAATCATATTTAATTAAGTGTAGGTTGCTTCAGTAGTTTACTTCAATAATTCATGATGCATTCTAAATTAATTCTGTAAATGTAATTTACATAACTCAGATAGTTACAGTAGGATTCCCAAGATTGTCAGATCTAGGAATTTTCACATGGTATGAGAGCATTTGATGTGAAACAGGAATAGCGGATCTGAGCACTGAAGTGAAGGCCAAATTGCTGCAGCAGCAGCAGATTGAATCCCGAGAGGGATTGCGCAGTTCTAGCCAGAAGCGCTGAAGTTTCGAGGTTGTCTCTCTTTGAGTGAGTCAACAGAGAGGTAGGACTTCTAGTTCAAGATTTTGCCGAGGCCGAGGGAGCGACGCAGACCCAGAGGGATGTAGTTTTTTCTGCAGGCAATTGCTGGGCAGAGAAGCATTAGAAGAAAGAAAAGAGCACATAGCGGGGAATTCTTCCTTAGTGAGCTCTTAGCTGAGGAATTTAGCATTTTTCCAGGATCTGAGCAGCAAATCTAGGAGCTCCACAAGGAGTGCGTAAGCTTGCCTAGTGCTGCACAGAGGGGGAAGAAGAGGGAGCAGTCCGACTGTTTTCGGATGAGATGGCATCTCATGGTCTTAGAGATCAAGACTGGTTGGAGGGTTCCTCCAACAACGTAATTTGGAAGGAAAGGTTCCAATTCCTTCTGGATGAATATGATCTCAAGATGTTCGTGGTGAATGTAGTTGCTGTACCTTCAGATTCAGATAAACTTAAGAAGTACAAGTCTGATATGGCAAAGGCCAAGAGGATGATCCTTGATGGTGTCAAGGATCACATAGTCTCTCATGTAGCTGGCAAGAACACCGCCAGGGAGATGTGGGAGGCCTTGTCTTTGCTGTACGAAGGAACTTTCGAGCAACGGAAGATGTACTTGGAGTAGAACCTCCAGATGATCTAGACGCAGAAGGGGGAGCACATTGCTTCGTTCCTTACGAGACTTTAGGGGATTCGAGATGAGTTGGCAGCCGTGGGATCCACCCCATCTTCGACAACTATGGTGAGGCTAGCCCTTAACGCAGTCACGGAGGAGTGGCAAGTTTTTGTCCAAAGCATTTTGGGCAGGGCTACACTTCCTAGTTGGGAGCAGATGTGGTTAGCACTTCAGGAGGAAGAGCTGAGGAGAGATCTAGTCAAGTGCAAGCTTGACGTTAGCAGCGGAAGCGGATCCAAGGGTCTGGGGGAGTAGGAGAATGCAACACTCACATCGAAAGGGCAGCAAGGGAAACAGAGAAAAAAGAGAGATGTCTCGAAGGTGAAATGCTTCAGATGTGGTGAGATGGGCCACTTTGCATCACAGTGTCCTTTGAAGAAAAAGGACCAGGATGAGAAGCACAATCCAAATGTTGTAGCCACAAAGATCGAGCAGGATGAGTTCGCGATGAGTACCCATGCTTCTCTAGGTGAGAAGTGGGGTGATATTGAACTATAGTTCACTCCGAACTTCAGTTGGGCTGTAATATCCCAAATTGTGATTAACATTAATAAAAGTGAAAATAGACTAAAAATTACGGCAACAAAAAATACATCATCATAACATGTAAACTAGAGCCAAAAACAGTTGCTGAGCCATTTTATTAAATTGAATGGAATGAGTACAATAGTGTTGTTGGAAAGCTTGCATCTGGGCCTGCTCAAAGCAGGCTGAAGAACAACTCAAACCCAAGCTAAATCTCCTGCTTGAAGTGGCCCTACGTGGCTCTGTCTCTGCGTTGCCTACCCTCGAAATGCTGATGCTGCTCCACGGAATCTACTGCTAGGGCCTGGAATAATGCTCAGAAAATTCCGAGCTTTTAACCACTGTCTTTGCTCAAGAAACCCATAATAACCCACGAAGGATTTTGCCAAATATTGACCTCGAAATTTCTGCCTAATTTTCCCTTACCTCCTCTAGCTGCTGGTTGAGTTGGGATCCTGGTTTGCCCACTTAATTCTACCCAAAAAATTTTGCCAAATTAATCTTGGCCTCTCCTAAAAAAACCCAGAAAAACCCAGAAAGGGTTTGTCCTAGTTTTGACTTCGGAAATTGGCCCTCTTGGGCTTGGCATAATGAACTATTGGGGGAAATCGAACCACTAGAAGAATCTGTTCGGAAATGTCTCCGGAATGCTGCAATAAACCCTGGTAGGAGGTGGTTAGCCTCCCCTCCAAATCTCTTGATGAGAATTCCCTTCTCTCCAACCTCCCGACTCAAACTCCTCACTATATTGCGTCCTCCATTGCGTAGTTTGCTCCTCCTGTGTGCAGTCCAAAAATGGCTACGTTTCCTCCTGATGCTACTGGTAGAAAATTCCCTCACAAAAGGGTGGAACTCCTCTCCTGAGCGAGCACTCGAAGTCCCCCGAGGCAGAGGTTGAGATCTCTACTTGAAGATCTCCTGTGCTAAATAACACTGCAGACTTGGCTCTCCGGCTCAAGTGTGCTGTGTCAAAATGACAAGGAGAAAATACCTAAATGAATGAATGAATCCAAATGAGCCTTCCCTTCCTCCTTTTATTCGTTGAGGCCCAATGTATGCCTTGGGTCCCACCTTGGCCTGCGCTGCCTCTCCTTGACCAATCACGTGCTGCCTTCCTCTAGCCAATCCCACGTTGTCCCTTTCGTGCCTCTTCTATGCTGCTACCTAAGGCCAATTTGACCCCACCACTTAGAGCTACAATTTTTCCTTAGGGACTTTAGGAAAAGACTTTATTTGGCTTAATTATTAGTTGTGGGTCCCCTACCCACTTTATTTCCGCCCAACATTAGGAAATGCCAAATAAATCAAAATTAATATTCCAATTAGCTGACTGCTAATTTGGAATATTACATGGGCAGGATCTTTGAGGAGCCCACCTCATGGATCGTTACCTTGCTACGGAAGCCCATATTTGCATTAGCGGGATGGAGGAGTCCTCAGTAGGCGCCAAGGAGTGATGGGGTGATAGTTGCAGTAGGTAGCAGTGCTTATTTTTGGAGCAGCGCAGAGCAGAGCAACAACAATGTAGCAGTATCAGTGCAGTGCACATGAGTTCAGTGCAGTGCAGAACAACTGACCTAATGACCCTATGTTGAAGAAGGCAAGGATATGATGATGATGACCCTATGTTGAAGAAGGCTAGGACATGATTATGAAGACAATCAACAAAGAAATCAAACCGTGAAGAAGCCCTACACTCAAAGGCATTCTTCCCTGCCTCCATTTTTGCTCTCATAAATAATCAGTCAAATTAAAAATATATTTTGCTACCTTAGAGGCAAAATTCCTTAATGAATTCTACACCATCTTGAAGAGCATAATTTTTCCTTTCCAACGAGCTATTACTCAGCCCGAAACTCCAAGCGGTTTGAAAGTTATTGATTTTTCAAGTTTAAGGTAAATTTCTGTCAAGTGAACCGACCTAAGCCGACTTGTGTAGGCTCATGCCTCATGGCAAAGGGACGTGTCCCTTCGTCAAAATGAAAAATGAGTATAAATATAAGGTCGTACTCCTCATTCTGCCCATAAAATTTCGGTGATCAATTCAGAGAAAAGCAGAGAAATATGACAGGAGGTCGAGGAAGACTTTGAGATCACTGTTTGGGTGTTTTGAGCAAATTCTATTAAAAGTTCTATATTCCATTGCAGGTCGGATCCTGAACAGAATAGGAGACAAGCTTAAATTGCAAATCGTTGAAGGCTTGATTGTTGAAGAAGCTCGAAATTAATGTGCAGATCTGCAAGGCAACTGGAGTTACTCTTTTGTAGCTTGAATTTGTGACAGGTGTCCTTTTGGAGAGCTCAGACTTATCTCAGAAAAACCTCGGACATGGTGTGAAGGTGTAGAAACTTGAATCTGTGGAGTGTTGGGCTTGGACAACAACACACTTATTGAGGGTCGGATTACTCCTGTTAAGATCTCGGATCATTTGTAGAGGACCTGTGATAAACATTGAACACTTATAGCTCAGATCACAAGTCCAATAATTGCAGATTTCAAGACAATCACATTTGAACTAGAACTCGGTCTAATAAAGAGGGACAATCACCTATAACAGTTTGGTTTTTTGGCACACAGAACTGTCTTAACATATCTCAACAAATCTGTAAGGGATTACACCATACCTCAGATTACATTGCCACCTGTAGGAGCTTATTTAAGGCTCCAATCTGTGATAGCAGTCGACTATTACTTGAAGTCTGTTCACCTGTAGCAGCTCAAACAACTGTCACCTATCCTTTGGACCTGTGGATACTTATGCATTATATTCTTGGAATTGTTACAGTCACTTGAGAGGCTCAGTTTTGAGCTCAGATTAGGTGCTGCAGTATTAAGGAGCAGACTTGGAAGCAGCCCATTGATATCTCTGAAACAAATTACAAGTATCGTTTGAGAGCAAGTGTTGAACAATGAAGAACTTGTAAGCCTCCAACAGTGAAGAATATGGAGGTGTAAAGAACCCGTGGCCTTGTCAAGGAATTGAAGGCTTGAACAATGAATACTTGAGTTGACTTGAAGAAGCCTTGTGAAGACATCTTTGGAGCCTATCTCTTGGCCCTCTTGAGCAACATTATTGTAGACCCCTTTGAGCAACTTGAAGATCCTTGAAGCAGAAGTAACTTGAAGAAAGTTGTTTGGAAGACCTGGTGCAAAAATTGAGCAATTTATTGAAGACACCTTTGAGGCATTATTGAAGTCATCTAAAGACACTTGTAGAAGCTGATCTTGAGACACCATTGGAGACCCTGATGCATTGAAGCAATCATGAGGTGACTTTGGAGATCTTTGTTTGGGTGACATGAAGAGTTGTGGAGACACCTTCATGATAGGACAAGGTTGTCATTGATGTGACGTGGAGACTAAATGAAGGCATTGCTGAAGATTGTGAGGGCTCTTTAAAGAAGACATTGGGAGCCGTGAAGAATAACCAAACATATTTTGACGAAGTGAAGTTGAGGGTTGGAGCCTCATAGAGACAAGGTTGGTGCCTTGGAAGATAGGGTTGGAGCCCTAGAGGATAAGAGTCCTCAAGAAACTAGGTTGGAGCCTGTACTAGAGATAGGGTTGGAGCCCTAGAGGTTGGTGCCTCAAATTGACAAGGTTGGAGCCTTGGAAAGACCAAGTCGGTGCTTGCACAATACAGGTTGGAGCCTGGAAGATTGGAGTCTTCATCTAGGGTTGGAGCCCTATATCATTATTGTACTTTACTTATTGTAAAGAAGAAATTAATAAAAGTATCTATTCCATCATTGTTAATTTTGTGTTCTAAATATAAGTGATCTAACTGGTAAAATTAACAATTGAAAAGAAATACTGATTCACCTCCCTCTCAGTATTTCCAACAGGTAGTGGCAGTGTCATGGGCAACAGTACAGTTGCAACAACAACGCAGTGGTTGGTGGACAATTTGTCAGACATCAGCAACGCAGAGGATGCTTCAGGGTTAGAGCATTATGCAACAGGCATATTGTTAGAGCACTTTCCTCGCTAAGAGGGAGTGTTGATTTTTGGTAGCATTGGAAGTGTTCTAAGCCCCAAATTTTGTGGAGAGGCTGACACTGGTATTTCAAAGAACCCATAAATCGTTTGTGAAAATTCCACTTTGTTCATGTTTTATTGTAAAAATTAATTATTTTAATGGGGACCCTAAGTCTAACTTAGGGAAATTAAATAATTAAGAGGTATTAATAAAACAAAGTGAGAATGATCTAGAAAGCGAAGATCATGTCATGTTGTAATCTTAGCTATTGATTAGAGATCTAATGTCGATTGTTGATTTTTCAACGAGAAGACTATAAAGGAAGGCTTGAGGGTCATTTGGAAAGACACACCGAGTGAATCAAGTGATCAAATTCTTCCAACAGAGCAAGTGCTTAGACGAAGATCAGATCTAAGTGATTCTAGCGTAGAGAGGGGCAGAGTAGCTTCCGGAGAGGGATTTTCTCAGTCGGAGAATCATTAGCAGAGAGAGGCAAAGAGACGTCCAACATAGCCAACGCAGAGCTAGATAGGCTGATGCACAGCCAGTGCAGAGCCATGCAAGGCTACACAGAGGCTGAGAGGGTTTCCAATATTTAGCTGTCGGATTAGATCCAGAAGCTGAGAGCCGGGGTGTGAGATCGGGAGGCCAAGATCTGAGATTCCGGGAGTCAGATCGATCCTTTGTTGGGGTGACGCAGTGCTTAGAGGATGTGATGCAGGGCCTACACAGTTATTGCGCAGAGACCTCTAGGGGTAGCTCTTCCAGTGTTCGGATTAGCCGGATTTTCCAGTGATTGAGTGAGGTAAAACTCACAATTCTTTATGCAAGTATCTCTCTCTCTGTAACTGAATAACCCTTGAGGTATTCAACGATGTATTCAGAAATTGCTAGTGCTTAATAATACAAACCCTCAGATTTGCTGCATCGGTTTTCTCGCATTGGGTTTTTCCGGGGACTTAGTCCAAAATAAAGGTGTCCTATGTGTGATTGATTTCTTGCTCAGTTTCCTTGTTTTAGAATCATATTTAATTAAGTGTAGGTTACTTCAATAGTTTACTTCAATAATTCATGATGCATTCTGAATTAATTCTGTAAATGTAATTTACATAATAGGAGAAGTAAACTGAGATAGTTACAGTAGGATTCCTAATATTTTCAGATCTAGGAATTTTCACAGTCTAGGGCTCCCGTACTAGGGATAATGACCCTCATACATCCACTAGTACAAGATACAAAATAGGATAATTTGACCATCTATTTATAGCATGCTCTCACAACTACTCTCAGTCGTACCCTATACCTGCCAGGTCCTTCGGCTCTTGATCTGCAACTCCTGCCTCTATCAATGCTCAAAGTCCATCTGACCACTGAATTTCGGTTGTCCATATGCTCTCTAGTTGTGCCTCAGTCCATCAAGGCCACAACACATCGAGACTTCTGTCGAGTTGTTCACAACTCCACTTGTGAACAACTCTCAATCTGCCAACTGCTGCTCCTCAACTACTTAGGGACTTCAGTCTGCTATGGTCTTCCTGTGCTACATCGATGAAGATCAACATAGGGCATAGAGGTTTGCCACCTTTCACTGCATGATGTTGATCTCCCACAATGAACACGGGCTAGGAGGACTGCCCATCATCTGCTATAGAAGTCCTCCACACACAAGTCTCGAGCTACTCATACTGCTCCTCGTTGATCAAACCCTTAAGCTTCAACAACTGCCTCTCTCGCAACTACCTTTGTCCATCAAGTTGTTGCACACCGAGCTCCAACAGACCATAAGTGCCCAATCCATGTCCACACTTGGTCCACTCTCACGCTGACCTCCAACAGTCCACGAGTGACTAAGTCCACGCTGTAGCATCTGCACCTAGTTAGGGCATCCCACCACCTAGGAGACCCTTACACATGGCTGCCCATAGACTTCTCCAACTCCGCCCTTTGCTCTGCGATAGAGGAGCTATTGCACAAATCTAGGCACCAATCTTCACTGTGGAAACTGCCCACCAGTTAGGGCTTCTAACATGCCATGTTAACACTACCTCCGTGGCTTCCACAGGCTGCAACAAATCTGTCCACACTAGGACACCTACATCACTACATAGTGGGATTTGCTCCTAGTTGGAGTTCCTTCATGCCCAAGGCAACTCCAACAAATGGCTCCCAACAATCTGCAGTGTAATTGATCCAAAACTGATCCAAAATCACAGATCCAACACTCATCAAAACAATTGTCCAAGTTTGCGTCACTGTTGTTATATCTGTGACTGGTTAGGGCACATTTAGCTACTGTAATAGCCCCCAATCAACCACCAAAACAACCCTCCTTGGCTGCGGCCTAGTCTTGGAGAGGTGCTGACACCCTTGGCTGCGGCCTAGTCTTGGAGAGGTGCTGACACCCTTGGCTGCAGCCTAGTCTTGGAGAGGTGCTGACACCCTTGGCTGCTGTCTTGGGCATAAACAACCCTTAAACAACTCCACGCTGCCCTCCAAAGATGAGGTAGGGACTACGACCCACCTACAGCAGCATATGTTGCCCTTCCTCCAAGATTTCAGCACCCAAGATACCTCCACACAGGTTGAAACAACCTTTTCTTTCCTCGGCCCTCTAGGGAGCTGCCTCGGCCTCCCCACACAACAACTTGGTCGTCAAAACAACAAGCTCGGACCCTTAAGACAATCCTTGCTTCCACTTTCTTCCTCCCTCGTTGCTGTGGTTAGGGCACAAGAGAATCCTCCTCCAACGAGTCTTCCTTTGAGAATGCATTGCACAAATGGATGCTAAATAACCTTAACATGACTCTCTATTTATACACAAATGAGGGGCTCCACAAAACTACACAATGAGGGGCTACCAACTGTCACGAGCCGAAAAACACTTTAGGCCGACCTACATACACATGTGCAAACCCATCATCTAACTTCAAAAATTCACAACTCCTCAACAACAACTCAGAATCAGATGATTTTCATTGCATTAGAATCGTCTCATCGAGAGCTATCATCCTTATCCATCACATGTCGAAAACTCATCACGATTTTGGCCCAAACATCGATGGGTGCAAAACCCTAGGTTTGGGTTCTAAGCCCACAAGCCTACTTGTGGTGCTTTGACCTCCAACCCTTGAACACTAGGGCTTGGAGTACCTCCAAAGATACACAAAAAATTAACACTCCTTAGCGAGGGAGTTACTTCCAAGACTAGGAAGTAACCATCATCATCTCCGACGACGACACTAGCCCATTTAGCATCCATCATTGCATCATCCCCTGTAGAATGAACCCGACGGTCTCGGTAGTGCTTCTGCCTCATCATATCTGAACTTGAACATCCCGATCCTCCATAGGGCTGTTCCCTCTTAGGCTCGACTCCCTCTGAGCCTACATGATCTCCACTGGCTCAGTCCTGCAAGCACTCATCCCCTTGGATCAAATACCACTCGTGCAAATCCCTCCAATCTTGGATATGCAACATCACGACCCGATGAAGACTCTAGCCTGCCAATATCCATTCCATCACATGAAGCCATCTAAGACTCTAGCCTGCCAATATCCAGTCCATCACATGAAGCCATCTCGATCAACCTGATCTCGTCCATGCCAAAGTAATCCTCGAGCTGTCCCAACCATCCATGGCAAATCAACGAAAGTCCTGTTGGGGTTCCCATGTTTTGGCCAGATTGGCAAGACCAAAAGATGAGACAACATCAGAACCACTTTGGGGCCCTAGGATCTAGCCCTCCTGGACCCGGAGAGGGATCTCTCCAATAAACAAAGAATGATTTATCTTTGAAGCTCAGAATGAGATGTTAGGCTAGTTATGAAGCACAAAGGGGGGTTTAAAGTGATTTGGTTGAAGGGTTGCTGGGTTGGTCACGAGATCATGGACTGAGAAAGCAATGGGAGAACAGGAACAAAGCAACAGGATGTTTCAGCAAGGAGAATAGGCCAAGACCGTGCCATCCATTGGGCTATGGAGTCATGAAAGGAAATTACATGCAACAACTAGCCAAGGCTTTCAAAGGGCAAGTCATCTATACTAAAGGATCTTTTTAGATAGATGATGGGATGGAACATTAAGGAGGAAAGTGAAAGAAGGAAAGCAACCAATTTTCTATCTATAGATCAGGTCAGAGGTCATTTAACTCCAGACCTGCTTGGACATACTCAAAGGCGGCTCTCAGAGAGACAATGGGGCTGCTTATAGATCGGACCAGAGGTCATTTAACTCCAGGTCTGCTTTAGCAACTCCAAGAGAAAAACAGAGATAAGATTACAAAGAAACATCTAAGAAGCAAACCCCCAAGTTCATACATCAGCCAGCAGGCAATAACATCCGCTGCACTGGTTAAACCCGTGAATTTACTCTTGGATAACACATTTTAGCAGAAAACATTGATGGCAAGGAGAGCAGACAGCATAGGGCACCTAACAAGGGTGAATCCTATACCATTATTCTGATGCAAGCCCAGAAGAACATGAAACAATATGAAAATGTAAATAACAGAGTTAAGAAAAACATCACCAATAGTAATAGACCAGGATCCTGTGAAATGTGCTTTGATTAATTGATGCAAAACCAGTCATGTACAATAAGCTCAATGGTTGTTACAGTCCAGACTTCTCCTCCCAGCCTATTACATACAACTACTCTGCTACTCCCTCCCACGACTGTTCTAACAGTCAAATGAATCCCTCTAACAGCAAACTGCCAGCAACTGAACAACAACCTTTACATTATGTTCTCGGGGATCTTTATAGGAGAAGAGGAAGAAGCAGTGGTAGGATATACAATAAATGAATCTCATTAAGACAGAATCGGCGGAAGTGTCCACGCCCATACTGCTTAATGGCTCTGCGGCTCTGTAATCTGGTTCGGAGATCTCTGTCAGGCCAGAAATTGACCTCGGATATTTCTTTGGAGTCCTTTCTGGAGCTTGGAGCTCTGTGCTGCCATTCTGAATAAATGAACTGGATGGAATGATCTGCAGGTCCCT
Source organism: Pinus albicaulis (assembly GCA_034641835.2). Taxonomy (NCBI): domain Eukaryota; kingdom Viridiplantae; phylum Streptophyta; class Pinopsida; order Pinales; family Pinaceae; genus Pinus; species Pinus albicaulis. Next base: position 240,164,957 of record CM076579.1, on the reverse strand, counting down.
CCATGCTTCTTTAATGCTGCTTGACAGTCTCTTGAGAAGTTCTGTCAGTGCAATTTACTGCTTATGGGCTCGAGGAAGCATGGAGATTGCTGTAGGAAGGTGTACTTCTGGAGAAAACGCTCTGCTGGAATACACACAGATAAGACTTGTTGTGTGTGCATTAGTCTTCAACTGCGCCCTGGTCCTTTGAATACGGGGCAAAACATTTAATTTTATTAATAACAGGCACCAACCCCCTTTGAACTCCTTCTGCTGGTCGCTGGCAATGCTGAACTGGCCATCTCTGTACCATCCGCACACCGAAATAACTCTGTTTAAAACTCGGGCAGTGGCGGCGGAGGAAATGCTGAGGAGGCGGAGGAATGGTGGCGGAACGGCAAAAACAGCGGAGATGCAAATGAAAGTGGTGGCGAGATGATCACACAGTGTAAAGACTCAAATGTGACCACCGGAGTGATTTACAAAGGAAAACATGAAAAAACAATGGAGCGGAGCATGAATGTGGGACCCGGCGGAGGCGGAGGGCGATTAAACTAAAACCGTTAGATCTTAAACCCAACGGACGGTGGAGATGTAATCGGAGGACGGGAGACAGGACCTGCGACTGCGATCGGAGGGGCGATGCGATTGAGCGCTGGCCGTTAGATCGTGAAACAGATGGACGGTCAGGATTGAATCGGGAGACAGCGGGGAAGGCTTGCGATCGGAGGAAATGGGAGTGCGATGGCCGTCGGATCGTGTAACAGACGGACGGACAGGATTTAATCGGGAGACGGAAGGAGGGACTTGCGATTGCGATCGGGAAGGGGTCTGCGATTGAGCGCTGACCGTAGATCTGGGAGGAAACGGACGGCGGAGATTTAATCGGAGCACGGGAGGAAAGACTTGCGATCGGAGGAAAAGGGAAGTGCGATGGTCGTCGGATCAGCAGGGGAGTGGACGGCCCAGATTGAATCGGGAGATCGCAATCGGGGGTCGGACGAAACGATTTGCGATTGCGATCGGAAGGGGACTTGCGATTGAGCGCCGACCGTTAGATCTGAAGGCCAGATCAATGGCTCACAGTCCATCGGAGGAGAAAACAGGAAGCGAGAAGGGAATGAAGCGATTAGCGCTGGGCCGTCGGATCGCGGGACGAATCAACGGTGGGGAGAGCAATTTGGGGACTGGAGGAAGGACTTGCGATCGCGATCGGAGCGCTGTTGCGATTAAGCGCTGGCCGTTGGATCGGCTGGGAGATGGACGGCCAGGATATGATCGGAGGATCGCAATCTGAGCGCGATGCGATCAATCGGGGGGTGTCACTTGAGTGTTCCGATTGCGATTGACGGGGGGTTTGCGATTGGCGCTCCGCTGTCAGATCTCGTGACAGATCGACGACCCAAAACGCGTCGCGGTACTTATTATACTAAAACAATCGCATCGGCTATTTTCAATATTACACAGGGTTTTCGCACCCGCCCGGCTTCCGATTGCGATTAGCGCCTGGTACTTAAGCGCTTGGTCCCAGCGCGGGGTCATATGTGGGGAAGTGGTTAGAAGGGGCTAGCAGAAAGGGGCTAGGCCTTGTAATAAGGTCGGAAGTGGGTTTTTTGCCCATTTTAATGGATTTTAGGGCTGGGGAAGGGGAACGATAGAGGAAGAAAAGGGGAAAAAGGGAAAACCAAGGGTAGGGGAAGAAGTTAAATGGGATCTTGGGGGGATTTGAGGGGTAAAAGGGGAATAGAAGGGGAAGACAAGGGGGATGAAATAAAAGGGAAAAAGGGGCCTTTGGGCATTTCTTCACATAACAGAGAGGCTTTAAAAGGGGAACCAGCAGAGGGGATTTGATCAAAGGATAAAAGACACAAAGAGGCTTCAAGGAGACTGTGTTTTCAGAGGAAATGCATTCCTTGAAGACTCAAAAATAATTTAGCCCCCTATTTTCTTGTCAAAAATTTCATAGGGGGGCTAACAAGTCCATTATCAACAATCTGCCCTACAACAAATTGTTGTCCACCAGGCTCACCACCAATCCACCAGAACTCCCAGCCAGTCTTTCTGCCAAGACAGTCAAGACCACATCTCCAGGTCTCCAACTGAAGCCTCTGCTCCATGATCTAGACACCCACAACTCCCTATGAGTTGCTTCACTGTGCACACTTTGATTCACTGTCCCTCAAAGTAGCTCAGATAGGCTCTGAAACCATGTTGATTTTCCACGATCTTGGATCTAGGATAGAATCTTAAAATCTATGACGCTACCAAACCAAGAATGTCAAGAGAGTGATCATTAAGAAAAGGTATGAAAGTTGCACCAAACCAATAGAGGACCATGAACCATGACCATCAACCATAGAGAAGTGAATCTCCTCCACCAAAGATCTCCATCAAATAATCTATTGTCAAGAAGAGGAGACTCCATGAAGGTGTGTAACTTCAAATCCATCAAAATGCTCCATGGGTACTGTTGCTGCACAAATTAGTAGGCCTTGTAAAGAGGCAAAAGCTAGACGACACAACAACACTTGGGACAGATGCCCACTGTCACCACAACCTAAGTCTCCTACTCTCGGATTTTCTTCGACGAGAGGTGTCCCAGTATTGCTCGTGATAGATATCTCTATGATAGGTTAAAAGTGAGGCAAGATAGCTCATTTAATGGAAAGGTTCAACAAAAGAGCAAGCTTTGGGAGAAATTATTAATACTTTCCACGGAAAACTCCTTAGAAAAGAAACTACACGAGACTTGGGGTTGAAATTTGACATGATATATATATATATATCCATCCAAGGTCAAGTTAGGAGAGAGAAAAGGCAATGAATGATTTACTTCATCAAGTAATAAAGAGATTGGCTTCAAAGAGTCACTAAGTTGAAGGATTAGCTTGTAGGGTTACCTCTTGATGTGAGAACTAGGGCATCAAGATTTATGGAGAATCCACTGTGGGATTTCCGCCAAAACTTGAGCACCTTTAGAGGAGACACAAAGGAAATTATTATCAAAACCAAACTCAAAATTCCTCCTCTAATAGAATTCGCACCAAGCCCTAGATGAGCTTCCTTATCCTTGAAGGGATGAAGAAAAGAAGGGAAAGGGGAAAATTTATGGATTAAATTTAAGTTTGACCACCAAGGGACTTGACTAGTGTCGAGACCATGGGGAGTATGGAGTCATGGGTGCTTATAATGGCTAAATTGACCTTCAAGGAGGCTAAAAGAGGAAGCCCTAGTTACCTCTTTCAACACTAACCTTCTTTAGCATTAGTTCATCGAGTTTCATGGATTAAATGTAATCATTATCCACTAGGGACATTCTTTCCACATCATCAATGAGTAACACATGCAAAACTTCCCAAGATTATAATTTTGAAAAGTATTCAATAAACAAAGTGCGAATTTTTATCATGAGAAAAACGATTTCATGCATTAGACATTATTTGCAAGATAATTTCACCATAAAGAAACGCTTACAAGACAATACAGAGTATATCCATCCATCAACAACACAACATGAAGCTCCAAAAAGGTAACAAGATAGATCCAAAGATCAAAGTGCATCCCAAAGACATCTAAAATCTCCTCAAATTGTAAATCTAAATTCTCTAATGAGGCATGCGAAAATCCAAAGTGTGATGGTTTGAGACGAGACTAGGTCTCATATATTTATACAAGTGTTATGAGTTCAAATTACAAATGACAAAGCCCCTCTAACATGTCTAATATGCTAAGTAACCCACCCATGGTTACGAGCCAACCGTGATAGCTTTAAAATTAAATTAATCTCTCTCCAAAGGCTACACAAGGATGACATCATGCATGCATGGAGGCCTAGAGATTCAACATTGAGGCCTCTTGTGCTAAAAATGTGGGAGAGGGCCTCAAAAATCACAATGAAGATGGTGATACCCTCCATATGTTGCAAAACATCTTTGGGACCTCTATTTTGGGTTTGGGGCTCCAAAATGGGTCTCATGGGTGTCCAAATGGCTCAAAGTCAAGTCGATGCTCCATCAATGAGAGCTAGAAGATGACACATGCCCTCCCATGTTTCCCTAGGAAAGACATAACCTCCTCTGGGCCTTGGATTAACTACTAAGTGTTGGGAGCAATGTGTAGCCGGTTGGGGGCAACCTGGTCCAAGTGCATCATCATCTCAAATAACTGGGTGCGAACTAGCAAATGGTGGTCCTAAAGAAGGCCATGGTGTGGCAATCAATGCTTTGCATCAGTGGAGGCCCATGGCTCTCAACACTCACTCTACAAATGCCACTATGATCCTCTGGAGGGCTTGGATCTCGTATAGGGAGGCCAAGTCCAAGATGAAAACCCACTTGCAATCTTGTATAAGATCTAATGCGTCTCCTCACCTTCAAATACAATGATTCATTAGTGCAATTGAGTAAATAAACCCATGATCTAGTAGATACATATTGGAATATGGAGCATTCATTGGCCCACCTGACGCCTTTTTGTGGCATTTAGAGCTCTTTGAAGAATGACATCATGCTTGAGGATTTTCTCCCACATGTGTGAGCATTTATGGCAATTTTGTTCTGTTTTTGATCTATTATGTTGGCTTGTAACCTCTATCTTGTGGAGCACTCAAAGTAAACTTGTCAATAGGGCTTCATTACTTGTACTTTTTTAAAATGAGGGAGTTATGTCCCATATATAGAGACTCCTCCACTCATTTCATATTATTATCATAGGTTACATTCTTTTCTTCTCCAAGATAGTGCTAGCTAGACTTTCTCACTATTATGAGCAAAATGTGATCTTTATGGATGCAACTTTCTTGTAGATGTGATTTTTGCATGGAGACATTGTTTTGGGATTGAAAGAAGTGCCTTTTGTGGAAGATTTTGCAAGTATATCATCTTATTATTGATTTTTTGCATGCTTAAAATTTAAAGTAGGTGGCATGACTAAATGATTCATCATTGCTAAATTTTTGCTTCATTATTTCATGCAATTTGTTCTCTTTAAGGCCTATAGGGAAACTCTTAATGTGCAAACCCTATATTTAATTTCTCCCCTCATAAAAGCAATAACTAGGGTTTTAAAAGTGGATGCCCTAGGCATCCGCCCTCACTCCATCAACCTCGCTCCCTTGAATTTTTGCCCTAAAGACTCCATTAAACCCTAGTAGGAGAAGGTGCTGATCTAGAGTGTATTGAATCTTGATCATCCATCAAATCTATTAAAATTCATCTCCTTTTTCTCTCTCCTATTTGGTTAGGGCATTGGGTCGGGTTTCTAGGGCAGATTTATGCATAAAAGTGTAGTTTGTGTGGATGTTTGTAGCCCATAATTTAGGAACTGTATTTATAAATTATTTAAAAGAAAAATCTAGCATATTGTGTGGTCTATATCTCCTAAATAGGTTGAAGTCACTCTCTCCCTTTCTATTTATGCATACCTAACAACCATAGTATTAATTTCCCTACTCTAAGCCTATTCTCTATTGGAAGATCTAGGTCCTTTGTCTTTGAGTATCACTCTAAGATTTTTTCTTGGGATGCTATATGACATTGAATGTCTCATCATTGCATACCATCCAAGCCCTAACTTATATCAGCCTATCTAATATCTATTGGTCTAGGCATAAAGTATTTGAACCCTAACATAGAAAACTAAGGCCATCTTAGGCCTTGCTGATACTCTATCCAACAATAGCCTTTTTGCTCATCACCTTGAGCCCTATTATTAGAGTGACTTTCTAGGTGATTTTGGGAAGCCCCCTTTTTGATTTAAATCCACTAAAGAGCAAGAGAAAGGTTGCTGAGGTGACGATGGCAACCCTTTCTCTTGTTTCCATAGGGTTTGGCCTTGCCTAGTGAGGCTTTGCACTAGGCTTCCTAGATTTTGCGGCAACAAGCCCAACTAACTCATCAAGGAGAAGGACAACCTCATCGAAATATGTGTAAGGTGATGATAAATGTGCACGTGTCTCAAAATGCGAGCCCTAGGAGGCGAGAGTTGTAGTTAGAACCGTGCTTCGTACACATTTGGTCTAAACATGTGTCGAAATTATTGATGAGAGCCAAGGTGTTGGAGAAAATGAGCTTGAACCATGCTCATAGCCATCCATCCAAGCGATAAACCATATGTAGAAGAGGGGTTGCATACCAAGTGCTCTATTTCATGATGAAGCCAACCAAAGGAGCATGACAATAGAATGCCTACATAGCCCCAAAGTGCTACCCTGTTTCACCAAGGGATCCACGCATCCTCATATCCACTCTTCTAGCAAGGAGCGGAGTCTAGAACATTGCATGATCTAGTGCAATGCTTTCTCTATGATAAGCAAGTATATCAATCAATACAACATCAAAACCTCTAGCACATCATCATCCATGTCATCAACATTCCAAGGAACCAAGTGAAAACCCTATCCATCCAAAGCTCTTTGTGATGAAAATCAAAAGGGTAGTCAAAAAATTCACTAGTATAGGCCTCGTGCAAAATGAGGGGTAACTTACACCATATTGCAAACGCATCGATGAAAATCACAAGGGAAACCTCATTCTATATGAGGTTAACACATGAATTCCTCTTTTGTTTCTGGAGTTGAAGCAATTTATTTTGTTTGTCTACCCCGCATCTCACATTTTTTCTGCAATTTTCATTCAAATCTTCATGCTCAATTTGTTGTCATCTTTGTGTTGGAAATAACCTTCATTAACATATCTAGTTTTATGGGCATCATAAGTTGAATGGATTTTGTTTCTAGACTTCTATGCAATTTATTTTATTCTCTTACTTTTGTTAGCTTTCTCACTGGCTAAGCATGTGTTTAAAACCGGATCATTACTGGTTTGGCCTGTTACACATCCTCTTTTTGTTTCTGTTGTTGAAAAACATATCCTTACTGGTTTGGCTTGTTTTCAGATTTATACATGATTTATTTTGATTCTATACCCACCTGTCAATTTTTTTCCACAGTTCTCTCTCAATGCTTTAATTATTGCCATCCTTGTGTTGGAAATGGTGTTCCTAAACAGATCTGGTTTTATGGGTCTCATAATTTGAATAATTGTTGATTGCATTCTCTTAAATCCTGAAGTTGTATTTCATATGAAAATGTTGTAAAACATTTTGTTCACATATTGTTACTAAATAACGCATTCTTTTGATGCTCAGCTTGAATGGAATGCTAATTTGCACTCATACATGATTGCAGACGGAGGAACTGGCAAAAGTTCAGAGGAAAAGATTGTTCTAGCGACTAAGAAAGGCAGTGCGGTCTTAGACAAGTGGCTTCCAGACGACATAAAGTCACATTATCATGTTTTACATATAGTAAGCAAACTATTTTTATATATTTTTGTTGGTAGGTGACAAATTTTTGAGAGAGGCAATCAATCATAAAAAATAACCTTATTTGAAGCATTATGGATGGCATCGCCAGTGAACATATCTGTGTAGAGCAATGCACCTTGTTATTGATTAGAAATGCATTTAGGCTACAAAGTCCGAACAACGGGTGCAACCCTAAATGTAACTCAAGTGGGCTATCATTGTCACCACAATAGCACCTCTTCTCGCTTAAGGCTGATTGTCATTGTATACAATGGGGTATCCCTAGGGCTAGAACTTAGAAATACTAAAGCTTATATATGGAGGCTTAGAATTAGATGAAGAATGGCTTTGGTGAAACATAAATTTTTCATAGGTTTATTGATTTTTAAGGTGGTTTGGACTGTCACAATGATATCTAGCACCTGCAAAAGTTCAAATTCCTGATCACCAAGGTGTTAGTTCTGTGCAACTTAGGAAGGCCACCAACTGTCACCTCAATAGCTCTTCCTCTCTCTTTTGGTTGGCTCTTCTCCAACTCAAGGTTGGCCTCCTAAGGATAGGATTATCAAAGCTATGGAATGGGGGCTCAAGGTGAAAAAGGAAGAGTGAGCCTTCATAAAACAAAGTGGCTGCAGTAGTGGAAATGGAAAAGGTGTTATGGAAAGGAAATGAAAGGGAAATGAGGGGAACAATGAAATGGGATGATGTGAGACTAGTGCCTATCCATCTAAAAGCTAAGGGAGTCATGAAGCATTAAATGAATGAAAGAACTAGTATGTCACAATCAACTACTTTGAGTTAGGCTATATGGTTGAAAAGGGTTAGTTTACCACATTCAACCTCTTAGATGCAACAACTTATTTGATGCATTCATCACTTGGGTGTGTATTTAAGGTAAAAGGAATTGTTTTGATGCAATTTATTCCGAAATGTTTGTTGAAAATAAGCTATAGAATCAAGTTTGTGAGGGATAAGGGTGCCACTCATCAGTACAAATGTAAAGTAGCTGTTTTATAGTTGGAATGTACTTCCAATTTTGCAATTTAGTTTTATAGGAAAATGGAAGGCAAGTGCAGAAATAAAAGAACAAATAAACAAGAGGTAGGATGTCCTCACATTGATTATTCCAAAATGAATATTGAGTTTATTATTGAGCCTTTAAATAAGTATGATAATAAGGAGATTCTATAACATATAAACAACATTTGAAAGCGTAACATAACTATACAACAAAGTAGATCAATACCTTAATGCAGGGAGAAAATTTCAACATCCAGGGAGATAAGGTCTAATTGTGGTTTTGACCATGCCAAAACTCCAAGAAATGAATGCATATGCACCTCCAAGAATAGAAACAAGTATCTCCATAGGTTCTCCCTTGAAGGGCATGCCCATATATAGTAACACCAAGTAATTGCATGCAACGCACCACCTTCCCCTTTGAAGTGTGAAAAGGAAGCCAATGAACTAGGGTGCCCAAGTTATTAGTCTTTATTTGGATAAATTAGATTAATTTAACCATTGAACAATTAAATCAACTTCAACATGTGTGCATAAACGTTTTTGCTCAATATGACCATAGTCACCCTCCAATTAGTCATGGATAGATTAAATCACCATGAACATGTGCATTGATGAACCTCCTTTTGTCACCTTTTTGCTACAAGAACATACCTATTTTGCCTCCAATATGAACTTATTTCACCTCCTTTTATTGTACACAAGACTCACTTCCTTACCCTTGTCATAATTTTGCTCAAAGGTAAACAAAATTATCGTATTGTCTTATTTTCTTTTATAGCTAAATATTAAGGTGTATTATGAGAGATTACTTGTATTGTTATATATAACATGTTGTGGCTACATAAAACTTTGCTAACCAAAATATCATAAAGATGATTGTTGAGTTTTTGTTAAAATTGGCAACTGGGACCAAATTCCACTTTGGACAACTCATTTGATAGATATGATTATTGCGTTGAATTCCTCCTTTCGAGAGGACCAAAATCGACCTAAAGATCATCAAATTTGGATAAGGAAAAATATGTTTTTGAGGTCAAGCCCACACATTTGCAAATTGTCAAGGTTGGCCACACCATCATGTAGGCTCATGAAGCCCAACAAACATGTTTTTTGACCCTCAACGACTTGTATAAATAAGAGAGACCTCCACCCTCATTTGGCATTTCATCAACTCAACATATTCTTCTCTCTCCTCATCTGATTGGTTCGTACAACTTATTGGGCACCTCTTTTCCTCACACGCGTGGCAGCAAAGAAGGACGAATTTCAGGACAAAATTACAGGGCTGAAATTTTTGAAAGTTTATGTAGTTTGACCAAGGTTTGACCAGCGTTGACTTTGAATTTCTGGACACATTTTGACTTCAATTTTTAGGGAGAATTTCTATCTCAGTAGGCCGCATTCATTGGCACAGGAATTGAGATTTTATAAGCATGTTGATTGGGTTGACTGCAGACTTTGACCAAGTTTGACCACTATTTCATTGACTAGATTGCGCTGACTTTGACCAGCAAAGAAGGTCAAGTTTGATTGGGTATGACTGAGCTGCATTGTGGATGGTTTGCTACTGCTTTGACCAACGTTGACTTTCTGGTTAGTGCTGTTGATTGCTATAGGAAAATTACAGATTTGATAGCACTGCTTTGATCATCATTTGACAAATCAGTTTTGAATTTATTGTACTCTCTCTCTCTGTTGAACATTTGATATAATAATAAGAAGAATTGATCAAAAGGTTTTCCCTATCTTGGTCTTTTTCCTTGGAATTCGCCAAATTTGGTGTTCTCTTGTCTTGGCTTGTTTTCTGCATTTTGTTGCTAATGTTCTATCTACAATTACTGTCAATGTGATTTATGGTTAATGTGATTGCTATCAGAAAACTAAATTGGAAATTGTCATTGGGCTGTGTTACCCACCACTTCGTGAGTGATATCCCTAGGAGAATTTTTTCTCCATGATGGACCTCAGCCAACATCCAGCAACCTCTTGTAGTGTTCTTCTAGCTCGTTGTGCCATTTCTTCGCCACCTGAGCCAGCCATGTGGTCCCTCACCCACCTGTATTGATCGTATGTTTGAAGGTGGGCCTCTCGAATCTATAGGTATGTCTTGTCATTTAGTAATTGTGTACTGAGTTTACTTATCATGGATACTTATGGGCATGGATTGATGGGGGGATTTGGTAGAAAGAGTGGGCTTAATCTGTGCTCCTATTCCCTTGATCTATTTTGGATGTTACACTTGGACCTTAGTCCCGTGGGATCTCCTTTATTGACCATGTGGTTCTTGGGTGGTACTACTTGGGAAACCTCGACTTTCGCTGCGTGGTCTTGCTCCTTTATTCACATATATTACTCCCTTTCCGCTCACTATACCTCCATTCATCATTTCTCCCACCTGGGTCCACGCCCTACCCCCTTGCACCCACCTTGGATCAGGCCTGGAATGATGCCCCGGAGGTTGAAGCAGCTAAAAGAAAAAGTAAAAGCATAATTGGCCACATTCAACAGGAAATCGTACCACAAAATGCAAAAGATGGCCGGGACAAAAATAATTAACACGTGGGCAAAAGCCAATACATGAGCTCTACCCCAATCCATGGTCATCACCCTGGTTCCATAGGCCCTAGATGAGCCTCTTTTTTGATTCAGGAACCCATGATTGTCCCAACCCCTGGAGGGAAATTAATTGCCCTACCTTAAAGAGGGTAATCACTGCTATATCTTACACTTCATGCTCTTGCCCTTTGAGCCCCGAGCAGTTAATTAAAGAAAATTCATAAAAGACAAATGCCGTATAAAGAAGGGTGAAAAAATCAAGGCTGGGGCACCTCATGTACCGCGATTTCTCCCTTCTACACATTATATACCCAGGTGTGGGCTTCCCTTTATCTAGTTGCCCCTATGCCCCAATATGTGGCCTAGGATTGCCCCTCTCATTCCCTACTCCATTCCACTTTTTTATCACTTGCCACCCCCATTAGAGGGATGTACCTTAGACATACTATCCGCTTTAAGGGCTGAAACCACCTAATAAGGTACTTGGTTAACCCCCTTTGGAGCTTGGAGACACGAGCACATGCCAAAGCTCACTACAGAAGGGCATGCCATTGTGAAGTGCCCAATTTGTTATCCATGGTTTGTAAACTCTTTTACACGTTTATTCTAATAACTGGTTGTACTAGAAGGCTAGGGGACTTATTGGATCTTATACAGGATTGCAGGTGGTTTCCATTTGGGTTTGGTCTCCCTATATGGGGTCTTAACCCCCAGAGGGCAGATGGCTACATTGGCACATATAAGGTGTGTGTAGAGAGCCATGGGCCTCCACAACAATAGACAACACTCCACAGATCCCCACCGATGTTCAGAGACTACTAGAGATCCACTTTTGGGATGATGATGATGTGCTTGGTACACTATGCCCAACAGGCCCCACAGGAGCCCCACACTCTTGGAAGGTGTCTCGGGACTTGTAGGATGTCATGGCAGCTTTCATTCCATCATTTGAGCCCTTGCAGAGGAACTACAGACATCTTTGACTCATATGGAGACCCATGGGGTCATTTGTGTGCCCCCACACCCATTGGGGCACCACAAGTCTACTACTTGGAGAACAAGGGGAAAACCCCTTGTCCATCATATTTTGAGGAGTTTATTCATCATTATTGCACTTCTAGATATTATTAGGCCTCTGGAGGGCCCCACAACATGTACATATTATTATTTGACCTCTTGAGAGGCTAATTATTCCATTTATGAGCTAGTTTGGTGGGCTTGTCACCAAAAGTGGTTTTATTTGCACATTATTTTATTATTAGGGGCTAATGTAGGCGCATAGGCTAATTCAAACTCCTAAAGGGGTATAAATTGAAGTTTTTTGGATTCATTTGTATCATCACTTGATTTGGGATCTCTCTCTCTTAAGAGAATTTCACATTTTTTCCTTGGTGGAGATTTTTGGATAATGGATGAATTTTGATGTATGGATTTGGGCTATTTCTGTCTTGGAGCTTCTTATGTGCAAATTGATGCTAGTTGGATATACTCTCTAACATTGTAAGTGTAAATTTGATGCTATTTTTCTTTTTGTTGCATACTACTGGATTTCGTTATAATTAGGTCTAATTGCTGCATGATGTAAATGTGGAATTATGTCTCTATTTAGCTTATTCTATGTATGGGCCATTGTTAGATGAATGAAATGTCCTAGAGATCGTTTTTTTCTCGATAATATTGCATCATTTGTATGAAGTATAAATGCTTGAAGGTCACTTTTCTTATCTTTCCCTTAACATTGGACGAAGTTGACTTTCTGGGCCTCCTTGAACAAGAAACCAAATTCTTATTCATTGTCATCCTTGACTCCATATCCCAAATGAATTAGGCATTGGTCCCTCACAAAATGGTGGTCACTTTCCCCTATTTTTCCCCTTTTTCCTAGGTCTAGCCCCATTAGGTTTCCTAGGGCTTCAAATTATTGGGAATCTAGCCACAAGAAAACTTCGATCTCTTAGAGGCAACTGCGTTGGTGGGTCCCCTTCCTCTCCTCCGAATTTGGGCCAATTCCGACGGTGGAATCTCCCGATACCTCAAGCCCTAGCTCTAGGACCAAGTTTTGCCCTATGTTTCCCAAGGTTAGCACCTGGCAGGATCAGTTTGAACTTTTGAAATAAAATTTCTTGTTTGATCCTTTCTCCTTACCTTGTACAGGATAACAACATCATTGGTTGCTATATTCCATCCCCGAACCTGGGTCGGGTCCACTTGGTCCCGTGTGGTCTCATTTCTTGTTAAAGATTATTCATCAAGACTATTTGGGAATCCAAGTTCTTATAGGATTTTAGGGATCGGAAAGTACTTGTACAAGTTGTACCCTTCATCCTCACCCTCCAATCCTCACCCCCCTTTCCCTACGCAGGCTAAGTTTCCATCGTTTTCCTTGGCTTAGTGGTTGCCCTTATAGGAACCCCCCTATGGTCTTTCGTTGGTTTGAGTGGTAACATTTCTGGTCCCGTTGCTGGGGACGAAACGTGTGTCTGGTTCTCCATACGACAATATTGATATATCATTCTTGGCGACTCCATTGGAAGAACGAAGCCCTAGTTCTTCACTGATCTCTAAGGTCAATGCTTGTAGGGTGAAGTAAGCATTTGTCAAGGCAATTTCATTCACCCTGGCGACTCCCATGTCATCAAGGACCCAACAACATGTTGACTGCATATTTTTCGGCCATAGATATGATAGGGATTTCGAGATATTCCTCATCGAAATCCATGAAGAACATGCCAAAGTTCGATGGGGATCCACATTCCGCAACTAATCACGTGATAAGGTTCCTGAGGTATATTTCAAAGCAAAATATAACTCAACCTTGTCACCACAACTAAGGCTTCCCAAACCATTGGGGCTCCTCCCATCGGTGAAAGTCCGTAAATAGCAGGGAGCCTTAGCTGTGGTGATAGTGGGCTAAGTCTCCATCGTTGCCCTTGACCTAGTGGTTGCTCTTATAGGAACCCCCCTTAGGTCTCCCGCTGGTTTGAGTGGTTATAGTTGATGATGTCCAACTATAGGCAATTTTTTGATGATATATATAGTAATGGTTCTCAAACTCCCGTGGTTGTTGTTATTAGCGGAAATCGGATTATCCACAGTATCATAAAACTCCTGTGGTTGTTGTTATTAGCGGATATATACGGTATTTGTTGATGCCTTTTTTGGATGTTAGAGGCCATCTAGAGCTTTTTTGTTGATGTATTTTTGGTTGAAAAATGTATTGCACTAAGTGCTATTTTTGTTATATACATTTTTGCTATACAAATGAAAACTTTTGCATATTTGTGTATAAATAGTTTGGATTCATATGGATGCACACACACACACACACATATATCAATGAAACCAGATTCGTCCCTACCCCCCTTCATGTCTTGAATCCAGTGTATCGGACAAGATTCAGTCGGACTCGTGTCCTTCCGATCGTGTCCCGATTCGTTAGACACGAACCCCGATAAAATGACTTTCGCGCATTTTAAAAGGCCGGTTTGGCCCATTCTTTTTTCCCTTTGACATTCTTCTTGGCTGTGGGTTTGCAAGGAGCAAAGGAGCATATTCAAGGAGATTCAAGCAACAAGTAGGTGCACTTTCTCTCTTTTTTTTGCATTCAGTTTGCATGTGCATTTCTTTTACAAATTTGTGCATTTTTTGTTTATTTTTTTACAACATTCATGGCTCAATCAAGGGTAGTAGGGAAGGGGCAAAGAAAGGGGAAGAATGTCCCCATTGGAGATGCCCCTTCTATTCCAATTTCATTAGGGTCTGCAAGTGTTCCATCTATTGGAAGTGGGGCTGCAACAACAACTTCAAATGTTGAGGGAAGACAACAACCTCAAGATAACAAATATCCATTGTGGAAATACGTCACAACAGAGCAAGGGCCAGGAGGCAAGATGAAGGGAGGAGGCAATGTTGCTTGGAAATGCAACTATTACAACAATCATTTCATGAGCACATATTACCATGTGAAAGCTCATTTGTTGGCTTTACCAAGTTGTGGAATTGCAGCTTATACACAGGTGTCTTTAGCAAGAGGAAAGAGATGGAAAGAGAGGCACATGTTGGTGTGGCAAATTGTTGATTTTTGGTAGCATCAGATGTGCTCTAAGTCTCAAACTTTGTGGAGAGGCTTAGACACATGCATTACAAATAACCCATAAATTGTTTTGGGAAATTCCACCCAGAAACAATTTTATAAGAAAAATTAATTATTATTAATGCAGACTCTAAGTCTAACTTGGGAAATTAAAATAATTAATCAGTATCTATGTAAACTGTGGGTGAATCTTCTAGATAAAGCAGATCAAGTCTAATATAATCTTAGTTGTTGATTGGAGATCTAATCTCGGCCATTGATTTGTCAACGAGAATAATTAATCAGTATTAATGTAAACTGTGGGTGAATCTCCAGATAAAGCAGATCAAGTCTAATATAATCTTAGTGGTTGATTGGAGATCTAATCTCGGCCATTGATTTTTCAACGAGAAGGCTATAAAGGAAGACTTGAGGGTCATTTGTAAAGGACATCGAGAGGATGTAGAGATCAATTTTTTTTTGACGGAGCAGTGCTCGGACGAAAATCAGATCTAAGTGATTCTTGATTGCAGTGAGGGGCAGAGTAATTCCGGTTGGAGATTTTCCTGAGTCGGGAATACATCGCGGAGAAGACAAAGAGTAGATCAGCAGAGGCAGCGTAGCAGCTACGCAGAGGCAGTGCTGTAGCCTTGAGGGAATTCGTAATTCAACTGAGGGTCAACCAAATCCAGTGCTGGAAAGCCAGGGTGTGAGATCGGAAGGGGCTAGAAGGGTAGATCCAGCCAGTTCAAGACCAACTACGTAGTCCCCACTCAAAGTGACGCAGAGACTGTGCAGTGACTATGCAACTCAGTGGAGGGCTTGCCGTCCGGGATTTGTTGGTCAGTCAGGTTTCCAGATTTCAATGTGAGATTTCTCTCACAAACTCTTTGTCAGTCATATTCTCTGCAGGGATTGCCGTAAAGGCATCCCAGATTTGTATTCAAAAAATTCCTGCATAATATAGAAACTGTCAGATCTGCTACATCGGTTTTCCCGCATTGGGTTTTTTTAGGGACATTTGTCCAAAAATAACGACGTCCTATGTTTGCATTATTTTTCTTGCTCAGTTTCTGATTTCACAAATGTTTTTTAATTGGTGAAGGCTGCTTCAGTAACTGCTTCAATATGTTAAGAAGTAATCTTAAATAACTTGTTTAAATCAGATTTGCAAGTAGGTGAAGTAGTTCAACTTGTTGCAGTAGGGATGCTTAGATCTGGGATCTTGGAATTTTCACATGGTTTCGGAGCTTGCAATGTGAAACAGGAAGAGCAGATCCAGCGCGTGACGGAGGCCGAAGAGCTGTAGGAAACAACCATTCGAATCCCTAGAGAGATTGCGCAGTCCAGGCCAGGAGGGCTAAAATTTCCGGGAAGGTCTCTCTCTGAGTGAGTCGATAGAGAGGTAAGACTTCCAGATTAGAATTTTTTCCAAGGCAGAGGGAGCAACGTAGAGCTGGTGGGACGCAGTTTCCGTAGGAAGATCTTGATTTTGCCAGGCAGAAGGTGTCAGAAGAAGAAGAAGCAGTACAGTGAGGGAATTTTCTCTCTCGAGAGGTTCCTAGCTGGGGAATTTCAATTCTTCCAAGATCTGAGCAACAGATTAGGGCAGGAGATCTACGAGCTCCACAAGGAGTGTGTAAGCTTGTCTAGTGCTACGTAGAGGGGGAAGAAGAGGAGCAGATTCGACAGATTTGACGGCCATGGCAGCTCACAGGCTTTGAGATCAGGACCGGTTGGAGGGAGCCTCTAACTACGTGATCTGGAAGGCAAGTATTACTTGTCTTCGAGATGAATACGATCTCAAGCTCTTCTTGCAGAACACGATAGTTGTCCCTATAGATCCAGATCTGTTGAAGTAGTACAAGGTGGATATGGCAAAGGCTAATCCTTGATGGAGTCAAGGATCACATTGTCCCATATAGCTGGCAACGATACTGCTAATCAGATGTGGGAAGCCTTGGCCACGCTGTATGAGGGATCTTTCGAGCAGCGAAAGATGTAACTTGAGCAACAACTGAGGATGGTGTAGATGTGGAAAGAGGAACACATTGATCCGTTCTTGTCGAGACTTCAAGAGATTCATGACCAACTTGCAACAGTAGGGTCTACCCCTTCTCCTACAACGACGGTGAGACTGGGATCGAATGTAGTCATTGATGATTGGCAAGTATTTGTCCAGAGCATCCTGGGCAGAGCAACCTTGCCAGGTTGGGTAGAGATGTGGGCTGCTCTTCAACAAGAAGAGTTAAGTAGAGACTTGGTCAAGTGCAAACTTGATGGCAACAATGGCAGTGGATGGAAGGTGAAGTAGGAGGAAGATGCAACCCTTGCATCCAAAGGGCAACAGGAGCAACGAAGACATAAGAAAGATGTCTCGAAGATCAAATGCTTCAGGTGTGGTGAACTTGGTTACTACGCTTCCCAGTGTCCTTTGAAGCATAAGGACAAGGACGAGAAGCATGATCCGAAGGTTGCAACCGCGAAGATCGACAAGGATGAGTATGCCATGAGTGCTCATGCATCTCCAGGAGGGAGATGGGGCGACATTGAGTTGTAGTTCAACATAACTGCAGTTGGGCAGGATCCTGGAGGAGTCCACCTCTCAGATCACAACCTTGCTACGGGTGCCCATAATTAGAGTAGCAGGTTGGAGGAGTTTTCAGTGGGTGCTTAGGAGTGTAGAGACGGTAGCGCCAACTTCTGAGCAGCGCAGAGCAGAGTTGCAACAACGCAGTGTAGAGCAGCAGTAGTGTAATGACCCATTCCAAGTTATAAGCAAAATAATATTAGCGTGTATACGACATACGCATATGATAGCTACACATGCATATATCGCATACACCGCACTAGTATACATACCAGCTAGTATTGAGACTACCTAATTTAGAGTAACGAATTGAATATCAATGCATTTTATCTCGCCGAGATATAACGAAATATCAACAAGATACTTAACACGTATACCGCTCTTATATGCGTACGCGTGGTAGAGCATTATTCAAGAAAAACAAAATATAATTTAGTACAAATTATATGTGAGTTGACAAATAAAATAATAATATAATTTAATTAAAATTATAAAGTTAATTTAATTAAATTAAAAACAAAAATAATAAAATTAAACTTAAAATAATTAATTAAAGTCAATATCTACATAAATGACTATAAAATCTACATAAATGACAATAATATCTCCCTAAATGATTTAGTCAATATCTACATAAATGCCTATAATATCTACATAAATGAGAGGAGGTGGAGAAAAGTTATATAAGGAGTGGAATATGAAGGAGAGGAGGAGGCTTTTCTTTGCTAATTTTGCACTATTGTCTAAGGAAATATGGAGGGATATGAACTGTTCTGAAGGGAAGACTCATTGTTCTTGGAATTCTGGGCACGGGGGTAGAAGAGGCATCTTCTGGGTCTAGGATTATTTCCTAGATTGGCTGGGAGGAATAGATTGTTTTGGTACCCTGTCTGTTGCATTCACGAGGAGAACCACAGCCCAAGAAATCATCAGTTTCGTTCCAAGTATTTTTCTATGTATAAAATAGTTACTTATGTAAGTTTAAATTTACTGTTGGTCTCCATTTATTTGAATTTATGCTTAAATATACGTATAGGATACGTTTATGTATAAAATGATGATTTAGGGGCTCTACAAGCAGTGCAGTGCAGAGTAGCAGCAACGCAGTGCAGAGCAACAACAACGCAGTGCATCAGAGGGACAGTGCAATAGCTATCAACAGTGAATGTTTTCAACACCAAGATGCATCCTGAACACTTGTTCAGATTTTTGGACGTTTTTCAGTTGCTTCTCTCAATAACTGAGTTGCAGTGCAGAGTTAGTAGTGGCAGTGCTAGCAGCAGATGCAACGTTTGAGAGGGAGTTGCAGTATGGATGCAGTGTTGATCGTGGCAAGGTCAACAACAGTACAATGCAACAACGACGCAGTTATTGATGGGCAATATGTCAGACATCATCAACGCAGAGGGAGATGCTTCAGAGTCAGAGCAATGTGCAATAGGGCATATCTGTTATAGCACATTCCTCGCTAAGAGGGTGTGTTGATTTTTGGTAGCATCAGATGTGCTCTAAGTCTCAAACTTTGTGAAGAGGCTTAAACACATGCATTACAAATAACCCGGAAATCGTTTTGGGAAATTCCACCCAGAAACAATTTTATCAGAAAAAATAATTATTTTTAATGAGGACCCTAAGTCTAACTTAGGAAATTAAAATAATTAATCAGTATTAATGTAAACTGTGGGTGAATCTTCTAGATAAATTAGATCAAGTCTAATATAATCTTAGCCGTTGATTGGAGATCTAATCTCGACCGTTGATTTGTCAACGAGAAGACTGTAAAGGAAGACGTGAGGGTCATTTGTAAAGGACACTCAGAGGATCTAGAGATTGAATTTTTTCTAATAGAGCAGTGCTCGAACAAAAATCAGATCTAAGTGATTCTTGACTACAGTGAGGGGTAGAGTAATTCCGGTTTTTCTTGAGCTGGGAATACATAGCAAGAAGATAGGGAGCAGATCAACAGAGGCAACGTAGTAGCTACGCAAAGGCAGCGCAGTCCCACGCAGAGGCAGCGTTGCAACCTTGAGGGAATCTGTAATTCAACTGAGGGTCAACTAGATCTAGTGCTGGAAAGCCGAGGTGTGAGATTGGAAGGGGCCCGAAGGGCAAATCCAACCAATCGAAGACCAGCTACGTAGAAGCCATGCAAAGTGATGTAGAGACTGCGCAACGCAGTGGAGGGCTTGCCATCCGGGTTTTTTTGGTCTGTCGGGTTTCCAGATTTCAGTGTGAGATTTCTCTCACTAACTCTTTTTTAGTCATATTCTCTGTAGGGATTGCCAGAAAGGCATCCCAGATTTGTATTCATAAAATTACTGCATAATATATAAACCCTCAGATTTGCTGCACCGGTTTTCCCGCATTGGGTTTTTCGGGGACGTTTGTCCAAAAATAACGGTGTCCTGTGTTTTCATTATTTTTCTTGCTCAGTTTCTGATTTCACATATGTATTTTAATTGGTGAAGGCTGCTTCAGTAACTGCTTCAGTATTTTAAGAAGTAATCTTAAATAACTCATTTAAATCAAATTTGCAAGTAGGAGAAGTAGTTCAACTTGTTGCAGTAGGGATTCTTAGATCTGGGATCTTGGAATTTTCACACAAATGTGGATGCAAAATCTAAAAAAAACAAGAATGATGACTCCCTTGCATTCTTGAGGAAAAGGAACAACAAGTTCCCATTTGAGAGTTCTGGTGGGGGACAAGCAGCAAAAAGAAAAGGAATTGCACTTGGTCCAATGGACAAGATTTTCCAGAAAGAGAAACAGGAAGAGCTTGATCTCACCATTGCCTTTTTCTCTATCAAAACTTCATATCCTTCAATGTTGCACGCTCACCTCTATTTATTGAGATGTGCTGAGCTATAACTCAAGGGGCTCCATCAGGGTATGTGCCTCTTGGGTCAGAGAAGTTTAGAACCACATTGTTGACGAAGGCAAAGAAAGAGGTGGACAAAATGCTTGAGCATATTAAATCAAAATGGCCAACGTTTGGGGTTAGCATTGTTTCTGATGGATGGACAAATCCAACACGACACCCACTTATCAACTTCATGGTGTCTTCCTTGAATGGTCCAATTTTCTTGAATTCAATGGATGCACTTGGACAATACAAGGATGCACAATATATGGGTGAGTTGTTTATTAAAGTTATTGAAGATGTAGGTGTTGATTCTTGTGTTTAAATCATTGCAGATAATGCACCTGTTTGCAAGGCTGCTGGCATGATTGTGGAAGCTAAATATCCACAAGTATTTTGGACACCTTGCATTGCCCATTCATTGAACTTAGCAATTAAATCTATTGC
Organism: Pinus albicaulis; assembly: GCA_034641835.2. Classification (NCBI taxonomy): domain Eukaryota; kingdom Viridiplantae; phylum Streptophyta; class Pinopsida; order Pinales; family Pinaceae; genus Pinus; species Pinus albicaulis. Next base: position 240,144,125 of record CM076579.1, on the reverse strand, counting down.
TTCTGATGTGCTTTGGATTGGAAGCATTATTGAGGATGCACGACATATCTGCAACTTTGTACAAAACCATACAAATGCCCTCCAGTTCTACAAGGAGTACACCAATCTATCATTGTTGGAGATTGCGGATACACGGTTTGCCTCTTCATTCATCATGTTGAAGAGGTTGAGGGAGGTCAAGATCGCTCTTGGGGCCATGGTTATTTCATAGTTTTGGTCTTTTTGGAGAAAGACAGATCAAACAACCTCAAAAAGAGTGAAGGACACAGTGTTGGATGATGTCTGCTGGGAGAGGGTAGATCTACTTATTCAGATCATGGACCCTATCATTTCCTTGCTTTGATTTGCAGAAATAGACCAACCCATCCTAGGAGAGGTTTATGAGGGATGGGATTCCATGATTGAGTCTGTGAGGAACATTATTTTACATAGTCAGTGCTCCGAGTATGAGACATCACCAGAGGCCTTCTTCACCACCATACATGATATTCTTGTCAGTAGACGAGACAATAATTGCACACCTTTACATAGTTTGGCTCACTCCTTGAACCCAAAATACTACAACCACGAGTGGCTGAATGGTGGACCTTCTCGCAGATTCCTTGCTCACATGGATGGTGAAATCTCACAAGGGAAGAAAGATGCATTCAGGCGGATTTTTCAGGATAGAGCATCCCTTGATGAGGTGGAGGATGCCTTTGCAGAGTTTTCCACTACCACTGGTCGATTTGCAGGATATGATGTGATTAGAGATAGGGGGGGCTAAGAAGCCCTATTCTTGGTGGGCAACTCATGGGGCAACAAGCCTTCCTCTACAACAATTAGCCATGAGTCTCCTCTCTCAGGTGACTTCATCCTCTTGTTGCGAGAGGAATTGGACCACATATGGGAATTTGTATAGTGTCAAGAAGAGCAGGCTTGAGCTGTCCAGGGCAGAGACAAAGGTGTATGTGCTCACCAACCTTTGTCTTATTTACAGGCAGAGGGATGAGTGGTTGAAGGGAAAGAAAAAGATGTGGGATGTCTTTCTTGATGATATGGGTCTGGACAACATTGTTGAGTTAGTATTGGCCAACTTGGATCTCAATGAGCCAATGCTAGAGCTTGTCACATTTGATGATGGTGATACTGTAGAGGGGTCATCCTCCACACCAGCAGATGCAGAGATGACTCTGGATAATGAGGAGGAGGATGCAACAGAGGAGAGCAAGGGTGACCATGATGATGAGTAAAGTGATGTTGATTTTGATGATGAGGATTGATGACTCATGACTTATGAGCTACCTACTGCCTTGAGGCTTGTAGACTTGTAGTTGTTTTGTATTTTCTATTTCTATTTGCCATTGGCATTGTACTACCTATGTAATGTTGATTTTTGTAGCATTCAGAAGTGTTCCAGGTCTCAAACTTTGCAGGGAGGCTTGGACAACAACATTCCAAAGAACCTAGAAAAAGTTTGTGGAAATTCCCCTCGGTTCATGACTTATTAAAATAATTAATTATTTTAATGAAGGCCCTAAGTCTAAACTTAGGGAAATGAAATAATTAAAGGGTATTAATAAGTCAGAGTGTGAATCTTCTAGAAAACATGGATCAAGTGTCTTTACAATGATGTAGCCATTGATTAATCTTTTAATACAGGCCGTTGAGTTCTCAGCAGGAAGACCACCCTAAAAGAAACTTGAAGATCTTTGAAAAGCAAGTCAGGCAAAACTCAGTACCCAAAGGAGATCGATTTTGAAGTAAGAGAATTTGATTTCAGTGGGAGAGTTGCAGGGCGAGGAGTTTGCAGAAGAAGGAGGAGGGAGTTAGCAGTGATCGAGATCAGGGACGAAGTGCAGCAGTGGGCCACTGGAGGCTGCAACGCAGAGAACCCACGTAGTCTCCACACAAACTTACGCAATCTAGTGCTGGGACTGCGCAGTGAATCATGCAGACAGACACAGGAGCCAGCAGGGGCTGATCAGGGTGTCAAAGAATTGTCCGAGGGAGCCAAAAATTCAGTCTCAGGTGTTTCAGATTTTATTTGCCATTATATTTCGCTGTAAAGATATCATTTGCTGAAGAATTAATAAAACCCTCATCTGCTGCACCGGTTTTCCCGTATTGGGTTTTTCCGGGGACAATTGTCCAAAAATAACTGTGTACATGTGATTGATTCTTGTGCTTATGTTCCCTATTGTTTATTTCTCTGCATATATATTTGTGAGTGTTGCAGTAGTATTTATTTCGATATTTGATTGAAGATTTCTGAATAATAACTTATTGAAATAATAAGTAGGAGAGATAAATCTATCACTGCAACTCTATAGTTTTCAGTTTGAAAATTTCACATGGTATCAGAGTGAGAGATGAATAACAAGAAGGGGGAATCAACCAGCAAACGAAAATCTATTGTTGCAGCAACAACGCAGAAGGGTTCACGCAGTTCTCCAGGAAGGGAAAGAAGCATGACAAAACAGATGGATCATGATGTCTCTGTATTGGCATCCAGACTTGAGGAAGATTTTGCTTCTTCGAGCATTGCTTCTTCTGATGTCTGATATATTGACAGTGGAGCCTCTGCTCACGTGACTGGGGTACGAGACTCTTTTTCCGACTACCAAGAAGAGCATATGCATTTCAAAATAACCATGGGTAATAAAGCAAAATGCACTCCCACCGGGAGAGGTATCGTAGTTTTTCAAACCGAGGCGTGAAATAGAATTTGGGCCACTAATGTGCTGCATGTGTCGGGTTTAGGGATGAACTTTCTCTCAGTACCTCAACTTCAAAATCAAGGTTATGACGTCTACTTTATTGGCATTAGAGTCTACGTCAAGCACCCCAGTTGGAAGAAGAAGGCACAGATCAGGGTAAGAAGCAAAAATCTGTACAAGCTACAACTTGACTCCCCAGTGGCATTGGTCGGTAGCGTAGATGAAACGAACCGGAATGAGCTATGGCACAGAGGAATGGGGCATTTGCATAATGGGGCGTTGAGAACTCTCCAGAAGACTGTCATAGGTGTTCCAGAATTGAGCACTAAACAAGATGATGTCTACAAGGGGTGTGTATTGGGAAAATATGCCAAGGCAACATATCAGAGAAGCAGCAATAGGGCCAAGGGTGTATTGGACCTGATACACTCAGATATCTGTGGACCGATGTCCACTAGAGCTCTTAGCGGTGCCGAATATTTCGTCACCTTTATTGATGACCATTCCAGGAAAACTTGGATCTACTTCTTGAAGACCAAGGATGAAGTTTTCAGTCAGTTGAAAGAGTTTAAGGCTCTGGTAGAAAATTTGACAGGGAAGCGGATCAAGGTGTTGCAATCAGATAATGGTGGCGAATACATAGATAAAGAGTTCACTGGATTTTGCGCAAGGAAAGGCATCAAAAGGGAGTGGACACCTCCATACAATTCGGAGCAGAATGGTGTGGCAGAAAGGAAGAACCAGACTATTGTTGAAGCAACAAGAACCATGTTGTATGACCAAGACATGCCCAAATTCTTGTGGGCTGAAGCGTTTAATACAACTGTCTACATTCAGAGCAGGACTCCTCACGCTGCACTGCGAAAGACCACTCTAGAAAGTGTCTTCACTGGCAGTAAGCTTGAAGTGAGTCACTTTAAGATCTTCGACAGTACAACTTACTATCATGTGCTGAGTGAGAAGAGGAAGAAGTTGGAGATGACTACCGAAAAAGGGTATCTGGTAGGATACAATGAGAATGCAAAGGCATATCGCATCTACATTCCTGAGAGTAGGAAAGTCGTGGTGCACAGGGATGTGAAGTTCATGGAGGAGAAGGCCTTCAGAAGATCCCGTGAGTTGCCTTCTGCTATGCACACGCAGTGTGAGGAAGAACCTCTGGTTCAACCCGAACAACTACCAACAAAAAATTCAGTTGCCTCTCCAAGGCATAGGGATCCAAGGAATGTGTCTTTCGAGGATTTGCAAGAGGGAGAGCCGGTAGATCCACCCATTACCAGTGGGGGAATGAGCAGGGAACTTCGACAAATTCTGAAGAATGCAGAGGAATTTGTCAGAATCCCTTGAAATGAGAAGAGACAACGTAAGCAGCCTGAGATGTATCAAGCCTTGGTTGCTCAAGTCGGAGAACCTTCTAGTTTTCGGGAAGCAGCTCAGCACCAGGTGTGGGTTGATGCAATGGTGGAAGAGTACAGTTCCATCATGACGATTGATGTCTGGGAAATGGTCCCCAGACCTCAGGAGAGATCAGTGGTAGGATCCAGGTGGATCTACAAAATCAAGTATGTTGCAGACGACAACATCGAGAAATTTAAAGCTAGGTTTGTGGCTAAGGGGTATGCTCAGAAGGAAGGAATTGACTATGAAGAAACCTTTGCCCTAGTAGCTAGGTACACCTCTATTAGGTCCATGATATCCCTTGCTGCGCAGATGGGATGGGAAATTCACCAGATGGACGTCAAGACGGTATTCTTGAATGGGGTGATAGAGGAAGAGGTGTATATAAAACAACCAGAAGGCTTTGAGATGCATGATCAGAAGACTCGTGTGTGCAGATTGAAGAAAGTGTTATGTGGACTAAAGCAAGCTTCTAGAGCCTGGTATGGTCGAATTGACAGCGACCTGCAGAAGATGGAATTCATCAAGGGTGACGCCGATCCCAACCTCTAGTATTTGAGAGTAGGGAGTGAGCCTTTGATACTGGTTTTGTATGTTGATGATCTGTTCTTGAGGGGATCATCAAGGCTCATCACAGATTGCAAGAAGAATTTGACATGGAGGATCTAGGCCGGATGCACTATTTTCTTGGGTTGGAGGTTTGGCAGCAGAACGGGGAGATCTTCCTTGGTCAAGGGATATACACTACAGAGATTTTGAAGAGATTTCAGATGGAGGATTGTAGATCAATGACAACTCCAATGATCACCAATTGGAAGAAAATCGACACATCCAAAGATGATGAGGCTGATCCTACGTTGTATAGGCAGCTCATAGGGTTGTTGATGTATCTGGTAATTACAAGGCCAGACATTTGTTATGCTGTTAATACCCTCAATCAGTTCATGGTGGAACCGAAGAGGGCACATTGGGCAGCAACCAAGCACGTTCTCAAGTACCTTCAAGGAATAGTCGAGCTTGGATTGAAGTACACCCGTAGCAATGATGTCAGGTTGAGTGGTTTCACCGACGCAGATTGGGCTGGAAGTTCAGTTGATCGGAAGAGTACTTATGGGTATTGTTTCAGTCTAGGATCAAGAATGACTTCCTGGTGCAGCATGAAACATAAGTCCGTAGCACTGAGTTCAGTAGAAGCAGAGTATATGGCAGCCAGCACATCTTTGTGCGAAGCCATATGGATTCGAAAATTGTTAGTGAACCTACTCAAGGAGAAAATGGAAGCGACCAACATCTTATGCAATAATCAGAGTTGCATCAAGCTCTTTGAAAATCATGTGTTTCATGATAGGTCGAAACATATTGACATCAGGTGTCACTTCATCAGGGACTATGTACAACGTGGAGCTGTTCAGCTGCAGTACACTCCAACAGCGGAACAGGTGGAAGACATCCTGACGAAGGCTCTAGGGAAGACGAAGTTTGTCTACTTCAGAGAGAAGATGGGGATGATGAAGAATCCCTTCCAGTAGCAGGAATGGATAGACTCAGTATTCAGAGGGAGGCGTGGTACAGATGCAACCGTGACAGTGGCAGTGTCAAAGGCAGCAGTATAGGAGACAACAACGTAGCAGATGAGGGACAACGTCTAGAGATCAGCAGCGTAGACGGTGCTTCAAAAGCAGAGAAACATGCAACAGGCATATTGTTGGAACACCTTCCTTGCTAAGAGGGAGTGTTGATTTTTGTAGCATCCGAAGTGTTCCAGGTCTCAAACTTTGCAGGGAGGCTTGGGCAACAACATTCCAAAGAACCCAGAAACAGTTTGTGGAAATTCCACTCGGTTCATGACTTATTATAATAATTAATTATTAAATGAAATAATTAAAGGGTATTAATAAGTCAGAGTGTGAATCTTCTAGAAAACATGGATCAAGTCATGTTTTAATCTTAGCCATTGATTAATCTTTTAATCTGGGCCGTTGGTTCTTCAACAGGAAGATTATAAAAGAAGGTTTGAGGGTCATTTGGAAAAGAAGCCGGGCATACACTCAGTACTCAAAGGAGATCGATTTTGAAGTAAGAGAATTCGATTTCAGTGGGAGAGTTGCAGGGCGAGGAGTTCGCAGAAGCAGAAGTAGAAGGACGAGGCAGTCAGCAGTGATCGAGATCAGAGACCGAGGGAAGTAGTGGGCCACTGGAGGCAGCTTGAGGCTGCAGCGCAGAGAACCCACGCAGTCTCTACGTAAACTTACACAGTCCAACACTGGGACTGTGCAGTGAATCATGCAAACAGACATAGGAGCCAACAGGGGGTGATCAGGGTGTCAAAGAATTGTATGAGGGAGCCGAAAATTTAGTCTCAGGTGTTTCACATTTTATCTGCCATTATATTTCCCTGTAAAGATATCATTTGCTGAAGAATTAATAAAACTCTCATCTGCTGTACTAGTTTTCCCGCATTGGGTTTTCCGGGGACAATTGTCCAAAAATAACTATGTACATGTGATTGATTCTTGTGCTTATGTTTCCTACTGTTTATTTCTCTTCTTATATATTTGTGAATGTTGTAGTAGTATTTATTTCGATATTTGCTAGAAGATTTCTGAATAATAACTTATTGAAATAATAAGTAGGAGAGATAAATCTATCACTGCAACTGTATAGTTTTTAGTTTGAAAATTTCACATGTAACACATTTTGATTTTGACGACTTAATGAGAAAACTACAGTATCTAGTCTTTCTCCTATTGGATCATTGATGAATATGTCACAATTCTATTTGTATGCATAATGTTACTTTGTATCTTTGTAAAACTTACATCTAGATGAAGATCTATGTTTGAATCAATGAATTTGTGTAAGAAATATCTAATTTTTAATATATATATATATTTTTTTTTGTTTTTTGTTTTGTTTTTGTTTTTGTTTATATATATATACTTTTTAATAAAATAATATATGACGTGTCCCGTTCTGGGGAGTCAACGTGTCCGTGTTTGACACTCGAATCCTCGTGTCTTTCGTGTCTTGTGTCCCCATGTCAGGTGACTTATATATATATATATATATATATATATATATATATATATATATATATATATAGTTTAAATTGAATTTTTTATTTATTTTTTGGTTGACTATTCTTTTGGTTTGGTTTTTTTATAGTTCCAGTTCGGCTTTGACATGTTCTTGCTTTGCTGGATTGATTGGTTTGGTTTCGATAACATTGGGACAAATGACTAGCATATACCACTGAATTTGGCAATCTCTTGCATTAACAAAAGATTTTTTTTTTTGGAGTACAAGGATACTATTGTTTGAAGCTGTGATGATTTGAATCTTATGATATTGATGTACTATGAAGTCTGGACACATGCTTCAAAGAATGATTGTAACATTCCACTTGTACCATGGATTTCTCCTCTCATGTAAATGCTCGATTCACTTCTAGAGGATTCTACATGCTTTGTTTCTCCTGATTGCTTGTGGTTAGCTTTGTTATGTGTTTGTAAATGTAAGCTTAGTAAAACCCACAGTGGCATATCCCTTGTTGATGATCCTGGAAAATATGGAGACTTGATAATTATAGCTTATTTTCCTTAACTTGATAATTACTTGTGATGCTAGATGTTCTTTTATTACTTCTTTGCTAAGAAACCGGATTCGTCCCCCAGGGGCTTCGAATCACGAATCCGATGAATTGGATACGATTCGATCAGATTTTACCCGATTCATGAGATATGGTTGTATTCGTACAGGGTATGGCGAATCCCGACAGTACCCTGTATGGATACGACCGTATCTCGTGAATCGGGTATGGCCAAACATGCTGTCCAAAAAAGTGCGGTTTCTTTTTGATAAAACCTCGATTTTTGTCATTCTTTCTCACCGTTTTCATTTTGTGAAGTGTGCAAGGAGCAAGGGTGAGCAAGGAGAAAGGGAGTTCTTTTGAAGAGATTCAAGCATCTGGTAAGTGCACTGTCCCTCTATATTTTACATTTAGTTTGCTATTAGTGTTTGCATGTGCATATGTTTTATATATTTGGTTATTTTTGTTTATTTTTTACAGTATTCATGGCTCAATCAAAGGCAGCAAGACAGGGGCAAATAAAGGGGAAGAATGTCCCCATTGGAGATGCCCCTCCTGTCCCTGTTTCATCAGGGTCTGCAAGTATTCCATCTATTGGAAGTGGGGCTGCAACAACAACTTCAAATGTGCAGGGAAAACAAGTTGTTGACCCCAAATACCCATTGTGGAAATATGTGACAAGAGAGGGAGGGGTAGGAAAAAAGGAAGGAGGAGGAAATTGTTCATGGAAATGCAATTTTTGCAACGACCATTTCACTTGCACATATTTCCGTGTGAAAGCTCATTTGTTGGGTATTCCAGGTTGTGGCATTAAATGTTGTACAACAATTGAATCGGCAAAGAGGAAGGAATTGAAGAAAGAGCAATATATTGGTGAGGCAAATGTGGCATCAAAAAAAAAAAAACAAGAATAATGACCCCCTTCTGTTCTTAAGGAAAAGCGGCAATAAGTTCCCTTTTGAGACTTTTAGGAGGGGACAATCAGCAAAGACAAAGGCAAATGCAGTTGGTCCAATGGACAAGATTTTTCAAAAAAGAAGAGGGAAGAGCTTGATCTCACCATTGCATTTTTTTTCTGTCAGAACTTCATATCCTTTAATGTTGCACGGTCACCTCTATTTATTGAGATGTGTCGAGCTCTTAGTCATGGGGCTCCATCAGGGTATGTGCCTCCTGGGTCAGAGAAGCTGAGAACCACATTGTTGACAAAGGAAAAGAAAGAGGTGGACAAAATGCTTGAGCCTATTAAATCAGCATGGCCAACATCTGGGGTTAGCATTGTTTCTGATAGATGGACAGATCCAACACGCCACCCACACATCAACTTCATGGTGTCATCCTTGAATGGTCCAGTTTTCTTGAAATCAGTGAATGCACTTGGACGGTACAAGGATGCACAATATATGGGTGAGTTATTTATTAAAATTATTGAAGATGTAGGTGTTGATTCTTGTGTGCAAATCATTACAGATAATGCACCTGTTTGCAAGGCTGCTGGCATGATTGTGGAAGCAAAATATCCACAAATATTCTGGACACCTTGCATTGTCCATTCATTGAACTTGGCACTGAAATCTATTGCTTTTGATGTGCTTTGGATTGGAGCCATTATTGAGGATGCATGGCATATCTGCAACTTTGTACAAAACCATACAAATGCCCTCACTATCTACAAGGAGTACAACAATCTATCATTGTTGAAGATTGCAGATACACGGTTTGCCTCTTCATTCATCATGTTGAAGAGGTTGAGGGAGGTCAAGACCGCTCTTGGGGCCATGGTTATATGCTGTGAATTCTTGTTTCTTATTTCCAGAGTTTAATACCTTAAACAGTAAATTGAAATAAGTCCTCTTAACATAAAAAGACTTATACAGTTATCAAAACATATTTGTTCCATTCCACAACACATTTGTTCCATTGCAGAACACCTTAACATGCTTGCACACTCATAATATTGGTTAATGAATACTTTGCAATCAGAAAACAAATACTTTCATTAACAGATCGCTTTAGTGTTTACTTCATATTTCTTTAGGCAGAGCCTGTAAGTGGGCCAGAAGCTTCTGGTTTCATCCTTTCTTTGAAAGGTGAAATAATCATTAAAAGCCCCTACAGTCTATCTCTGTATAAGAAATATTTAGTTCACACATTTCAGATCACGTGTGGAGCAGAAGTTTGAAATTTGCGGATCTGTTTAGGGCACTTTTGCAGCAGCGTTGACCAACGTTGACTGTGGTCAACCCTTGGTCGTTTGACCTCAAAACTCTGCAAAAAATTCGATTTTAGGAGGCAATATAGTTGGGCACTAAAATCGAGGAATTCTTGGCTATTTGACCGAAGCCCTAGTTTGCTACATTGACTTTTTTGCTGCTACCTACGTTGACTTTTTTGTGCTGTTCTTGGGTTGACTTGCGTTGACTTGTGATGAGCTGTCTTTGATGGCTGTGGGTGTGACACATGTAGGGCTGGCTGATTGAGAAAGACTTTGCTGGTTGAAGCATCCTATTGACCACCGTAATGCAACAATATCTCATATCTTTGTTGGACAAAAGAAATTGTAAATCTGATCTATATTTGGCTTGTCTTCTATTGATCTATTATTGTGTTATATTAACATTTTACTTTCATGTTTATGTGATTGCTATTATGTATTGGGCCTAAGAAAGATTGAAGTAAAATTGCATCAAGCATAGAACACCATGGTTATCTAAATTTAACATGACCAATATTATTCTTTATCCTAGAAAGACCTAGAAGACCTAAAAAGCACGAAGAACATGCTTTTGACTCAAACTTGAGTATGAAACCCATACTCCAAAATAGAATATAATTTCTCTTTCTTTCATTTTTCTTTCTTTTTAAAGAATATACAATGTCATGATTACAATTACATCATAATGAAGACCAAACCTAGTTGCAATTTTCAACAAATGATTTCATCCCACATTACTCTACTCCTATTTGCAAGTGATTGAGATTCACTAATTTCTAATGTAATAGGAGTTGCCTACAAACTATCAAAAATCATCATCGTATATTGAAACTCGTCAAGTCTCGAATTTAACATGTACGCTCATCCAACAACACATAAAACCAATATTTGCTGAAGAAACCCTCATTGTCCTCTAATTTTTCTTTCTTTTTTTGATTGCTATTGAGGATTATGATCATATTGATGTAGTCATGATTAAATACCCCTAAAATGTTGTAATGTTTTGAGAACTGTGTTGTAGGAAACATGCCCCTCGTGTACTAGCCACATTTTCATTTTGAAACTCTAAAACTCATTTGAAACACATTTGAATTTGTATGAAATGCATTTCATATGTCGAAAATGCGTTTCAACAAACTGTAATGCATTTCAACTTTTGTAAAATGCGTTTCCAAATGAAATTTGTTTGATTTTGTCTCGATTTAATTTTCGGGGCCCACATTTTTAGTTTTATTGCCTGATCAAAGATTAATTATGAACTAATGAGACTTCTAGAAACCTCTAAGGCCGAGAATCTTTATTTAAAAAGGGTTTCACACTTAGTTTGCACCAAAATGTTGTTAATTAATGATAATGTTAAATTCTTAAGAGTAAAAGAAATGCCACTTTAATTTTTAACATTATTAATTATTTCATGATATTTGAGTTTGTTTCCAACCTAGAGAAAGTAGAATTCAAAATTCAGCAGATTTAATAGTTTTCAGAATTTCAAGATTATTCTCATTAGATTCTATCATGTATGAAGGTATGGAATTGATATTTAATCAAGAGCACGAAGCCCTTTAGGTACCTATGTTAGTGACATTGCTTGTTGGATTCCCTTGTCATGGCCTTAGCAAAAATGTCTTCTTCACTCAAACCAAAATAATTGATCAGACATGCTAAGATTTTTGTAACATATTTTAATGCTTAGATTAGGGAGTTTCATCAAAATTGGGTGGTGCTGACTGATGTCCCTAGAGGATTGAGGTGGAGGCAAAGGGTGATATGAATGATGAGGATCCTAATATAAGTGATGGTGGAACATTGCTTGTCATTTAAATGTTCTTGCTCATTTATTCATGATGATTTCTTTCCAAGTTTCTATATATATATATATATATATATATATATATATCAATGTTTTAAAAATCGGCCGAATGGGAGTCGATTAGGCCAAGTAAACCAAGCCGACTTGCTACAAAAACCGGGCCAAAGGCCGGTTTGTTACTGAATAGGCCGAGCCAATCACCAACTCAGTTGAGCCGATCACCAACTCAGCCGGTTCGGTAACAAATCGGTTGGCTCTACCGAGTTTGACTTAACTCGGCCGAGCCATTCAAACCCAGGTTGCGATGCCAAAAAGGAGGGAAAACAGACTTGAAAGTGGGTTTTTAGTTGGTTTAGGTTTTTCTCATGTCCATCTAACCTCTCCCAAGCCTATAAAAGCTACCCAACCCCTCACATATCCTCAACGTGCTAGTGCTACTACTTCTACAGTTGCAGTCAGAGATCTTGATGAGGAGGAGGAGCCATGGGTTTCCCCGTCTCACTCTGATTCAAAGTCTGGGCAAGATGTTGGCTTCTCTAGCAGTAGTGAGTCGTGACTAGTGACTAGTGATGTTTTGTTCTAGAGGCCATTTAGAGCCTCCTTGGTTATGTGTTTTTCTTCTGATCTCTATATATTAAATGTATTGGACAATGCAATGGGTGCCATTTTGAATCTTGTTATAATGCCAAATGGATATATTCTTGAGCCTACTTTGATCATATGTTGTCTTTTCTCTATATTTTGATGCTTTGTGTTTGGAAACATGAATGGAAATCTTTAAAATTATGTTTTTTTATAAAAAAATAAATATTTAATGTATTTTTAACAATGATTGAGTCATTGAAATCAAACTGGCCGAGTCGATACCAAGTCGGAGTCGACCCTCGGCTGGTTCCAAACCCGAGTCGGAGTTTTAAAACATTGATATATATATATATATATATATCATGTTTTCTCATTTTCAATTTTTTTGGGGGTCACATTTCCAGTGCGTTTCCATTTTAGGAACACATACCCATTTCCCCATATCATGCAACTTAGGTTGAGAAATAATAATCAGTTTGAAGTTAGTGTGTTTTATAAGATTCTTAGGTGATGGATGTTGGTAACAAATATCCTATGTTGTAAAGGTGTATTTGTAATTAGTACTAGGAAGAAAGAGGAATCAATTGTTTCACACATATAAATGGAGTGTGTCATAATTGTGTTAATAAGTAGAGTACATTTGCCATGGAGAAATCCTTCCATACTTAGTGCAATGGTGAAAAGCACAAAGTATTTTGGGTGGTACAAATATGGGTAGTTGTATGTCCTTTGTGTGGAAATTTCTATTCATGTATGTGGTGTGTTAAGGTTCCTCTTTTGTTTCTTCTTTCTATACCATTATATGGTGTCTATCATGCCAACAACGGGGATCTGGATTTTTGGCTGTATATGTCCCAAACTTGTTCCTTATCAATGTATAAAGCTTTCTGGATTTGGTTTTAAATTTTAATTGAAAAAATTAGTCTTTTTTCCCTATTCCGAGTATCCTTTCATTTTCTAATTCGAAGTGCAGCAGTTTATTTTTCTTTCATGTCAGGGGGATGTTCTATAGTTAGTAGTTACTAAAATATATTTTTGCTATTCCTTCATAGCTTTCAAGTCATCGCAATATAAATAGCCTTCTTCAAGCATAGTTTCTTGGCATTGTTCTTGTTCTTTTGAATGATGCATATTGTCTAAGAAGTTTTAGATTCCTGAAATACCTTATCTCAGTAATTATTTAAAACCGTTCGAATGGAGTTTAAAAATCAAGACTTGTTCGCTATGGCTTACCATGTATTATAGCCATGCTGATGATTGAAAAGGTGAAAAAAAGAACATATGAGTTAAGCTGGCTGATTGTCATATGGTTATATTATAGAACATGGATATTTGAAAAATACATAGCTTTAGACAATTTGTTACGAGTATATTTGTGCTGATCTTCATACTTTGCTATTGGTAAGATGAAAAGATCACAATGAAAAAGTTGTTACTAACCAATATAAAGGACCTTTTCAGGTGTTACACACATTTTTTCTTATGTTAGGGAAAAAAATACATAGAAGATATTTTTGTGCATTCTATACAACTGTTGTTTATTGAAATAATGATTGTTTCCTTAAATGTGTTGACACAATCAGGGGGATAATATCTTTGATGCCACGCTGAATCAGACAAATGTTGGTGAAAATAACAACAAGTTTTATGCCATTCAAGCATTAGGTGTGTCTGTTATCTTGTGAAGACCTAGCCTGGAAATAAGTCGTGCTTTCTTATTATGACCTCTTTTTACACCTTTCATTTTTAATAGTTGAATAGAAATTCGAAATCGTTCTCTTATGTCTATAAATGCACATTATTGACTACATGTTATTATGGTTAGAAATGGATCTCTAAGTTCATAAAAGGTTAGATTGAGGTAAATATAACTTGGACAAATTTAACTTATGCTGATTAATACTATAAAAGTTTCATAAGTGGATGGTGTTGTTTTAGTTAATTGATATTTAGGATTGTAAGGCACAAAATTGTGTTTTTTACTTTATAAATTTAAGAGGGATTAATATGTAATAACTTTATCTACTTTTAACTAAGTCATCAACATGTGGAAAGTTGTATCAATTGCTGCCTTAATTTGTTGTATGCTTAACTACCCAACAATCCTCATTCAATATATAGGGAAATTGATAAGATGTAGAGCTTGGTCATTCTTTGTAAATCTTATCCTTGGTATGTAGTTCCCTTGTTAAGTTCACAAAACATGATCCTTTGTACATATATCATAATAATGAGAGAATGCTCTATTTTAGTCACTACTCGTTATTGCACCCATTTGTGTTTATAATTAGATTTTGTGTATTTATTCCTATTTTCTTTTTCTTGTTTGTTCATGTCATTTTGATTTGTGTAACTTTAACCATTGTTGACAACAAGAATGAAATATATATATATATATATACTATTTTTTTAATGTTATTAGCAATAATATAACATTATGCTACTTTTATTGTTGGTTTGGAGATCATGGACCAATCAAGTGTTAGCCACAGATTAAGAGCCATTAATATCGAGGAGAATATGAGTTGTCAGATCACTCTATGTCTATATCATATCATGATCATTGGATTACAATGCAACTAATGCATACTGCAAAGACACACTAACAAACACATTTTTACCTAATAGATACATTAGACCAAGTTGAAGTTAACTAAATCCTAAGTGTCTAAATATCTTAACATCCCATGTTAAGAACAACTTGGGATAGGATTGAGTGATTTACAAAGGTGGTACAATAGGAAAAGGAAGGAGGCATAAGAGCATATCTGCCCTTAATGACAACTTCTTGAACTCCGAACATAGATCAACGTTTAGAAAACTTAATTTTTGTAAGAGACTTTGTGAAAATGTATGCAACTTGAGCATCTATAGAGCAAAGGTGCACTTCAATAACTCGATTGTGAATGAGTTTTCAGATGAAATGTATTTTTAACTCTATGTTTTGTGTGCTAAGGATGAACTGGATCTTTGGCGAGCTTGATGGCACTCTGATTATCGCCCTAGAGGGTGGTCTGCAACTCTGCTGCTTGATGCAACATAAAAACATCCAAAAACTGAATTAAGTGTTTAGCATGATGCATCTGATATTGAAGATATGACTGCTGCTAGTCTCTACGCTTTCCCTCTGAAGCTTCTGCGCTGCTGCTGACTCTGCATTGTGCTAATTGCACTGCTGCCAACTCTGTTCTGCGCTGCTCAGTCTCTGGCGCTCTCTAACCACTGCGCTGTCACTCTGATACTCCTTTGCATACTGACACTAGTCCATCCTGCTACTTCTGTCATGGGCTCCCATAACAAAGTATTGATCCAAGACGTGGACTCCTCAAGGATCCTGCGCAACTGCAGTTCTTCCGATCTACAGTTCTGGATCACCCCAATTCTTCCCTGGAGATATGTGGGCAATCATAGCAAACTCTTCCTCCTCGATCCTCACAGTTGTAGCATGGGAATCATGTTTCTCATCCTTTTCCTTCTTCTTGAGAGGACATTGCGTAGCGTAGTGACCCATTTCACCACACCGGAACCACTTGATCTTTGAGACGTCCTTTTTCTGCCTCCGCTACTCGTGTTGCCCCTTAGATGCAATTGCTGCATTCTCATCCTCTTCCTTGGGGTTCGTCCCACTGCTGCTGCTGCCATCAAGCTTGCACTTGACTAAGTCTCTCCTCATCTCTTCTTGCTGAAGAGCTGTCCACATCCCTTCCCAGTCCGACAACTTCTCTCTGCCTAGGATACTCTCACCAAAGACTTGCCATTCTTCGGAAACAAAATTCAGAGCCAATCTGACCATCTCTATGGCTTGAGGTGCTGACCCTACAATTGCTAGCTGATCTCGAACATCCTGAAGCTTCGATAGGAACAAATCTATGTGCTCTCCCTTATGCATCCTCGTAGATCGCATCTTCTCCTCCAAGAACATCTTCCGCTGCTTAGAAGACCCTTGGTATAGCATAGCCAATGCATCCCACACCTCCTTGGCAGTCCCTTTGCCAGAGATATGCGAAACAATATGATCCCTCACTCCGTCGAAGATTAATCTTTGGCTTTAGACATATCTTTCTTGTAGGCCTTCAATGTTTACGGATCTGCGGAGACAACTACCACATTGTTAATGAAGGTTTTGAGCTCATGCTCATCTAGAAGGAAGGAGATCCTTGCCATCCAGATTACATAGTTGGAGGCACCCTCCAATCGATCCTGATCACGCAACCCAATGGCTGCCATCTCACCCAATCAAATGTCGAACTGCTGCCTCTAACCCTCTGCGCAGCTGGCACTATGCACTCCCTGCTGGAGTAAACCAAATAACTCTCAATCACGCTGCTTTTGCACGGGAAATCATAATTTCTTGGGTAAGAAATTCCCTGAGGTCAGAATTTCCTCAAAATGCTTCTTCTTCCTTCTTCTGACGCTTTCTGCACTAGTAACTGCTGTTATAAGAAAACTGCATCCCACCAGAAACAGGTCTGCGCTGAAGTTGCTGCTGCGCTGCTCCCTCTGTCGCTGACAAATTGCAAACCGGAAATCGTACCACTGTCGACTCACTCAGAGAGAGATTCCCTTGCAAATCTTGCCCTCCTGGCTTGGACTGCGCAATCCTTTGGGGATTCGATCTACTGCCTACGTAGTTCTTCGATCTCCCTGTTGAATTCTTAGTTGAACTGAGAGGGGGGGGGGGTGAATCAGTTCAATACATACATGAGCTTTTTAAATTTTCATCAGCTTATTTACAGCTTACTTTTGTATTCAACTTTAGTATATGAACAGTCTTAATATGTTGCGGCAAGTATTAAATTAATGTGACATTAAACTTATTATGAGAGCAGTAAACATTAAGCAGATTTGATAAATCATCTCAGCACACAGGCAACACAGATAGAGACAACAGATATAAGTGGAAACCCATAAAGGGAGAAAACCACATCTTATTATTGTTGTGGTGCAAAGGCAAGCTCCAACTCCTTCTCACCACTGTTTTTCTGTAGGCACCAACCTACAGGAGGCTCCAACCTCAATTCTGCAAGCTACAACTTGCAAGGAAGCTCCAACTCCCTTCAATTTTTCTGCAGGCACCAACCTACAGGAGGCTCCAACCTCAGTCAACTACAACTGACAGCTATCAAGCTTCAACTTGATAGGGAAGCTACAACTTCCTCAATTTATCACAAGAAGTGTTTGCTGATTTACCTCAGATATCAGCTCTGTTCTGTAGCATCTCTTTCTGCTCCTCTCTTCCTTATCTTCTCTCCCTCAATCTTCTATACTTTTCATTCTCTATCCTTACTCTCTCTCTAACCTCTCTATGCATATCAAGATGATATTACTTATAGAGAATTCCTGATGACTGTTTGTATTCCTCTAGGAATTCGAAGTGGATAGTCATACCTCTTGGTCTTCAGCCTTCTCATTTCTTTTCAGCTCACTCAGAAAAATGTAACTGTAGGTGCTTATTTTAATATTACAGTGGGATATTTGCTCTCTTTCGGAGACTTGCCAATGCATCACAACAATATAAATCAATTAAAAACATTTACATTCAATTACAATGAAAACTCCAGTTCAACTCATTTAGCCTTTTGGATTGCTGTGCACTTGTCTTTTCTTTGACTGTGTCCTTTTTTTTTTTCGCACTGCTAGCTCTCCTGTTCTCTGCCGTGGTGCAACCACTGCATACGTGTAACTGTGCAATTCAACTCTCGGCGTTATACACATAATAAAACGTTTTAATACTTAGAATGCCCTTACGAGCCCACTTGCTGAACTTGCTGAACTTGTTCTGTCTTCCGATGCGATGCATTACTGTCCACATCCTGGAAATATGTATGTATCATATATATATGCCTCGGTGCTTTCCTTTCCTCTTTAGCTTTGGATTAATTTACTTGGAGCAGACCTGTTCTTAGTCTTATCTTTGGATGGACCCCACATGCCAGCTATACTCCACTCTTGTATTTCAATCGCAATCGCAACATTCACAATACCCCTGTGATTTGGTTTTTTGATTTCTGCCGATGCGATTAGAAAAGGCCCACCATATAGTCAGTCAAATCATCTCCGTCGTCCATTATAATAAATCGCATTATGTATTGGTCGCTTTATATTCATATATTGCGATCAAATGTTGTAAAACCTTAGATAAGCCTTTGGTCTTATATTACGATCCAATCCACAATAAATCGAATCACAAACTCTAATATTTGGAAGAATCGGGCCCCACAACGATCATTTGAATCTAATGTTTGTTTCTCCGATGCGATGTGATCATTCCGATTGCAATTCATCGCAATTGCAACTTTTAGTTGCATGTTCCGATATTCCTTATGCTCCGATGCGATGAAACACCTTGCAAATATTTCCGATTGCGATTAAGTCTTTTGCGATAGTTGCGATGCGATTAATCGCAATCGCAACTTTCAATATTATGCTCCGATGTTCTTTCCTTACTTCGATGCGATTGATACCTTTGCGATTGTTCCAATGCGATTGATCGCAATTGTATTCTTCCGATTGCGATTGGTACCTTTGCGATTGTTCCGATGCGATTGATCGCAATTGTATTCTTCCGATTGCGATTGGTACCTTTGTGATTGTTCGGATGCGATTGATCGCAATCGCATCCTTGAATGGTATGTTCCGATGTTCCGCTTTAACTCTGATGTGATTGGCATACCTTTAAGCTGGACTTTAAACACACTTGAGTCACCGTGTATAATGAATTGGGTCCGGAACTCAATCGCGATCGGAACTTTTCTTAACAAGTTCCAATGCCATAAGTCTCTCCGATGTGATTGGAATACCTTTAAGCCGGACTTTAAACACACTTGAGTCACTGTGTATAATGAATCGGGTCTGGAGCTCAATCGCGATCATAACTTTTCTTAACAAGTTCTGATGCCATAAGTCTCTCCGATGCGATTATATGAGGGTCCCACAATATAAGATTCTGTTTGTATTTAAAACTGAACAAACCCTTTTGTATTCTTAATTCCTCATCCATAACTATAATATATATATATATATACGCCTTGTATTTTAACCATTAGCACGAGATATTATGATGTATTCAATTCACGGGCCTACATATATTTGACAGACTTCACACCTTTAATTCATTTAAATTCCAGTGCCCTTTGAACATATAAACCCACATACAGATGCATTATATAAGATTTGATCTTGATATATATATGTCAATATATTATAGACCAACACACACACACACACATATATATAGATATATATATATACTCCGCATAGATCAAAAGTCAGGCCATGTATTGAACAAAGGCGCTACCCTTTGTTTGATATATATGTATACTTTGCCAATGGTTTAAGACTAACATTTCTCATCGGGCCCACGATGCATTGTACCTTGCCTTTATATATTGTGCACCATATAAATATCTATGGTTTGGACCTTTTCATATAAGGTGCAACATAAATGAGGCGCTGCATATATATAAACTTTATGTTTCCGCTTTAATGTATCCTCCAGCTAGGTAATGATTCTCGGAATAAGTTTTATATATATCTTTCGGCTTGGGTTATGATTCCAGATTGTGTTTAGGTATCCTCCGCCTGGGGTAATGATTCTCAGAATAACGGATCTGTCTCTGCCTCTGCCTTTTTGCGATAACGGCTTTGCCTCTGCCTCTACCTTTGTCTTTCTGCTTCTGCCTTCGTTGTACCTCTGCTGCTCGACCTCTGCCTCTACTGCATGACCGTTTCATCTCTTCCTCTGTATTTGCTGCCTCTGCCTCTGTTGCTCTCTGTAAATATTACCTGTTGTCTTCTGCTGCTGTTGTTTGCCTGTCTCTGCCTCTGCTGCTCTCTGTAAATATTACCTGCTGTCTTCTGCTGCTGTTCTTTGCCTGTCTCTGCATTTGCTGCCTCCTTTTCCATCAATGACAATATTTCCAACACTCCCTCCTTCTCTTCAATGCTGAACTCTTCTGGACTGCGCTCTTGCTTCACCTGCACTGTTGTACAAGCTCTGATACCATGTGAAAATTCATAAACCCAGAATCCCTATTGCAAGAAACTGATATTACTTCTCGTACTTGATAAATTATACAAGTTATTTACTGTGTTCTACAAGTAAATACTGAAGCAAATACACTGCAACCTTCTACATAAATAAATTGCGGAAAAATAAATGCAAAAACGAGATCTAAGCAAGAAGAAAGGTAAACACACATGACACTGTTATTTTTGCACTAAGTCCCTAGAAAAACCCAATGCGGGAAAAGCGGTATAACAACTGAGGTTTTGTATTATTAAGTAGAAGTTTCTGAATACAAATGGATGCCCAAATCTGGCTATCCACAGAGAATTTGACTGATAAAGAACTAGTGAGGATTACCTCACACTAACACTGGAATTTCGGAATTGACCCAACACTGAAATGATGAGCCCACGCTGCCTCTGCGTAGATCTACGTCACTATGGCTGGGGACTACGTAACCTCCTTCTACTAGATCATTTGCTGGATGGATGCTGATCTTCTGCCCCTCTGGTCTCACACCCCGACACTCCGGCACTTGAGCTGACTGATCCACAGCAAAATCTCGGATCTCCTCAAGGCTACAACGCTTCCTCTGCGTGGCATTGTGATGCTTAACATAGCCCCTACGCTACCTCTTTGTGTCCTCTTCTCTGCCTTCTCTGCTAAGTATTCCCGACTCAGGAAAATATCTTCCATCTAGAACTATGTTGCTCCTCACTGTAATCGAATCAACTCGATCAAATCCTCCGACTGCTCTGCGCTGCTCACTTTCGATCTCTAGACTCACTTGGTGTGTTTTCCAAATGCCCATCGAGGTCCTTCTTATAAGCTTCTCGTTGGATAACCAACAACTCAAATTAAAACATAATCAATGACTTAGACAATATTGACTCGATCTCCGTCTTTTTCTAGAAGTTTCACACCTAGTTCTATTAATATACTTTAATTATTTTAATTCCCTAAGTTTAGACTTAGGCTCCCATTAAAAATAATTAATTATTTTAATAAAACCCCATCCGGGTGGAATTTCCCAAAACGCTTTCTGGGTATTTTGGAATGCATGTGTCTAAGCCTCCTTGCAAAATTTGAGACTTAGAGCACATCCGATGCTACGAGAAATCAACACTTGTAAGGGTATAGGACATCTTAACTAGATCTTTCCCTTGTCAGTTGCTTGAATTTGTTCTAATGAGCTAGATGTGGAGATGATTGCTCATTCATTCATAGCTCATTTATTCTTATCACTCTTGTGTTAGAGCTGCCATCAAGAATAGCGCATCACTACTCCTCTCTCTCTTGGATCTTCCTATGTACTTGATTTATCCCTTTCTTGGAGTCATAGGGTTTCTTGAGCTTGTTGGAGCATCTTGAAGTCTAGTGTTAGGGTTTCAACGCTTGTAGATTTGGAGACCAGAGCTTTGAGATGAAACCCTACGTTGTACTTGGAAAAGTTAAGAAGGCTATACAACTTGCCTTGGAGGACATGCATGTGTGATGCGTGCCTTTTGGATCTCCTTGGTATAAGCTATGGTTTTCTAGTTTTCCCTGGCTAGGGTTTTGGAGAGCTATAGAATTGTACTGATCCTGTCACAAGATTGTGGTATGTACATGAAATTCATATTTTTGCATATTAATGGGGTTTTATGCTGTCTAGTATTTGTGTAGATTCCAGATTTGTTTTTCTACCATGTATATTCTTCATGATTTGTAATTTCTAGCTCTATATGTCTAGCTGATTTGTGATAAGTTAAGGGTGAATGTGATAAGTGATTTAACATTGTAATTGAAGAACATAAGATAAAATTTACCACCTGGTGAGTGACATGGTTGAAGACAAAAAGGTGTTTCTTGTGAAGGTTGACACTTTGAAGATTGTTGTGGACTCACTGATAAAGTCGCTTCGTACTGAAAAGGTCTCTTCGCGTAAAGAAGCAAAGGCATTGCTGCCTTGAATATAACGAACAAAGTTCATATACGCAAAGGATATTCAGAATATTTGGAATATAATAATTTCCATCATGGGATGAATAATATATTTATATAAGAATGTTTGAATACAAGTGATATAAGATATGATATGATTACAATTGAGAGCCTGCTTATATACCTAGGTTGGTGCCCCTTCATGAACGGTCATGTCCTTAGAGACATGCCTCTTCTATACTAATCACTAATTAATCATTATGTAATGAACAAAGTTCGTATACTTGCAATAATCTTCAGAATACTTCGAAGACAAATACATCCATTGTAGGACAAGTAATTGTATATTGAATATTGTATAAAAGAATTGATGAGAATATTCAAATGAGGGTGAGGGTCTGCTTATATACCCTAGGCAAATACCTCTTCACCAATGGTCATGTCTTTAGGGACATACCTCTTCATTAATAACTAACTATTAGTTAATTTATTATTATTATATTTATATTTACATTTATTATTTTTATATGAATTATATTCATAATATTGCCCCTCCCTTCAAAAACTTTGTCCTCAAAGCTTTCTGATGAAAGGGTCGAATCTCTTTTCCCGTTTCGAATATCTTCTCGTCTCAGGACTTTCATCCTCGTTGATACAAGACAATATGATCCTCTGAGTGATAAACAAAATTGTCAGACTGAGAATGGATTTGACCATCCAAGATTAATCTTCTGTGTAATCTTCTGATCACTAGAAATTTGTAATGAATTGTTATCATAGGACTGGATTTTGCAAACTTCATTATTCCTTAGAACATAAATATGTTGTTTCTGTTTTGAATGGTTCAAATATATAGAATGATTTAGTTGTCTGCTCTTGTGACACAAATGTCGATATGGAGTTCTTGTGGTTCAAATTTTCCCTAATCTGTTCATGGTAATTTCTTGTTTTATTGGGGGCATCTGATTTCTTTCAGGTTTAGAAATTGCTTGATTAATTGCGAGATCTTCACTTGAATTTTTTGTTGTTTGGACTACAACTTCTGAGTACGTTTTCACCTTAAATGATTTATCCTCTTCTTGAGATGTGATATTGACTGGATCAGTATTTGTTCCTATTGTAAAATATAGCTAGGCTCGGTCTTCATAATGACATGTAATTGAGACTGTTGTAGCTCCTAGAGACAACCTTGAGTTGCAAAAGACCTGTGCCTAGGACATCTTAAAAATCAGAGGTTAAATGTAGACAATTTCCGAGTGCCTTTGGCAAAATATGGATTAAGAGAGTAATGGTTGTGGTGGTTCAGAAATGATGAAGACTTTGCAGTCTGATTCATGCAAATTACCCTATATTGCAAGAGGGGTCAGGAAGCTGTATTGTTGGGTGGCTTTCAAATGGGCCAAGTGTAGAGAAGCTTTCAAAATATGCAAACTTGTAGAGAAGGAATGGAGGAGGAACCCGCGAGGGACAGGCTTAAAAGTCTTAAGAATCTGTCTCCCGTGAACTCAGAGGAAGCAGATATGAATGAGGTATGAACAACAACAGAGATTCGTGGTGCGCGAATTAAGGGGGCACAACAAGTTTAACACATGAGCATTATTCATACACGAATTCATGAATAAAAATTGCATACCACCAGTAGCTACATTACACGAATCATGAAAGCAACAAAGCATGGAGGATGATTATACATAAATAGGAGATTACTGATAAACAAAAGAATACATATACATACTACTCATTGCTCCATCTGGAATCCAAATAAACAACGCTGCATATCATATTATGTTCAAAACATCTCTCCCAAATACTCGGAGCATAAAGAGCACAGTCATACAGAACTACAACAAAATTTCTCCAAAATTCAGAACCTTTCTTTCATCTCTGAACTCTCTACATATAGAGTTCTCCTGAGGGTTTTCGATCGAATCAAATTCCCATGATCGACCCACACACGTGAAAATCAAAATATCCTAACTGAGTGTGCATCAAGAAATCACTCCTGCAAACAGAATCGGGTGAAATCAAGATTTCACCAGCAAAACATCATAATCAAACAGTAAAAGGGAAAACATAGTTGGCCACAGAGGCCGGGTCCTGGAGTCTTCAAAATGGGGCGGCGAGGAGTGGTCGTGAATAGGTGGGCAGTCTGGCTTCCACCACTTGATTCCACTTGCTGTCGGAAACCTCCACTCCCTGGTTCTCATGATTTCCACTAACCGTTACGGAATGGTAAGTGGTGTTGCGCGTGCCTTGCTCTTTAGCGGAGATGAAGGGAGGATGGCAGAAGCGATAGTGGAGTTAGCGGGTTGATTAACACTGAAAAGAGCATAACAAAGGCCATGGAATGGCTATTGATGACGTGGCAGGGAGATGGGACCCAAGCTCATATCTCAAATCGCAATCAGAGCTTTTGTTATGGGAAAGCGGAGGGTAAATGTTATACTCTGCAAGGAGCGAAGTGCGATTGCGGTGAGTGGAAGATGATGTGGCATGCCGGAGGTGGGACTGCCTGCATATCGCAATCGGGAGTATTTAGTTATGAGAAGTGGGAGGTAAATGCTATAATCTGCGATTTGTGAAGTGCGGCGGTGAAATGGTGATGTGGCAGGACGGAGGTGGGGCCGCTCGCACATCGCAAATCACAAGGTTTAACATATGAGCGGCTGAGGGTAAATGGTATGATATGCGATGTGCAAAGTGCGATGAGCGAAGGGGTGACGTGGTAGGACGGAGGTGGGGCCCAACTTATATCACAAATTGCAAGTCGGGGAGTTTAGTTATGAGTAGCGAAGGGTAAATGGTATAACTTGCAATGTGCGAAGTGCGACGGGCGGAAAGGTTGGTGATGCGAAAAGGTAAGTGATAAGAGCTCTTTCTTCTTTTGACTGCGAGGGTGTCTGTTTGACCCGCGCTTTGAGTGTTTGGCTTTCACGTCAGCCATTCTCGCTCTTCATTTGCTTAGCTTCCCATGTTGCCTTATCGCTTCTGGAAACCACAAACCAACATTGCCTTATAGGGGCCACTTCTCCACCTTGTGTGCGATCACAGACCAATAGAGACTTTGATAAATGATGTAATAAAATTATTATTAAGTCTTGCTTCATTGGTTTCATGAGCAAGTGATTTTATTTTTAGTTGGCTCTCATTTGAGAGCATTAGGATTTGTCATTTAGAGTCAAAGAATTAATGTCATGTATGAAGAGCTCTTCTTGAGCATGTGTCAATGTATATGAGTCTATGAAAATGTCTAAATAGCTCTCCAAAGACTAGCACAGTTAGCTTCCAAAGGATCTCAATGTCAGCTTCTAAATAAGGGTAAGAAACTCATGTCGGCCCACATAGGGACACATCTATTCATCTTGATGAGTCGACTTATATTGATGGGCAAACAACTATATATAGGCACCTCGACCTATTCCACAGAGACAGATTTTCTGTGGTACATCTCTGAGTTTTTCGGATGGGCATAACAGTGAACAATTCAGACTATCCTCTAAAATATCGGGCTAATTTTAGAGGTACTTTGACAAACTCTGTTCGGTGGACTTACAACAATGATCTCAGCATACCTAGTGCAAATCACAGTGGAATAGTGGCTCAGTAAAATGATTACATGTTCAGTGATATGATGATCTCTATGCTCGGTAAAATTGCAATGGTACAGTAGCTCGGTGATGTGCTAATATGATCTCAGGTGCTATAGTATATATACAGTTCATTGAAGAGATGATCTCAGTTTGACGAAGATCGAAGTGGAAGAGAATCGAAGAAGAAGGCTGACTGTGTCTTGGTCTTGGAGTGGCGAAGTATGTCAAGGGTCTTGGTCTTGGTATTCGTCTGTTGGAATCTCTATAAGAAGAATTTGTGCAGGTTTTCCTCTCAAAGATTAGAGGTTTTTGCCCTGGCTCATAGCCTACATGCGATGTCTCTTGTCTATTTATGTTTATGTATTGGTTACTGTTTGATGAAGAAGAACACTAATAAACTAAGAACAAGAAGATCCTAATCTAAAGAAGTAAAAATCAATCACAAACAATCACTATTTGAAGAGAAATCATCCAAAGCTAATGACCTAGATTTATCAACATGGTATTAGAGCTAAGGTGACAGTCAAGGAAGGGCATCTAAGAGATACTCAAAGATCAGATTTCAAGAAAAGCATCAAAGCAAGTCAAAAGTCATCACAAGGTGTAAAAGGAAAATTCGAATGAAGGGACAGTGACACAGTTTGAGGAGACTACAACCTGAAGATTAAAAGGGTAACTACAGTTCAGTCACATGATAGTAGCATTCTCGGCATGCTCGTTATAGATTACAGTGAGGAGAATGGACATGATTTCGGTCATCAGTGCTACTGCAATAACACAACTGTGATGCTATCATGATATGGTTCGATGACTTGCAGTACACTATCTTAAAGGAAATATTTCAGTGCCATAATAAGACCTCAACATCATGACATAAATAAAACAATGATCACAGTGCAAGAAAACTTGGGCTAGTACAGTAAAAGTGATCTCGATGCTCTCACAAAAATAAGGTCTCGACAATGTGACAGTAAAGAGGTCTAACCACAAGGAAAATCTCGATACGGTCTCAGTTATAAGGCTAGAAGACTAAAAGACATTGCCATAAAAAAGGCAAGTTACCTCTCATTAAAGCAAGGATCCTCTCCTTGTCCTGAAAGAAGATCATCCAAAAGGGAGCACTAATACATCTTCTTCAAACATCATCAAAGTGATCAAGCTGAAGACCTCATCTTCATTTATCTATTAAGTATCTTTCATTCATTAATCAAATTTGGAAAATGACTTCGTGTTAGCAAGAATATCCATGAGCTGGTTGGGTCATCAAAAGGAGGATAGACATAGTCCTCGAAGAAAGTGAAGTAATTGATCATATCTATGGAAAAGTCTTCGGAGGACAAGTAGTATTTGAAAGGGATCAAAGGGCTCAAAGGATTCTTATGAAATCAATCAAAGGTTCCCTCATCCCTATATAGCAGGATTGGAGACATCAAAGAGATATATGATAAGTTGAAGGAGCTATTCTCTGAAGGTGCGATAAAGGTTACATAAATTAGACCTGATCTACACAAAATTGAAGATATCAAAAAATGAAGGGATATCTTCATAAGATCTCAATTGTGAGGTCTGGGAGAGATGATAAGAAGATAATCATCACTGTTCTAAATAAGGTAACAAATGTCCATGAGGATAAGAAAGTTACCTCATTCAACAACTTGTGGTCTCTATGCTAGATAGAAGAAGACAAGTTGAGGGCAAAACTGTTGAAGGTTAAGGGACTCAAACAATTGCAGGAAAGAAAAAGGAAGTTTTGAAAATTTGGTTCTCAAAAAAGAAAGAAGAGCATAGCTAAGATTCAATGCTATGGAAAACCTATGGGCATTATAGGAAAGATTTTCCTGAAGGGACAATATCAAAAGAAGAAGAAAAGAAACCCATATCACCGAAAGGATGGAGGAAGCTGAAGAGAAGAAGTCCAAGGAAGAGGAAGTAACAGATCTTTACTATGGTTGAGATAGTGTTAAAATTGGCAACTAGGGCCAAATTCCACTTTGGTCTCCTCAGTTGATGGAGAAAATAATTCCATTGTATTCCTCTTTTCGAGAGGACCAAAATCGATATAAAGATTGTCCAATTTGGATAAGGGAAAATATTTATTTATTCAAAAGAAATGCTATAAGTCATGATTTGGTTTAGGCGGGAATAATTTGAAATTTCCCTCCAAAAGTTCATGTCTGAAGTGTATATAAGGAAACTCTCCATACCTCATTTCGACACATCGATCATCAAGGATGTCTCCGCAATTTAATCAGCGAATTGGATGCACCATGGTCAGGATATCTCTAAGGCAGCGTGGGTGGAAGTGTATTGTTTGGGTTTTGAATTTCGCTGGTCCGAGTTCAGTTCACAACTGTGCTAGGGTTCAGGGCATCTCTGAAGAGGGTTATGATTCGGTTGGTATAGGGTTCTCTTTAAGTAAGAAGACTGCAGTAAGGATACTCCTTTACTGTTGAGCCGCAGGCCTAAAGAACACTACTCAGATGACCGAGCTGCTGTAACAAATCGCTGACATTATCTCCTAGCCATCTGGTGATTGCTGAAAGTATTTCAGATATCTTGAAGGAGTGCTGAACATCAGTATCCTTGCAGCCGCATTGTTTTGAAGGCCTTCTTGTATTGAAGCTAGGCTGAAGGTGCATGTCTCTGAAACCCAATCCAAAGTCCATCATGATGAAGCTCAATGATTTCTATATGATCTCAGATCAGCTACTTGAGCTTGCTAAGGAAATTTTATGAAGAATATGGAGGGACACAGTTGAAAGAATGTGTATTGAACTTTATCAGTTGTTGCCCTAAATCAGATTCATCAATAATGTACAGGTGACCTAACCAGAGGATTGACTAGGTCCAAGAGCAGTGTTGTTGAAACTTTATATCGGCAAGTTATTCTGATCCCATCATTGTACTCTCTCTCTCTGCTGAACACTTGATATTTGATAATAAGATGAATTGATCAAGCGTTTTCCCCATCTTGGGGTTTTTCCTGGCTTGAGCCATATCTTTGTGTTCCCTTGTCTTGGCTTGTCTTCTGCATGTTCATTCAATGTTCTTTCATTAGTTACCGTCATTTGATGATGATTAATATGATTGCTAATGGTCTAATGGAATTGATAATGGGCTAATGAAGTAACTAACTCAAGCAAAGAACATGTTAACTCAAAATTAACATGGTATCAGAGCTTAGGAGAGGATAAGCCCAAGCAAGTGAAAGGAAGAAAGTAATCAACTTACGAAATTATCTTCTGAGGCCTGTCACAGGATGACTGCTCTTATAAGGATGAGCTTGTATCTTTGAAGGTGCCTATGGTTTGATTTACTCTCTGGAGGGGCAGCTCTATTTCCCAGTTAAGGCTATGAGCATAGCGAATTTCCTTTCCTCATGAGATCCGCGTATGGACTGTGGGGATGAAGCAGTTTACAGGCAGAACAATTTTGGCATGAAACTAGTTTCTTAGAGGCCGTCTTCTATTCCTGTATTTGACCATAAATTCAGGAAGTCATTCTAAGATGATCAAAGATCATTCTTGTTCCCTCCAATGCTGCTGTAGCTTCTTCTCTGTTTGGACTGTGTACTATCTCAGGGACAAACCGTATGTGGTTTGATGGTGATACAAGCACCATTATGAAGTGTTGTATCTGCATATCAATTTCTGGGCAGACTCTAAGACTTTACTTAGAGTGGCCTATAAAACAATCAGGTGTCATCTTTCTAAATCCCCTCACTGTGTGTTCAATTTGTTTGACAATTCAACAAAGGAGAACAGTTCTCTGTTTTGGAACTAGTAATCTTAGTTAAAGTCTGCAACATATATCCGAAGCTCAGCAAGTAGGAGAAGCAGTTATACAATGTGAAGAAGAGAAGAGGCCGAGGCTACCTCAACAAGGTACAGGTCCACAATCTATTCAATGAAGAAACAACTTTTTGTGGGTATTATTGATCTTCTGGATCAACAGAAATCACATTGGATATTCTACTGAGTTTATTGTGATTTATTGGGCTCATTCTCATTGCAGATGATAGACTTAAGTTCTATGAACCACACTACCCTGAACTACTTATTTTTGCCTACCCCGAGGATCTATAATTGTAATTTACAGTAGTCATCCCTGCGCTTGACATTATCCCTCAGATCTGATGACTGTGACATTATTGTAATATCGAACTGCAGTATTGATATCCGTATCACAGCAACTCAACACATCGGCATCTCAGTGAAGCAGTTATTACGATGGTATGGAGAACCTTGTTGAAGGTGTCATCACGGTTAGGTTGGGTCTCTGACAAGTTGGCATTACATATAGTTTCACTGCACTTGGATTTACATCTCTCCTATATAATTATGTGAAGATCAGTTTTGGATACTTGTCAAATCTATTTGGTTACAGTTCAAATCTTGGATAGCTTAATTCATGTGATCTTGTACTCTGTATCTTTCTCTGTTTGAAGAAGAGCAAGATCTAGTGCAGGAAGGATCATTTGAAGTCAAGCTCCATTCTTTGCAGATCCTTCTCTTATCATATATACCCTCAGTAGACCGACCAATATTGGCTCTAACAAAAGAAGAATTCATTGTTCTCTCTGAAATCAAGTATGGCCGTAAGGAACTTTAAAAACAAACTTTGAAAAGGCTTATGGGCTTGTAGTTTACTTCCTTTTTTTAGGATCTCGTTGAATACATTTACAGGTGGTTTTGAGGTAATGAGGTAATCCATATGTTACAAATGTATTAATTCCATCAAAGGTTATTGTATATACTCCATCTGTAACTTTTGGACTTTCTAAGACAATTCAAAATTCTTGGAAAAGGCTTGACCCTCTTCTCCCTGTTCTACGTATGGCCATCCTCTTCGCTTGGTATTACCAATGTTATCAGAACCGAACCGGTTCTGAAAAACTGGCCGGTCTGACCGGTTTGGAGGCAAAACCGGTCCGAACCGGCCCTCCGAACCGGAAATGACCGGTTCGGTACTGAACAGGCCGGTTCCGTCACTGAACCAGCCGGTTCCGTACCGGTCCGGTTCGGACCAGTTCACAAGCCTGGGCACTAAAAAAAAAAAAAAAATTTCATAATTTTTTTTTAATTTTTAAAATGTTTTTTCTAAATTATTATTTTTCCTAGTTAATAACGCTACCCTACCACCCCCTAAAGCTACTTAAATTTTAAACATTACTTAAATTTTAAACATTACCATGAAATGACCTAGGATGTTTGAGAGTGGTTCCGACCTCATTGGATTTCATATGGAGAAAGTAGAATTTTAGATCTCATTCAAAATCCAGCAGACTTATCAGTTTTTCAGGATTTCAGGATTGGGTTATTGCAATGTTTCCATCGAATTTTGTCATGTATTAGGGTATAGAACTCGTATTTAATCAAGAGCACCAATCCCTCTATGTACCTTGATGTTAGTGACATTGGTTGTCAAACTCCTCTATCATGACCCTACTAAAAATGTACCCATCACTCAAACAAAACCTTGACTATTGAAGATGATAGATAAATCTATGTTTAAATCAATGAATTAAGTATGAATTTGTGTAAAAAATATCTAATTTTTAATATATATATATATATATATATATATTTTAAAATATATATATATTTTTTAATAAAATAATATATAACGTATCGTATCCCAGAAGTATCCTGTTCCGGGGTCTCCGTACCTGTATCCGATTCTTCGAATCCCCGTATCCCCGTATCAGGTGACTTAGGGATTCTAATGATGATTGATGATTTGATCATATGTAGCTTGTAGTATTGTAGGCTATAGTATAATACTATGATCTAACATGTTATTTTGGACTATAAAGGCCTTTTAGACCCTGTTTCTTGATGTTTGTTACATTTTTTGTTCAGTGATGTTTTGCACTAAGTGCTATTTTGGCTATCTGCACCTATATAATGAAAACTTTTGCATATTTGTGTTTAAATGGTTTGGATTAATATGGATGTACATGAATATATCTGGTTTTTCTTTAAAATATGAATATTTTATGTGTTTTTGGTAAACCGGTTTTTTTTCCGGTTTTTTTCCGGTTCCGGTCCGGTTTCGACCGGTTCCCGGTCCACAAGGTTTTCCG
This sequence comes from Pinus albicaulis, assembly GCA_034641835.2. Taxonomy (NCBI): domain Eukaryota; kingdom Viridiplantae; phylum Streptophyta; class Pinopsida; order Pinales; family Pinaceae; genus Pinus; species Pinus albicaulis. The sequence continues at coordinate 240,112,223 of CM076579.1, read as the reverse complement.
GTTCGATAACCGGTTCGGTTCCGATAACATTGGGTATTACTATGGTTATACCATCTCAGTGATTGACCTTTGCCGTTCTCATCTCGGCTTACAATAACATGGTTGACCTCTTATGTAAGATGGCATCACAACTGTGTGTATGGAAGCTCAGTGACTTCATTTCAGTTCAATAATTTGTGCTTGTCATCAGCAGTGATATTATTCAGAATCTCTCATCAAGCATGGAAGGTCATCAATGACAGGAGCATTAACCATGGATCTTGTTCACAATCGAAGTTGTGAACAAGATGTGTAAGTTCTAGACAGTCTGATGAAAATAGATCTATTCCAGCACCTTGTCCTTGACATCTTGCACAAAGGACTCCTTACAGAAGTAGCTGTGTGACAAGTTTTTGGAGGTATACAACATAAAGGAATATCCTGGTTAGGAAGGTTTTTGGAAAATTGCTCATCTCAACAGATGATTTAAAATTGGATATCCTTGGTATAACAACACTATGTATTCCTCGTACAGTAGTTGATGTTATACTTCCTCAATTCAACGGAAGATGATGAAATTCAGAAGGCAAAGAAAAGTCCCTTGTCATAGTCAAATGAATACAAATGGCTGGATCATTCTTATGAAGTAGTTTCATCATCATGCACATGGCAGAAATCATTTAGCAGTCTCATCATTGAAAACTAAATGACTATCTGACGTATGGCCTTGGAGGGAGCCACAAATTATAACCAGGTCAAAGGGTGTTGATAGCTGATTATAATGTGATATCTGATGATTCTATCCTTGTTACTTAAGGGGCAACATAATTGACTGACTTTGGTGTATAGACCAGAGAATGAATAGCAGGGTGCAGATAGCTTGATGGATATTCTCCGAACAAGCATACTTTCCCAATGTTTAGAGGGAGCCATGAGACTTTATGAGATCCTCTCAGAAAAGAGGAAACTGAGATATTCCTTTAAAGAAAGGGTGGAAGTCAAAGATCTTTTTATTATTATTATTATTCAATACATTGGAGAGCCCCCTAGACTCATCATTATTGATTGAGTAAGCAACTCCCTATTGTCTTGGTAAGATCAAGATTATCTTTCTTCAGAAAGGACACTGGGTGCCATGAATAGACCCTACTATGAGGGCCGAGGAAGATCAACATGTGGAAAGCTGAGGGTTGATAAGTATATACATCTGTAATGTTGCTGTAAGGCTCCTATTGATCTAAGTTTCATTTTTAGAAAGTAGCTTGGCTCTATTCCCTATATAATGTTGAAATTTGGTTACCGGAGGACAGGTGGTTCCCTAAGGCTTTGATCTTTGGCCTAGGGAAAAGTGTCCAAAATAATTTAATTTTTCTCCTAAAGTGGCTTTATAAAGTTATAAAGTAAACTCTAATTTAAAAGTGACTTTAAGTGAAAAAGTTACTAAAGTCTAATTTTAAAGTGACTTTAATAAAGTTAATGTAAAATTAGAAAGGAAAAGTGACTTTGGAAATAAATGACTAAGTGGGTCTTTATTAAAGTGGGGTGAATTAAAAAATAGAAAGTGAGATTGAAAAAAGCATTTAATCTTAGCCCTAGATCTAAAGCTATTTCAGTGATTGGATTTGGGGATAACCCAAAAGTCACTTAGAGTTCTATTAAAGGAGGAAAAGGAGAGAAAAGGTCATTCATTTATTAATTCTTTCATGAGCAGATTGAGAGAAGGAGAAGGAGAAAGCTGAAGAGAATTTTCTAAGCAGTGAGAAGAAGGAGGGCAGCAACACTAACTTTTAGCAAATCCGTATAGCAGGGCAGAGCATGAAGTTCGAGGCAAGTGGGCACGAATTTCGAGGAGAGAAAACTGTAGATTTCGAGGGAGGTCGTACAACCATTCTAACATTGTTTTCGAGGCTGTTCGTACAATTTTGAAGGTTGTAATTTTTGTTGTAATTTTTCTGTTTTGTGGGCACAAAAATCGAGGTGGAGTTTGGCACGATTTTCGAGATAAGTTCTGTTTCGAAGTTGCTGTAATTTTTTTTGCTGTGTAAATTTCTGCATCACTGTAAAAGCAATATTCAGAAAATAAAGAGAAGCTTTCGAACTATTTTTCCCCAAGAGTTATAGGGGGTTTTTCCAGGGTCATGTTGACCAAAAATCACTGTGTTAAAATGTTTTGTGTGGCTGTTTTAGTCTGCTGATTTTTATTTCTGCAATTTCCAGCACTGAAAATTTTCCAGAATTTGTGTTTTCAGAAAATATTTATTTTCCAGCTTGTTGAATGTAAGGCTATGGGAAAGGGCATTTAACTATTTGGAGAAATAAGGTGAAACTGAAAACCGGGGTGGGAAAATAGAAATTTCTACATATAAAGGGATTCTTGACTGAAGATTGAGCTTTGGGAGCTGTTGGGAGGCTTGGGGTACTTATTGAGCTATGAGCGACCCTAGGGTGAGTGGTTCATTGTCCCCAACAATTGCGAACATGTGTGTAGGGTGAATGGTTCAACTTCCCCTACGGGTGATGAGATATGCATAGGATGAGTGGTTCAACTTCTCTTATGGCATATGAGCAAGACGCGTGGTTCACCTTCTCCTGCGGATACCCCAGTGAGAGATGCATATAGGTATCTGTTGACATGTCGGTGGGACATGGTTCATCCTTTCCCCGCATGTAGGATGCTCATTCCCTACGATTGATGATTGACATGTCAGTGGGATGTGGTTCGTCCTTTCCCCACTTGTCGGATCCTTCCTACTATTGTTGGTTTGCATGCGTGTAGGAAGTGGTTCATCCTTTCCATACACTTGTGTTTTGCATGCATGTAGGAGGTGGTTCATCCTTTCCCTACACTCGGTGTTTTGCATGCGTGTAGAGGTGGTTCATCCTTTCCCTACATGTAGTTGTGATATGTGTTTCTGCATACGTGTAGGATGTGGTTCATCCTTTTCCTACTGTCGGTGTTTTTGCATGCGTATAGGATATGGTCCATTCTTTCCCTACATGTGATTGGGTTGTGTGTTTGTAGGATGTGGTTTCTCCTTTCCCTACATATGATTATGAGCAGGATGTTCGTTCCCTGCTAATGTTTCTGCATCATCCTACCCATGTAGTCCGGGACACATGGGAAGTACCTCTCATTTGGCCTATGAGTTGGGAAATGGTGATAGAGACCATAACACTTCCGATGGACGCATCGTGTACTACCGTACTCTCTATGCTAGGATGCATGGTGTTTATCTACTTGATCTGGGATCAATTGAGGTTCTACCTCCAGACTGACTTTTGTCAGTGGAGAGTGGCAAGGTCTTGTGACACACTCTCGATCAATTCATCTTTATTATTCACATCAGTGTTCAACAGAACAGAGTGGATCAGAGCAGAGATGCCAGAGACGGTTCATGATGATAGAGACGGTTCATGATGACAAAGATGGTTCATGGTAGCAGTTGGATTGGCAGGTGGAATTCTCCCTAGTTGAGAAGGAGTGTTAAAATTGGCAACTAGGGCCACATTCCACTTTGATCTCCTCAGTTGATGGAGAAAATAATTCCATTGTATTCCTCTTTTTGAGAGGACCAAAATCGATATAAAGATTGTCCAATTTGGATAAGGGAAAATATTTATTTATTCAAAAGAAATGCTATAAGTCATGATTTGGTTTAGGTGGGAAAAATTTGAAATTTGAATTTTACATTTCCCTCCAAAATTTCTTGTTTAAAGTGTATATAAGGAAACTCTCCATACCTCATTTCGACACATCATTTCGACACATCGATCATGAAGGATGTCTCTGCGAATTGGGTGCACTGTGGTCAGGATATCTCTAAGGCAACCTGGGTGTAAGTGTATTGTTTGGGTTCTGAATTTCGCAGGTCCAAGTTCAGTTTAGAACTGCGCTAGGGTTCAGGGCATCTTTGACGAGGGTTATGATTCAGTTGATATAGGGTTCTCTTTCAGCAAGCATACCGCAGTAAGGAGACTCCTTTACTGTTGAACCACAGGCTTAAAGACCACTATTCAGATGACTGAGCTGCTGTAACAAATCGCTAACATTATCTCCTAGCCATGTAGTGATTGCTGAAAGTATTTCAGATATCTTGAAGGAGGTCTGAACTTCAATATCCTTGCAACCACATTGTTTTGAAGGCCTTCTTGTATTGAAGCTAGGCTGAAGGTGCATGTCTTTGAAACCCAATCCAAAGTCCATCATGATGAAGCTCAATGATTTCTATATGGTCTCAGATCAGCTACTAGAGATTGCTAAGGACAGTTTATGAAGAATAAGGAGGGGCGCAGTTGAAAGAATGTGTGTTGAACTTTATCAGTTGTTGCCTTCAATCAGATCCATCAGTGATGTACAGGTGACCTACCCAGAGGATTGACTAGGTCTAAGAGCAGTGTTGTTGAAACTTTATATCGACAAGTTGTTCTGATCCCATCATTGTACTCACTCTCTCTGCTGAACACTTGATATTTGATAATAAGATGAATTGATCAATGGTTTTCTCCATCTTGGGGTTTTTCCCTGGCTTGAGCCATATCTTTGTGTTCCCTTGTCTTGGCTTGTCTTCTGCACGTTCATTCAATGTTCTTTCATTAGTTATTGTCATATGATGATGATTAATATGATTGCTAATGGTCTAATGGAATTGATAATGGGCTAATGAAGTAGCTAACTCAAGCAAAGAACATGTTAACTCAAAATTAACAAATAGTCCACCTCACAAAAGGTCTTGTCATAGCTCCTAAATCTTTTGTGATAGGATATGGTTATTATAAATAATAAGATGCATTGTGGCATCATGAAAGCATTAGAAACAAGAGCTCGTGACATCACCATAGGAAATCATGAAGGACATACAAAACAAAATCTATGGCAGTCAAATTTGAAGGATATAGCTCTTGGGAACCTCATTGGAAGGAAGAAGTCATCCAGGACAAGGCTCATCATACATCAAGTCAAAAAGGGAAACATTTGTCGGATAGGGATATGCAAGATCCTCAAGATTCTCTGATGGAATCCTCATCGAAGGATTCACCGATCTAGAGAGGAAGCAAGTGTTTTCATCGGGAACTCCAACTTGTGGAATGCATGGGATGATGGTATGATGACATAAGAGATGAAGCAGATCAAAGGGTTGGCGATCATTTCAATCAAGGAAGCTGCTGAAAGATTCCTAGATGACCTAAAGGTAAATGAGGTATGTATGCTTTTATTTAATATTGTAATGTCATGTCGTATGGGTGCAGGTAACATGGATCACTACTTCTATCTCGAGAAGCATGATCAAAGGGAAAAGGATCTCCTCCTCTGAAAGGATGTAGGAAGGCATGGATCACACTAAATGAAATCAACATAATATGTCCTCATATGAAATATGAGGTGGTTGACTACAATTAAGGAACTCTGACTGGAAGCTCCTGGGAATGGAATGTGTGAAGAAAGAAAGGAAGAGATCATGAGATATGCAACCATGGTAAAGGCAATCAACATCCAAAAAAGACCAAGAAGATTTGACTAGGAAATCTCCTGGAAAGATATGAAGACTTTGATGGAAGTCTGAAAAATATGGAGACCCTTGACAACATATATCTTTGGGAGATGTGTCAACATGTATGCTGGATGCTGATACCTAGAGGAAGATGTCATGATGAAAGACTATCACAAAGTTAATTTTGATTTAAAAGTTCTTATTTTTGAACAAATATCTGGATGGGCTTATGCAGGTCTGCTAAAGGGAAGAACCACGGATGACTTCCAAGACGACCACATAGAAGGATGTAAGATCCTTCCGAAAATATGGCATGAAGCAAGACCAGATGTAGACCGATGGATCACTTTCTATTGAAAGGAACAATGACATGACTGGCTCATGGATGAAAGTGATGGATGGTCTGTGCCCTATGAAGAAGTCCCAAAAGATGAAGACTCCATAACAAAGAAGAAATTCATGATATTGAAGGAAGGAGTTCTTTAAAGTAGTTGGTTGTCCCATTATCTCCACCTCAGGAGTTGCTGTAGGTCCTTGATTAAGAGAGAGCCTGGAAACACGTTTCTTACTTGGAAATTCATAAGCTAAGAGGGAGCTTAGGTACATTCCTTTTATAGGAATGAGTACATTCCTTTATTGGAATATGTCCTCCTAAATTGAGAGGGAGAGATGGACACTACATTCTTGTCTTCACTTGAGAAGAGAAAATGAAGGATTGGGTAATTATTTGGCATCCAATACTCTTTTAGGATGAGATAGGGCATCCAAGATAAGAGTAGTCGTAGAGGACCAATATTTTTTGAGGACTGGGAATCCAAGATAAGAATAGTCTTGGTGGAACACACCCTAAGAACCCGAGTAGAGTATGTTCGAGGAGAGACAATGATTAAGGTGTCTGTAAATCATTGGTCTCGACAACATTGAGCTTAGATATCGTGGAGAGATATAGCTGTTAGTCAAGGCCTTGCTATATGACAATGTTGGTTGATATGATGTTATATAGATGGGTTACCAATTCAATTTTTCTTATGAGAAATTCTTCAAATTGAGAATGACAAAGTACCATTATGAATACCTCCCTAGTTAAGAGGGGGTGTTGTAAAATGTAACTAGGTTGGATCTTCATAATGACAGAGATCTCAGGCTCCACATCCCACATCCTGCTCGGACCCTTTTTATACTTTGGTTCAACATGTGATAGAAGACGGAGGTTGGAATGAACGTACACAAGATCCTCAGCCTTTGCCGCTCCCAGCCTATTTCGCTTCACTGAATGGATGAAGCCATATGTACTCCAATTCCTCTCAGCTGATGAGGAACTAGCGACCTGTGATAACAACCTGGTGGCTAAAGTGGAGAGATGAATGCTATCCCCACCATGGAAGCCCCACCAAGTAATAGGATCAAGATGTCCTCGATCATCCATAGCTACTGGATCTGAAAAGCTACCAGTAGATTGTACAAAACCTCCAAATTCTTGGCGTACTTCCATTGCAACTCCCATATCTCTATATATTTTCCTTAACGCTGTCTTGTATCCTTGTACCACTTCAGAATCCTTGTTTGGCGCTGTTCTACCAGGTAAAGACAAAATTTTGGAATGGTAATATTTAGGGTGCAATGCATAGGCCAAAAGGTGTAATGGTGTGGTCATTTTGTTCCACCTTTCTGTAACTATGTCCTTCACTAAATAATAAAATGTTTCATAAGGGTCATTTTCACTTGCCCTGATAATTTCCCTTATCCTCTCCAACATACTATCAATGTTTTCATAAACCTCCCCCAAACAAGGTGTATCTGTGTCAAATGCCCTGATCAATGTCAAGATTGGTTCAGTAAACCGCAAAAGGTATTGGACCTTGTCCCACCATGCATCATCAAGAATGATGGCCTTGATTTTTTGCCCTCTATCAGAGGTGGAAGTCCTCCATGATTCCCAAAGAGGGTCAATGACCATTGCTTGTAATGCTTGTCTCACCTCTACAAGTCTCTTTATCACAAGAGTGTGGGAGGCAAAACGAGTTTCAGCAACCTACAAGTCTCAAAAAGTCAAATTTCAAATGAGAAATCATATATGAATTAAATTTGTAATTAAAATTAATAATTTCAAATACAAATAATATTTATTTAAAAAAAATACCTTCAGTAGCTCCAACTTTGCAAAACCTCGATATATGGCTTGAGACATTGAATGGTTGGTTATGAACATTTGGATTTCCTTTGCTGCTACATAAATTTCATCAATCCATTCAATCTCACCAATCTTGGCAAGCATAATGTTCAATGAATGTACTGCACATGGAGTCCAAAAGATGTGATCATATTGACCCTCCACAATCAAGCCTGCAGCTTTACAAACCTGTGCATTGTCCGTAATGACTTGAACAACATTATGTGCCCCCACAGTTTCTATTGCATCAATAAGAATTGTGGATATGAAAGATGCATCTTTCTCTATTCCACTGCAATCAACAGCCTTCAAAAACATTGCCCCTTGGGGGCATACTGCAACAACATTAATTAATGGACGGTTTCTTTGGTCTCTCCATCCATCAGAAATGATGGACACCCCTGTTTCTGCCCATGTATCCCGGATGGCTTGTAGTTGTCTATCCACGGATTGTTTCTCTGATGCCAACAAAGTAGTGCGGACCTTTTCATATCCAGGGCTTTTGTACCCTTTTGGCGCTTCATTAATAGCCTTAATCATTTGTTGCCAATAAGGGGAACGCACCAAATTGAATGCGAGCCCATTTGCATAGATGCAACGAGCTACATGTTCATCAGCTGTGTCTCTACCTTGATTATTGAAAGCTGCTTTAAGAGGGCCTAGAGTGGGCCTTTTATTAGTTGTTGCAGCAGGGCTAGATAGCAATGGAGGCCTAGTTATAGAGCTTTGCACAGGGTGTTTTCCCTTAGCAAGCTTCCTATCAGCAACTTCTTGTAAAGATGAATAGAATTTCATTTTTCCAGGACTCAAACCTGTGCCAGGTTTTCCATTTGCATTTTTTGGCCTGGTGCATAGTTGCACCCCTGTGTTAGTTTGACCTGTGAGATGGGCCTTCACTCTAGTATATGAGCCATTTTTTATATCTTGGCATTCATTGCACTTCCATTTATACGACCCACCTTCCATTTATATCTTGGCTTTTCTGGGTTTGGTGAGTAGAGGTGGATTCCCGAGTTTCAGCTTTTTGCGAGTAGGGGAGCAACCCCAAATACTCATTTTGGTTCTAGCAGTAGCAACATCATAGTAGTTCTCCGACAGCTTGGACGCAGATCAGAGAGCAGCCATTTCTTTGTCATTCTGAGAGCTTTTCTTCACTTGCCTGGTGCAAGTCTAGGTGCCATCACTCTGATCACCTATTGTACTCATTTCTATTCTCAATATATTAAAATGGCTTAGCTTTCTCTCTATATATTTCTGAGTATCTGTTACATATTCTACATATGCTATTGTATGCTTGCACTACTGTTATTTCTCTCTTTGAGCATTCCAGATAGTATGCCACTTGGTGTGTTTTTCCCATACTCTTAGACAGAGTCTGGAAAGGGCCAGGTGGCCTCCAGATCTCACCCTCTTTTCAGAGGTGACATATCTGGTAAACGCCCTCCCAGTCCATCTCTGGTTGGAGTTTGCTTGTGTTTGAGAGATATCCCTAAAAAGGGATATTACAGTGGTATCAGAGCATAGATCTGGCTCAACCTGTGGAGCTATTTGTCTATGACACCGGGGGAGAAACCCTACATTTGCTACAGAGGTAGGAAGTACAGAGATATTGAGCGTAGGTTGGAGAACACACCTGCGGAGAGGGTGATTGCGTTCGGGTGGTGGACGCAGAACAGGAGGAGCTTGTGATAGACGCAGAACAGGAGGGGCCTGTGGTAGACGCAGAGCAGGGAGAGCCAATGGCAGATGATAGTGATGCAAAACAGTTTGGGGAAGCACTCCTCAAATCGATGCAGGATCTGGCGAGGCAGATCGAGACGATGGGTCTGAGATTCACTGCTATGGAGGCTAGACAGCGTGAAACCCCAAGGGGTTTCCAGGTTGGTGAGGGGTCGGGCACATCCCACCATTTGCAGGAGCAGGTTGCCACTCCGCACCAGGCATCACATGCTTCCACTCGTTCCACTATGCCCACTTTTCTGGGTGTAGACACTGGGGCAGGAGCATAGCAGGAGCCAGAGCCTGGCCACATGGGTGATTATTTTGCTGAGTACCAGGCATATGGGTAGGAGTTCAGGGATGCCCTTTCATTCAGACACTTTGTTTAGCTCCAGCGGGACAACAGTTCTCGCGACCATCACAGAGGGCACCGACATTATCATGACAGAGACACCTAGCGTACAGCGAGCTGATTCCATTTGCCTACGTTTGATGGTTCATCAAATAGTTCGGCAAAGTCTTGGGTGGAGAAGCTGGACATATATTTTCAGCTCAACCAGATGGCAGAGACGGAGGCCATCAAGGTGGCCACACTGCATTTGGATGGCGAGGCTCAGGACTGGTGGTTCCATGGGATGGTTACACTTGGGCATTCCACAGTGACTACCTATGCCGAGTTCACTCGAAGGTTGATAGAGAGGTTTGACCGGAGGGATTCGGAGGAGCACTTTGTTGAGCTGATGAGGCTCAAACAGACCGGGAGCCTGGAGACGTATATTGCAGATTTCCTGAGGATTTCAGTGATGGTGCCAGATCTATCCGCAGCACGGATGATCTACATGTTTGTTGAGGGGTTAGTAGAGCCACTTTGGGGTCTAGTCAGATCCACTAGACCAGCCACACTCCAGGATGCCATTGGCAGGACCCGGGATTTGCAGGATGCCTTACCCAGGACCAGGACACCTTACCCCCAGAGATAGGCTTTCCAGCCAAAGGGGAAGGATGTGAGGATTCCGCCTCCGAAGGGGAATCAGGGTAGGGTACAACTAGATGATGATGCCAGGAGGGAGTTGAAGAAGAAGAGGTTGTGCTTTACCTGTTAGGAGCCCTGGGCGCCAGGACACAGATGTGCTGTTGGCAAAGCACATTTTATTGAAGTCTTCTCCGAGAGTAGCGGGGAAGAGGATGAGGATGATGATGTGGAGGCAGGAGGCAGTCATGCAGCGCAGGAGCCTTTGCCACCTCCACCGCCAGGAGTAGGAGGTGCGACCTTTTCACCTACTGGTGGGACCCTTGCAGCGTTGCGAGGAGTTCCCAAGTACCTGACTCTGCGCGTACGTGGGACAGTACGTGGGCAGCGAGTATCAGTACTGGTGGACAGTGGGGCAACCCACAACTTCATCGATGCACAGATGGTAGAGCGGAGAGGCATACAGACAGAGAGCTTCGATGGGTTTTCAGTCTTGGTCCCAGGAGATCAGGCTATGCAGTGTGCCCGATATGTTTCGGAGTTGTCAGTGACGATGGGCACCTACACATTGACTGACCACTTTTTCGTGGTCAACATGCCGGACACCAACATAATATTGGGTGTACAGTGGCTTATCACTCTAGGGAAGGTCACCACGGATTGGAAGGCCTTGGAGTTGGAGTGGGGTGATGAGAAAACCGGGAGGCATGAGAAGATACAAGGTCAGCACACATATCCGTCCCAGACTGTTTCAGCTCACCGAATGGAGGCAGACTTCCGAAAGGGAGACATAGAGTGGGCAGTAGAGTTGCGTGCATCAGAGGCAGGGACTACAGGGCAGACAATGCATCCGGAGATACAGTTCGTCCTTGACAGGTATGCCACGGTGTTTGGGGAGATTCCGCCAGGACAGCCACCGGATCGGGGGTTTGAGCACACTATAAAGCTAGAGCAGGGCATACAGGCCTTTATTACCACCCCCTATAGGCATCCGAAGGCCTATCGGGATGAGATTGAGCGGGCCATCCAGGAGTTGCTGGCTCTTGGACACATTCGACCGAGCCCTAGTCCTTTTGCTTCTTCTGTGGTATTGGTGAAGAAGAAGGACGACACATTGAGGATGTGCATTGATTACAGGGCCCTGAACAAAACGACCCTAAGAACAGGTACCCTATAACGAGGATTGATGAGCTAATGGATGAGTTGAGGGGAGCACAGCTCTTCTCAAAGATTGATTTGAGATTCGGGTACCATCAGATTCGCGTGAGGGAGCAGGACATTCCCAAGACTGCTTTCAGGTGTCATTATGGCCACTTCGAGTTCTTGGTAATGCCCTTTGGGCTAACCAATGCACCAGCTACCAATTAGTCGTGCATGAACCACATCTTCCGCAGTCACTTGAGGAAGTTTGTGTTGGTCTTCTTTGATGATGTCCTTATATACAACAAAACTTGGGAGGAGTATCTTCAACATCTAGAGACAGTACTGCATATTTTGGAGGAGCAGCAGTTCTATGCTAAGCTCTCCAAATGTGAGTTTGGGTTGATGGAGATGTTGTACTTGGGACACATCATAGGGGTGGACGGAGTGAGAGTCCATGAGGAGAAGATCAGGGCCATCAGAGATTGGCCGGAGCCGAGAAACGTGACGGAGCTTCGAGGATTTATTGGTATCTGTACTTATTACATGAAGTTCGTCAAGAGTTTCTCTCAGCTCGCTGCACCCCTGACAGATCTGATGAAGAAAGGGGCATTTAGTTGGACAGATATAGCGCAACGAGCCTTTGACAGGCTCAAGGAGGTTATGAGCAGCTGCCCAGTGCTTGCGTTGCCAGATTTTACGCAGCCTTTTGTTTTGGAGTGTGATGCGTTGGGAGAGGGGATCAACGCATTGTTGATATAGGGAGGCCACCCTATAGCCTATGAGAGTCGGAAGCTCCTTCCTCATGAGCGGTTGTATGCTATATACGACAAGGAGATGCTGGCCATTATGCGTGCATTGGCCAAATTTCGGCAGTACCTGGTGGGTAAGAGGCTCAGGGTGAGGACTGATCACAACAACCTTAGGTTCTTTTTGGAGCAGAAGCAGCTACAGGAGAGGCAGCAGAAGTGGATCAACAAGATCTAGGCTTATGACTTTGACATTGAGTATGTCAAGGGGAAGAACAACGTGGTAGCTGATGCACTTTCACGCAAACCAGCCACGTTGTCTTTGATGAGTTTGGATACAGATTGGAGGCTCGACTTTTGGTGGAGTACTCCAAGGATAGGTTTGCTTGTGAGGTTCTGTATGGTCAGGTGACAGATGATAGATACAGGGTGATAGATGAGATCATCTACTATAGAGATAGGATCTTCTTGACTGAGGGCTCTCAGCTCAAGAAGAAGATACTTCAGGCATCACATGACTCACCATTGTCTGGTCATCAGGGGTTTACCAAAACCTACAGGGCCATCAGAGAGAGGTTCTCATGGAAGGGCCTCAAGGAGGACGTGCTCCAGCATATCAGGGAGTGCGAGATTTGCCAGAGAAACAAGGGAGAGATGAGCCATCCAACAGGTTTGTTGCAGCCTCTTCCCATTCCGGAGGGGAAATGGGAGAGCATTTCGATGGACTTCATCACAGGGTTGCCCATGGTGCAGGGCAAGGACTGTATATTTGTCGTCGTTGATCGACTGACGAAGTACGCTCATTTTTTCGCCATACCGCACACTATACAACAGCATAGGTGGTAGAGCTATTCTTCAGAGAGATTTTCAGGTTACATGGTCTTCCCAAGACCATTATCAGTGACAGGGACAACCGCTTTATGGGCGGATTCTAGCAGGAGCTTTTCTGGTTGGTGGGGACAGAGTTGACACCGAGCACCAGCTACCACCCACAGATAGACGGGTAGACAGAGATAGTTAACAAGTGGCTGGAGGGCTACTGGTGTAACTCTGTTAGTGGGCAGCAGAGAGCATGGCTAAAGTGGCTGCATCTAGGGGAGTACTGCTACAACAACACACATCACATATCCATTGGTATGTCTCCGTTCTATGCCTTATATGGATATCATTCTTTATCTTTTGCTTATGTGATGTTTGGTGCTAGCAAGGCTCCGAGAGCCAAAGATTGGATCCAAGAGAGCCAGGACATTCTCCGAGCTCTCAAGGATAACATGGCTACAACGCAAAATCAGCAGAAGCTGTATGCTGACAGGGGTCGGGTGGAGAGACAGTTTGAGGTAGAGGACTTGGTCTACCTACGTTTGCAGCCATACCGACAGTAGTCACGGAAGCAGAAGGGAGCTGAGAAGCCCAAGCCACATTTTTATGGACCATACAGGGTGATACGCAGGGTTGGACAGGTTGCTTATGAGTTGGAGCTGCCCCAAGGCAGCAAGATTCATAACATTTTTCACGTATCATGCCTGAAGAAGGCATTGGGGCAGCAGGTGACAGTGACAGATGAGCTACCGCCTACGGATGATGAGGGGCATTTGGTGTTGCAGCCAGAGGCCATTATTGATACTAGGGAGAGGCAGCTGCGGAACAGGACAATCCGGGAATTCTTAGTGAGATGGAAGAATTTGCCGGATGAGGATGCCACTTGGGAGAGTGAGAAAATCTTGCAACATCCATCACTACAGTTGCTTGGGGTCAAGCAACATTTTGCCGGGGGAGACTGTAATATTCTCAATTAGCGATGACTAATTGGAAATATTAATTTTGATCAATTTTGCCTACTATAGTTAAATTATAAATAAAAGTGAGTAGAGGGGGACATAACTCACTCTAAACATAAAGTCACTCCCTAGTAGACACAACGTTGTAACTTAAGTGGGCCAAGGGGGGCAAAGAGACCACGTGGAGAGGGGGCCCACTAGAGCACGTGGAGGGACTGTGCAGGTTGAGTTGGCAGCATGGGGCCAAGAGAGGCTACGTTGGAGATGACGGGCCTAGGGTTTGAGAGAGAGGCCAACGTTATAAAAGGAGGAGAGCCTCCTCATTTTGGTCATTTGACGTTTATGATATTGAGCTGGTCACTTCGACTTCTTGAGCACGCTGTTTGTTTAGCTAGTCTGTAGCACTGTTTAGTGCACTGAGTGTCTCCGTTCGGAGATATCACCCTCAGCCTCGGGGGACTTCGAGTGCCTGCTCGGGTGAGGTAGTCCCATTAGTGTTTTTGCAGGAGGATCGAGTTGAGGCTTGGTGGTGGAGCTTGGCATCTAGTGACTGCGCAGTCTTGAGAGGGAGGACGCAGTCCATTTCTTGGGAGCTCCGGATTGGGTTTCTTTTGGAGGTTTCGAGCTTTGAGATTGAGCAAGGGGCTAGCCCTTGCATATTGGAGGATTTTGGCAGAGTTTGAGGCAGTATTTTGGTGGATTCCCTTCAGTGTCAACGTAGAGCCTTTGAGGATAGCGTAGATCCTCAAGGGGGTGATTTTCGGGGGTTGGTTATTTTAGAAACGCTCTCTGGGCTTTTCTGGGTTTGGTGAGTAGAGGTGGATTCCCGAGTTTCAGCTTTTCCGAGTAGGGGAGTAGCCCCAAATACTGATTTTGGTTCCAGCAATAGCAGCAACACAACAGTTCTCCGGCAGCTTGGACGCAGATCAGAGAGCAGCCATTTCTTTGTCATTCTGAGAGCTTTTCTTCACTTGCCTGGTGCAAGTCTAGGTGCCATCACTCTGATCACCTATTATACTCATTTCTATTCTCAATATAATAAAATGGCTTAGCTTTCTCTCTAGATATTTCTGAGTATCTGTTACATATTCCACATATGCTATTGTATGTTTGCACTACTGTTATTTCTCTCTTTGAGCATTCCAGATAGTATACCACTTGGTGTGTTTTTCCCATTCTCTTAGACAGAGTCTGAAAAGGGCCAGGTAGCTTCTAGATCTCACCCTCTTTTCAGAGGTGACATATTTGGTAAACGCCCACCCAGTCCATCTCTGGTTGGAGTTTGCTTGTGTTTGAGAGATATCCCTGAAAAGGGATATTACAGTGCCCTCACCGCTCTTATGACTACCCACATCATCACTGCTTGATTCATTATCATTTTTGCTGCTTTCTGTTTCATCTTTGCCTCATTCACATCATTTTTATCTTCCTCATCTGCACTGCTTTGTGTTTCATCATTATCTGCCTCTTTGTCATCTTGGCTCTTTGTTCCATTGTTATCATCATCTCCATCATCATTATCATTGCCCTTTACCTTGCTACTTTCTTCATTTGTATCCTCACTGACCTCAGGGCCCTTATCAACACTGTTTGATTCCTCATTTGCATGAGCCCCCTTCACTGCCACTTCTTCACTGCCTTCTTGCTATTTGCCTCTCTATGCTCTTTAATGCTATCATCAGCCTTACTGCTATTACTGTTTGATTCTTCATGATTATCTCCTTCATTGGTTGATGCATTGTGAGAGGGTGATGAAGGAGTAGAGATAGGAGCTGAGAAGATGAGGGTATATGTATTTTAGGCATGAGTGAGAGGCAAAGCCTAATGACAACCTCAACTGCTATGTCAAACTTTGTTTTGCCAACCTTGCACTGGTGACAATTTGAGGTGGAGGAGGGCATGTAATGTCAACCTGTTTGTAATGTAGGGGATTGAGTATTGTGTCAAGCCTTGATGGTGAAAAACTTTAAACTAGTGTAGCCACCTTAATTTCACCTCCTGTCTAGACTGATATTTTTTATGGGCAGAGGAATGACAAACAGTGTTTTTAAGCATGAAATACCTAGGGTTTTCTCTTAGGGATCCACCTCCTTTAATCAAATGATGACAAAATTGCTTGAAAAAGGGCTAATGACCTGTACCTATCCTTAACAATGCTTGAAAGACCCTTGGAGGCAGCTTGAAGAAGCGTTGAGGTGAAGTTTGCTTGGAGGGCCCTCCTGGCCAAGCGCGCAGTGCCTGCTCGGGCCTTTCGGGCGAGTCAGTTAAAGGGACACGCCTTGTTCCAGGTGCGCAGTGCCAGAGTTATTTGCTGGGCCTGTCGGGCCAAAATGGGCAAGGGCGCAGTTCCTGTCTCCAGGCGCGCAACGCTTTGAAAAAATGCAAGGGAGAAATGGCCAGGGGCACAGCGCTCGACTCCAGGCGCACAACACCTCAACACTTAGCCAATTTTAACCTGAAAAATTAACAGTTTCTTTTCCTTGACTACTCTAATGATTTTGCAAGGGCACAAAGGTTCAAATGGACTACAAAATGACTTGTAATAGGTTTGGGTATCAGTTTAAGCTTTGTAAACCCACTTTCAAATGTCTGCAAGTCTTTTTGCCCTTTTCACTGATGATCTTTTAGGGCCTTTGCCCTGTAAGTGACTGAAGAGATAAAACTTACCTTCCCTTTGATCTTAGAGCCTGCACATGTTTATTTTGACCATTTTGTGATGATTTCACAAAGAAACATTCTCAGACCTTCTGTGGTTTCCATTATGCAATTCAACTCAATCTTTCACCTTTTCTCACTGATAGTTTGCTGAGTCATTGATTTTTTACACTATTTGCTTTGCAAGTGATTAAGATGATGAATTCTGACTTTTCTTTAGATCAAGGAAGCATGACATGTTTGTTTTAACATAGCAACAGCTCAGAAACCTTCCCGTGTTCCTTGAGGCATGACAAACTGATCTTGACACCTTTGTGATGATTGCACAGTGACATCTTTTAAAACCCTGTATGATTGACCCCATGAACCTCAGCCTTTTTCACCTTGGCTGACAGTTTGCTGAAGACATGGAATCTGTGTTTCCTTTTGATCCTGGAGATCTTACATGTTCATCTTGACACAACAGCAACCTTAAAACCTTTTCTGCTTCTACCTATTGCTCAATTTATCCTTTGATCATTTAGGCAAGATGAACTTATTTTGGCAAGTTTGGGATTTGGTCAAATAATGGCATCTTCAGAATCTTTCGTTTGCTTTCACCATGGGGTTTAACATCATCACTTCACCTTCTATGGTCACTTTCCAAAAACCCTAGGAGTCTGAACTGCTTCAAGACAATTTTTAGTGTTGTCTTCTAAGTTCTCTATAGCCCTTTCAAGTTCATTCACTTCTGTCCAACTTACCTCACCTTCTTACCATATCTCATCAAACATCTCTGATAGAGTTTTCTTCATGTTTGGTCTTTGGTGTACCTCCTCCATGGTTATTTTTGCATTTGATCCCTGCTTGGCACATTGCTGAACCATCAAGCTCAAGAAACCCTAATTGACCTAATGGGGGGTTCTTTGACTTGGTCTTTGATTGAAAATTGGTTTGGAGTCTTTAAGTGTGAAAACAAAGTATTAAAAAAGTGATGTATTAAAGTTCCAAAATCCAATGTACTTGATTTATTTAAAGAGCCTACAGAGATAGTTTTGAGAGCATCAATGCTTGAGGAACCTGGTGAACATGGGAAGGGGTAGGCTATAGGTGACCCTAGATGTAAAGTGGGGTTATGGGCAAGGGAAAAACAAAGTGATGAGGTCATAGATAGGACAGAGGATGGCGATGAGTGACATAAGCCCATAAGGAGTCCTTTAGGAGTGGTAGGGTGACCATGGAATGGCAAAATGGTAGAATAGTGAAAATTTTTCTATGAGGATAATGAAGGCAGTGAGATTTCTAAAACTCACAGTATTCAGGGAATTTTGTTTTTAGAAATCTAGAACCAATATTTAGTCATTTTCAGATGGTAAAAATTATTGATGACTAACACCACAAAGACAGATTTTTGGTTGTACATCTCTGAGTTTTTCGGATGGGCATAACAGTCAATAGTTCAGACTATCCTATGAAATCTCAGGCTAATATTAGAGGTACTTTGGCAACCTCAGTTCGGTGGACTTACAACAATGATCTCGACATACCTAGTGCAGATCACAGCTGAATAGTGGCTCAGTAAAATGATGCCATTTTAAATGATTTGATGATCTATATGCTCGGTAAAATTGCAATGGTATAGTAGCTTGGTGATGTGCTAATATGATCTCAGGTGCAATAGTATATATGTAGTTCGTTGAAGACGTGATCTCAGTGTGAGGAAGATCAAAGTGGAAGAGAATCAAAAAAGAAGGTTGACTGTGTCTTGGTCTTGGAGTGGCGAAATAGGTCAAGGGCCTTGGTCTTGGTATCTGTCAATTGGAATCTCTATAAGAAGAATTTGTGCGGGTTTGCCTTTCAAAGGGTGAGAGGCTTTGGCCTTGGCTCATAGCCTACATGTTGTGTCTCTTGTCTATTTATGTTTATGTATTGGTTACTGTTTGATGAAGAACACTAATAAATTAAGAACTAGAAGATCCTGATCTAAAGAAGTAAAAAGCAATCACAAACAATCACTAATCAAAGAGAAATAATCTAAAGCTAATGCCCTAGATTTCTCAACAGTTCCTTTATCTTCTACTTGGACTTATCTCTGAAGACTTCAATACTTCTTCTTGAGTAAGTTCAAGTTGTTCTAACTTGTCATTCAGTGAATTCTTGCCACTTCTAAGCTTCTTTATTTGTGTAAGAAGGGCTTGGTTATGATTCCTTAGACATAAAATCTCTTTGCTTTCTGGATTATTGACTTTATTCTTATGATCTTTCTCATCTTTTAAATTTTTGATTTATTCTAATAATTTGCGATTAAGGTCTTTTAAGTGCAATTTTTTTCTTCTTTCTTTGATAGATTCTCGTTGAATTTCTTCTCGAGACATTCTGCTTCGTCTTCTGACTTCTTCTTTGTAGTTTTGGAATTCTTGAGTTTTTCAAGTATTTTTTGACGATGATTTCTTAGACGCCAAATTTCGTTGTTACCTTTTGTTGATTCTTTATAAAAATGATCTTTGAGAGCTTTATATTTCTTTTCTGATGCTTCGTTCTTTTTGTTGTAGTTCTGCGAGTTCCTCCTTTAGTCTCTTCATTTGCATATGTTCATTATCTTGATGTTCTTCTGTACCAAATAATCTTCCACACGCTGGACAACTTAATTTGCAATTTTTTTGAATATATGTATATCCATTTTGTTTAGACATAATGGACATTTAGTCCAAAATGTTGACTTGTTGGTTGAACTCATCTTTCCTTGTAACTTTATAACTTCGTACTTAACTACTTAAAAAAATATCCTTTGAATTGAATTTTTTCCTTTGTATTCCTTGTTTTCACAACTACTTTTTTTTCTTTTTTTTTAAATAATATATATATTTTTAAATAGTATATATATATACTATGATATGTGGCAGCAAGGGACAAGGTAACACGATGCAGAGACCTTGCAGGACAACAGAATTGTCTTGAGCGAGAGGCGACAGAGGAAGCACGGGGCACAAGGTTTCGGGGGTTGCAGAAGTTTGTCGGTTGTTTTGTATGATCGGATCGTGGGTGACAAAGGGGTGTAGGATGGCTGAGAGCATGACAAAGGACTCAGAAACAATGATTAGCAGTAGAGGGATAAGAGTTTGGATGCGTTGGTAGAGCGGACAACAACGTCAACATTGAAACGATGAGAGGGTTCCCTTGAGATTTAACTGTCGGAACAGGGAGCAAGATGGCAGCAGGCATGGGAATAGCGATGGGCTTCGACGTGCAGAATCAGGGTTGTGTTTAGCTAAGAGGTGGTCTGCGGTCGTGGCGTAGATGACAGCTACAGTGTGCGGTTGGTGGCTGTGGTGGCCCTGGCAAGTCGTTTTTTTATTTTTTATTTTAATAAATATATATTGTTAATTTTTTTTATATAATCTTTTGTTTTATTTTTTATTTTTAAAAATATTTTCTTTCCTAATTTTATATATATATAATTTTTATAATATATTTATGTTGTTTTTTTTCACCTTTTTTTGTACTTTTTTTTAAGAAATGGCTAAGGGCCTATGACAAAATAGCGATGGAGAAACTCCATCCGCTCTGGCTAAAAGCCTTGATCGAAACGACAAGGAACTTGACGATTACTTGATGGCCACAAGCTAAGTTATCAGACAACGTGGCTTTAATACCACTGTAACGAACAAAGTTCGTATACTTACAATAATATTCAGAATACTTTGAAGACAAGTACATCCATTGTAGGACAAGTAATTGTATATTGAATATTGTATAGAAGAATTGATGAGATGATTACAAGTGAGGGTGAGGGTCTGCTTATATACCCTAGGCAGATACCTCTTCACCAATGGTCATGACCTTAGGGACATACCTCTTCATTACTAACTAACTAACTAACTATTAATTACTTTTATTATTATTATATTTATATTAACATTTATTATTTTAATATGAATTATATTCATGACACATTATTGTGCTTGTTATTATTATTTATATTTACATTATTTTTATATATATTATATTCATAACATTGCCTTCCTCTTCAGAAAAGAATTTTCCTCAAAGCTTATTAATGAAAAGGCTTGATATCTTTTTCTGTCTCCTAATGTCTCTTCCTCTCCTCAACTTGTGGAACTATCATCTTCGATGATACAAGACAATATGAACTTTTGAGTGTGGTACAAAATTGTTGCACAATAAAATGATCTAGCTATCCCAAATTAATCTTCTGTAGAATCTTTTGGTTAGTGGAAACTTGAGAGGAATTGTTATCACAACACTGGATTATGGTGGCATCGATATGCTTTGGAATATGAGTCACTTGTTTTTGGTCTAAGTGATATGGATTTGCAGACTGGCAGAGATGTATGCTTTTATGATTTGGGTGTTGATAAGGAGTTCTTGTGATTTGATTTCTCCTTATGCTATTTGTGGTGGTTTCTTGATTTACTTGAGGTATCTGATTTCCTTCACCTACTGAAGTAGCTTGGTTAATCGCTAGATCTTCTCTTGAATTCTCTATCATTTGAATTGCAACATCTAGATATGTTTTTACTTCCATTGGTTTCTCATCATCTTGAGTTCTGATATTGACCAGATCGGTATTTTTAACTTTTTATTTTATAGTTTTTTTAATTATTTTTTTATTTTTTATTTTTATTTTATAGATATGCAAATAATAATTTTTTTAATATATATATATATATATATATATATATATATATTCTTTTTTTTGTTTTTATTTTTTATTTTCCAGATATCTTTGAACTTGTCTTTTATAGTTTGATTTTTTTTTTCTTTTATAATTGTTTTTCTTAATATATATATATATATATATATATATATATATATATATATATATATATAGGGCCAAAGGCTTGGCATGAAACCTGCAAAATGGACAAACTCCAAACTTTGTATAGTGAAACACTTCAATTGCGATGGCAACAAGGTTGACGAAGGGTTGATGTCCAAGGGTCGGATCAAACTGGTTCTCTGCAGCGGTTGAGTGGCTAGAGGGTTGAACACGTGTGATACCAATGTAATGAACATAGTTCATATATGCAACAAGTTATTCAAAGTATCTGGAATACATGAATGCCCATCTTGGGACAAATAATATATTTATATAAGAATGTTTGAATACAAGTTATATGAGATATGATATGATTACAATTGAGGACCCACTTATATACCTAGTTTGGCGCCCTTTCATGAACGGTCATGTCCTTAGAGACATGCTTTTTCTATACTAATCACTAATTAATAATTATTTTGATTTTTATTATTATTTATATTTACATACTATATATATAGATATCACATTTATAACATTGAATTATTGATCTTGTAAAATGCAAGCCCCTCTTTTGCAAAGAGAACGAGATGTGCTAGAATGTTGGGAATTTGTTATATTTTTTGGGCTCTTTTTGGTGTGTTTTGATGAATGGGTTTTTAGACAATTGTGATGTAATATTGTTTAAGCGATTAACGTGGTAATCTAATTCAGGTTAACAACTTAGGGTTTTGGATGCTATAGAATAGCTAGATATTGTATTTCACATACTGAAGTTAATATAATGAAGATGATAAAGGCGTGGCTCTAAGATTTGTTGGTTTTCCAAGTTAAGGGTTTCCATTGTAAATCTCCATGACTGCATGTGTGTCATTTTTTTTTTCTTGTGTTGTGCTGAAGAATTTGTATGCATTGTTTCATATCAAAAATTTGAAACTTACATTATTCTAGCAAGAACTCAATAATATGTTAGAGGCAAGAAAATACAATCATGTATGAGACAACAAAGGATTCAAGAGGGAGAAACTCCTCATAAAACTCTTTTTATGGGGCAGATAATACCCTTCTCATTGGGGCCTAAAAAACAAGTTCTGGCAATGTCTACCACATAACCAAAAATAAGAAGCATTAGAAGAATAAGCCACACATTAATAGGAGGAAACCCTTACACTTCACAAATGCTCGAAAAAAGATATATTCATTATGCTCCAAGGAGTGGAAACTCTAGTAATCTAGTAATCTACTTTAGCCATCTCCACTAATGTGCTTTCCTATGTCTAGAATAACATTGAAGTGAACTAAGTGTGTGGTAGTTGAAGTGCAATGAATAGGATGATGTCAACTGAATTTAACTAGACTGAAGTCAATATGAGATAACACTAAATATATTTGGAACTCACAATATATCCCTTGATGCATTACTAATTAGCTAGAAGTATAAAATGCATCTCCTCAAGTAGTGCATTTTCTTGTGCCTTGAGTAGCATCAAATTGCATTGAAAAAGAATGAGATAAAGTGCCCTAAAATGACCTCAAGTGAGGCGATCTCCTTGACTCAAAATAACTTAACATCATCCAAAGCTAATTATTAATTATCCTTTTCCAAGAATATTCCAGGAAAGAACTGCTGTTCATGGATACAATTATCCTTGTGATGCTAGGAATATTCCTTAGATGGTCTCGAAGTGGAGGCCCTACTTGGGAGAAGATATGATTCATTTCATTCCAAAAAATCCTTTGAGTGGAGCACACTTTTCCTAGTCATGTTACCATCTGTGGTATCTTGAAGAAAAATGGAGAGGCCACTCGTGTCAGAATCATCACCTATGGCAACTCGCCCAATCTAGCCAACATTATAGTCATATGAGTCAACATAAAAGTGCCACGTGTTGCTCTGTCAAATTGTGATGTGTCATTTGTCTAAATTAGCTGTCAAAACCATTTAAAGTTTTACAAGAGATTATATTATTCTCAAGTATCCGATTGCCAATATGGGATGATAAAAATGAATTTGACCCTACCTATTCCCACATGCATCAATGCACAAGTAAAACTGACGCCATCCTTGCATGTTGCTAGAAATAGGCTTGTTTGACTAATATGCCTCCAACGAATAAGAACATGTTTGTTTTTCCTTTCGAGACTCGCAGCCCCAATCTTTAAGGATAACAATTTCTGAGAACACCTCATATATTTTTGAAAACAGACTGTGTGTGGCTGAAAATAGTGTCTTCATACTTGCATGATAACAAAGAAATTCATTTGTCATCAGATCCAACATTGAAATCTTAGAATACCAATTGCGAAAAAGGGTAGTATCTTAGAATTGTGTGCATGTTGGACACAAACTATTAATAAACTCTGAATGGTCCTATAACCCATGAATCTAACATGAACCACCTCTGAATCTCAAGCTACAAACTGCAAATGGTATGTGAGTTTTCACTGATCTTTGACAAGAATGATCTTGAATTTGTTATATGAATGGTCCAGCGAAGGATTGCTCCCACTGAACTAGCCTAATGAATGAATTTGGATGTCACAACATGAATTGCATGGGTGCGATTTTGGGTGCTAACATAGCAATAGTTACAAAAGGTCTGACCCAGCCACGAATCATAACTTGACTTCTTTCTTCCTTTCCTTGGCTGCCAAAGGTAGGGGAGGGAGAGTGCCCATGGATTCTAGGTTAATAGAAAATTTTGGCCTCCATTACCCCTAGAGCTTTGTTTTTCACATTCCCTCATCTCTTCTATGTTGGTCTTGGACCTATTTTGCTCTCTTACATTTCATTCTACTCTCCTTTCCTTTTCTCTTTCTATTTAATTTGGAGGTGCGATAGGAACTTCCATACTTGATCTTGTGATGGTATGCTCTATCTAGTTCCTTTGATAATTTGGGCATTTTTGGAAAGTACTGTTAATTTATTTAAGTTATTATGTGCACACACATATGCTCTATTTAATTTTTTTCAGTGTTATTAGTCTAAACTCTTATTTAAAGTTAAGCCCAATTATTGAAAATAAATGCAATATTTTCAAGAAGACTTATAAAATGATGGTTGCTCTATATTTGACATTGAATTTCAGTTGACAGCTCTCGTAAATGCTTGATTTTTTTGTCAGTGGGTGTTAGTATGATGGATGAAAACTATGTTTTAGATGTTCTTGTTTTGATTTGTAGCTCTGTCCCAAATGTAGAATTCTAGTCAGGCTTGCTGCTTTTGTTGCATGTTGTCATTTTGTATCCTACCAGCCATGTTAACTCTTTTTTAGAATGTTATTTCATTAACTTATGTTTATTTATTTACTTCTTATATTTTTTCTTTTGGAATAGAGCACACTAGCATGCTATGCTTTTATATGACATAAGGTTATATTTAATTTTATTTTTATTGCATGGGATGTCTTGGAAACCTTTTAACAGATTGTTAGTCTTTTTGGAATGACAAATTATAGAAGCTGATATTGGCGGAAAATATATGGTGTACAATCGCTGGGGAAGAGTTGGTGTTAGGGGTCAAGATAAACTTTTTGGTCCTTTTTGGTCACGTGATCAAGCAATTTCAGAATTTGAATCAAAGTTCTTTGACAAAACCAAGAACCAATGGTGCAATCGACACACTTTCATTCCTTACCCAAAAAAGTATACTTGGTTAGAAATGGATTATGAGGGAGATAAATCATGTGAACAAGAACAAGTATGTGGCTTGACCTACATAATTCATGTTTCGATTATGGTGTTTCTATTGCGTTGCAATTTCTTTATTTTGTGAAGGATGCAATATATTAAATTTCAAGTTGGAAGAGCTTGGTTGATTAGTCAACAATCCTTTTAACAGAATGAAAAGAAGGAAATTGACTCCATTGTTAAGCCTCAACCTCGACAAAGTAATTTGGACAGTCGCCTAGCACAATTTATCTCTCTCATATGCAGTGTGAGCATGATGAAACAGCAAATGCTGGAGATTGGTAAACTCTCTTTCTTTTGTGCCTTTTGTTCCTATCCTTTATTTCAATGGAGTCAGACTTTATTCATAGAGAATAAAATGTAACTAAAAGAAGTCTTGTTTATTAGATGGTAGTACATGTACTCGTGAGATGAGAAAAACTATTATTTTATTCATGCACTAATACGGGGGTGATGTATAGCATAAATGACAAGTGGTATTTGATTTCTTTACTTTGATTATTGCGATTGATAATTCATTTGAATGGGAATTTTTAATTGCCAATCTTTCTGCTTGTCCAGGCTATAATGCTGAGAAGCTACCTCTTGGAAAGTTGAGCAAGTCAACTATCTTAAAGGTAATCTATTTCACTTTCTCTAGTCTAGTGAACCTCATATTTAATATGTTGGAAAGTTCTGTGAGATTTGTTGAGAAATGTAGATTGAGCAAGAACCTCTTGCATAGGCTTCAAGCTTCAGTGTGAACGTGCAAGAAGTAGTTCTAGACATTTCCTTGTTGACCACCTTGGAACAACAATTATAATTCTATCTTGTAATTTCACTAGAAAAATGAAAAAATAAAAGTGAAAGTCTTATGTTTTGAATTAGTCTGAGGAATCTAAATGAAATGTTATAGAAGTTCTAGAACATTAGTGATATAGATTAGGATTTATTCTTATTCCAACATCTCATGATTATTAATTTCTAAATTCCATATCTGATTTTAATACCTAGTAATTTTTATAACCCAGAAAATTTATTTCTGCCATTACTGAATAAAATGGATTGGAATTTTTAAGTCAGAAAATTAAATAGCGAAAGCAAACACAAGAACTCAATCACATAGAAAATTCCCTGCATCTGATCTTCACTTTTTATTTTTGAAACATTGAGGGCTCCCTTGATGGGGAATTGTTCCATGGAGAAAGTACAGCAAAATTTACAACATAATAAAAACTGGAAAAATCTACCCCTGAAAAGCCTTAATCTGCACCTCTGCTGGTTGTATGGCCAACTCGTAGCTTCTCCTCCACACGTGCGGCCTTCTGCTGCAAAACCTGCATCACATGTGCGGCCTTCTGCTGCAAAACCTGCATCACATGTGCGGCCTGCACTCTCCTTGCATAGCATGTGCAAGCCATCCTTGTGGCCTCGCGAACTAGTGCTTAGAAATTGGCATGGCCTTAGCCTACACTCAATCTCCTTTGGAATTTCTCTCTCACTGCTGCAACACTTCATTTCTTTTCAGCCTTGAGTATCACACTTATTGACAAAATCACTCTCTTACATCTTTCTCAAATTGTGTCTTTCTCCTCTCCCTAGGCTTGCTATTATAATTGATCATTGAGCTAAACCCCTAATCCTAATTTTTAAAATTGGCAACTAGGGCCAAATTCCACTTTGGAATGCTCCTTTGAAGAAGATAATTATGGCATTAGATTCCTCTCTTTGAGAGGAACAAAATTGATCTAAAGATCGTCAAATTTGGATAAGGAAAAATATTTATTTATTTAAAAAAAAATCTACAAGACATAGCCTTATTAAGGTGGGAAAATTGAAAATTTGAAGTTCAAATTTGCCTCCAAGTGTCAAGGTCGGCTTCACCTCCACAAGGACAAATTGTTATATATATATATAGGCATCCCTCATCCTCATTCACAATCATCCAAAAGGTCTCCAATGGATGTCTAAAGCAGTCGTGCTCAAGGAGGACGAAGGTCTGTTTTGGATTTTGGGTTTATCTTCTGCAACTAGGCTGAGATGCCTCACTTAGGATAGACGCAAGAGAAGGGAAGATATGGTGTGGGCAATTTCTGGGTGCTGAACCATTTTCTTGTTTCTTACAGATCTGAGTTTGGAACTGAGGCTACCACCTTGCATTAGGGTTGATCTTGTTGACCACTGGAGTGGCACCTAATGATAATGTGAAGACTCCATGCCCAAGGATGAACCAAAAGACACTTGTACCATCAAATTTCATCAGTTTAACAAAGTTTTTAAACTCTCTTGCTTCTTCTTTAGTCCTCAGATTCTGCAACCCTACAAGGATATTGTATAAATGTCACTAGCATGAGGAATAAAGCCATGTAACAAGCCTAGGGTGTTGGGACTCGATCAACAAGTGAGTACACCTTGGATTATTTTATTTACTTGGTTAATTATTCCTGCTTTTTAGTGGCAAATAATTTTCTAGGTTTTTTCACTCATTGCATTAACCCAAAGCCGGGGTGACGGCTTGAGGGTTGAGCCCCCAACACATCTTAGTTTCTAGAGTCAATGTATATTACCATGTTAGGTCATCTCTGAAATTTCGTAGAATTTGACTAGGTCTAAGTAGGACTTTTTAATAATTAAAAATTTCTCACAAAACGAGATTTTTTAATTAATTTCTATGTAATGATGTAAATAAGTGGTCTTCGGAAATGTCTATGGTGCGTGACTACTCGAAAATCATCCTCAAGGCCCAACAATATCCTAGGACCCACTTTGAGGGTCAAAAAATGACTTACAGTCCCTCGAAAGCTCATTTTTCTAATGTCAGTGGCAAAAATGAGGAAAAAATGCAAAAACAATCATTAATTGGAAAAATTTTCCAAAGTCAAATAATTCAAATTTTGACATGAAAAACTCAGTGAAAGTCAAAGGTGATGTGACATCCTTGTGGGGCCCACCACATAAGGTACAACTCAAGTCAACATTTCAAAAGCAAGTCAAGTGTATCACGTTGGTTGCATGAAATGCTACTTATGGCTAAAAATTCACTTTGAATTTAATTTAAGCACGTTGAAAATAAAGGGAAGGCACATTAAAAGTTAATGGGGGACAAGAGGTGTGACATGGCAGCCACCTTGGAGGTCAACTTATCCAAGTCAACAATCAAGTGAAAAAGGCATCACATGGAAATTTTGAAGGCCCACGAATTTTTGAAGAAAAATAAAATTATTAATGTTATTGGAATATTGTCCAAAGTGAAGTCTAATGTTAAAGAAAGATGAGTAGAGGACCCCACCTTTATGCTCCACATATAGGTAGCTGAGGAAACTTTCATGTGAAGGATAATACGCACATGTTGAAACAAGAATCCATGCTACAACAAAGGAATATCCACGCTAGACAGAGAATCTCCACGTAGATTGGACGGGTGAATCAACTACAGGTAGCTTTAGTTGAGTGTGGAACTTCAACTCCAGTATGTCTCCACCAATCTACGCTTCACCATCCACCTGTACGTTGTTATCTACCTTAGCCATACACACAACAGTCAACAACAACTTGTACGCAGCAGTTAGAGGCAGTCATATGTTGATGATAACACACAAATTTGATTAGCATTGATTTGGTACACGTAGGGCACATGATCATTGTATTATGGCTAATTTAGTGGGATATTACTCCCATTTATTGCCACTGATTTCACACTTGGAAATAATAAGATGCACATAACAGTTAGAAGTGTATGCTGCCAGTGAAGGAGGCCACCTACAACAGTTTGAGGCTCAATTTTACATGGGAGTTGGGAGGCAGTCTTATGTGGGAGTTTGCTCCTCCATGCACCTATCATCAATCACACATGGCAACTCATAGATGAATGCACAATGGAAAGAGATGCTGGCCTGAATAGGAGAAAACACTGCCACATTTCAGATTTAACCTCACATATGTTTTGGTCTCTCATACACTTGGAGTTCAATTTGGCTTTGTGATCTCCACGATCTGTACACTTGTCACTTACATTTTCATTGGGTTTTCCTCCCAAATTTGTATAAAGAGACCCATTGGGATCTCATTCTACATCATGTAATACGAGCTATTGGGCTTGAGGACACGCTGCTGGATTGTACACGTACTTGCAATATAATACAAAAGACTTTGGGGAACTTGTGATGGTGTTCTTCTCCTTGCATATTTGGTAAATTCTTGACTTCTTGTTATGCTTCTATTTATTTCTTCATGCTTGTTTCAAGTTATGTTACTATGCAGCTATCTCATATTAGCATAAGAGTTACTTGATTCCTTTAGGATAAAAAATATTCTATTTGATGCCAAATATAGTTATAGGAGTTCTTTCCATTGCTTTTATATAATTTCATGTGGATTTAATATTTTGTGGTAAGATTGTGTAGAAGTATCCCTCTTTGGTCAAACTTTTCAAGTGTGAGGGGAAGTTCTCGGAGGAACCAACCCATTCTTGAAAATATTCAAGGAGAGCCCGCATGTGTTGATTTCCATAGTCTACTCTATATTTTACTTTGTTTTGCAGAGGTTCTTTTAAGTTTCTCAAAGCTCTTATTTCTTGCATCAAAAAATCAAACTTAAAATAATTTACTTTTCAAGTATTGCACTTGATTTCTTTAATATCTGGCTATTTCAAAGAGCCAAGCTATGGCTAGTCAAAGGGAGAGTTTGTTCATACTCTTTGGCCTAGCTTCTTGTAGAGTATTTTCGTAATATTACTTTGTGATTTTTCTTGAGCTTATGATAAGTTACCCTTCAACTATTGGGTAACTTCGAATAACCCCTTTCGTAAGTCAAAACTTGACTTCCTTTTCGATATATATATATATATATATATATATATATATATATATATATATATATATATTTTTTTTTTTTTTTTATAAATACTCGCTACTCTAATTTTATTTATTTTTTACTCATTTTTGTTTGATATTTTTTTTTGGTAATGCTTTTTTTTTGGATACTAAAGGTTGGGTATTAAACCCTTAATCAAAGTTTTAATAAAACTTTAAACTTTCCAGTGTCCTTTGTTTTTTTTAATACTTTTAATATATAATTTTTTTTTTTTTTTTTTAAATACTCACTACTCTAATTTTATTTATTTTTTACTCTATTTTGTTTGATATTTTTTTTGGTAACGCCTTTTTTTTTGGATACTAAAGGTTGGGTATTAAACCCTTAATCAAAGTTTTAATATAACTTTAAACTTTCTCGTGTCCTTTGTTTTTTTTTAATACTTTTAATATATAATAAACCTTAGTTTTAGGTTTATTAAATTCAAATAGTTGCTTGGATTGGTTGCGATTCTATAGGTAAAATGACGCAATGGTACGGGAAATATCATGGTTAATTATTATTGTTTAATTAAATGTACGACGAATGGTAGAAATGATAGAGTGGATTTCGAAGTAGGGTATAACGACTATGCACAAAAAAGAAGAGTCAACGGAGGGCGGAATAGCTGGTAGTAGGTGATTGCTGTGCGGTTGCAGCAAATTGATGGCGGAGAGCGGCTGCAACAGTGTCGACTAGTTACTATCCTTGAAGGTCGAGTTTAAGCCAAGAGAGGATCACAACTTATAAGAGGCAGTTAGAGTTTTGTTTGCACACAGGTCGATGGAATTTTTCAAGACTGGTCGAATTGTATCTCTTGCAAGGCCAACGTACAGGGAACCTGGATTCTCCTCAAGACTGTCTACATGCATTACTAGAATCCTGTACACTGTCAGTGAAATTTTCGGGCCTGTTGCATTGGGTGAACCAACTTGTATTTCAGGGAGGAGTCACTTGGAATATCTGTGTGTATATATTTTGTTGCAAGTCATAGGTGCAACATCAGTTGGCGAATGTGACAGCAAGGTCGGTTGGGAGTGGCATGCAGTCACAACAACGGGGAAGCTTTGGTATCTGTTGTGCTGCGGCGTTGTTGCGGATTAGGCAGATGACATTCCAATGTAGACGACGTTTTGTGTAATATTCCCAATTAGCAATAGCTAATTGGAAATATTAATTTTGACTATTTTGCCTTTATAAAGTTAAATTATAAATAAAGTGGGTGAAGAGGACACTTAGCTCACACTTAGGATAAAAAGTATTTCCTAAAGTCACTTAAGAGGCATGTCTATTGGGAAAAGTGGGGCCTAGTGGTCAAATGGCAGCGTAGGAAGAGGGGCAGTGTAGACAGCGTGGGGCCAAGCCAGCACAGAGAGAGATGGACAGCGTGGCCCAAGGGGACAGCGCAGAGATTGGTGGGGCCTAGGTGAGGGAAAGGTTCACCAAGCATAAAAGGAGGGAGAGTCTCATTCTCATTCATTCTGATTATGCATCTTTGAGATTTGTCTTTTGACATTGAGTACGCTTGCTGTTTAGCACAGTCTGCATGTACTGTTTAGTACATCGGGTGTCTCCGTTCGAAGATTCTAACCTCAGCCCCGGGAGACTTCGAGTGCTTGCTCGGGTGAGGAGTCCCACCTTGTTTTGCCAGAGAGGATAGCAGCATCCACAGTTGGGAGCATTCCTTGGTAGAGACAGCGCAGTCAGTGAGAGGGAGGATGCATTCTTGGATAGAGGGAGTTCCGGATTGAGGTTTATCATGGGATTCAACCCGGAGGAATTGGGGAGGGATCAACCCTTCCATATTCTATCATTTTGACAGAGACAAAGGCCATCATTTGCATCAGAGCATTCAGGGTCAGCGTTTCTCCTTGGAAGATAACGCAGTGCCTCAAGGGAGGTATTTTCAAGGGTCAGCCATTTCCAGAAAGCTCTCTGGGTTTTTCTGGGTTTTGTGTGGAGAGGCCATTTCTGGAGTTTCATAATTTTCCGAGGAGGGGAACAATCCCAAATCATCATTTCATTCCGGTAGTAGCAGCAGCAGCAGCAACAACACTGGGGATTACGTAGTCTTGAGATTAGCAGCCATTCTGGGTCACATCCTGAGAGTATTTCTACACTTGCCTAGTGCAAGCCAAGGTGCCATCATTCTGATCGCCTTTGTACTTATTTCTATTTCTTAGTATTAATAAAATGGCTCAGCGTTCTCCATATTATATGCTTTTATTATGATTTTGTCTCTAGTTGCTGCATGTCTTTGTTTATGTGCTTTATATTGCTGTTTATTTCCATTCGAGATATTACAGTGGTATCAGAGCTCATAGACTTGGCTCAGCCTATGGAGCAGATTTTCGATGACACCAACAGGAAAACCATACATCACTTACCGGGGAAGAAAGTATAAAGACCAAGAACGGAGGTTAGAGCTCACTTTCGGGAAAGGTGACAGCGTTCCAGTGGTGGATGTAGAGGAAGAGGAACCAATGGCGGAGCAAAGAGATGCCAGGAAGGAGTTTGGGGAACTCCTCCTCAAATCAGTGCAGGGTTTGTCGAGGCGGATAGAAGAGATGGGGCAAAGGTTCATGGCAGAGTCTAGACAGCGCGAGACCCCAAGGGGTTTCCATGTTGGAGAGGGCTTAGGCACATCTCATCATTTACAGGAGCACCTCACAGCGTAGTAGATGGCATCACACACACCTCCCCGTTCCACGATGCCTACATTTCTTGTTGCAGACATTGGGGCAAAAGCACAACAGGAGCAAGAACCGGCGCACATGGGAGATTGCTTTGCTGAGTACCTGTCATACGGTCAGGAGTTCAGAGATGCCCTCACTTTCCATGATTTTGTTCAACTCAGGTGGGACAACAGACCTCGCAACCATCATAGGGGGAACATGCATTCACATGACGGGGACTTACAGTGCACGGTGGGCACATTCCATCTACCGACATTTGACGGATCGTCCAAGTGTTCGGCAAAAGCTTGGGTGGAGAAGTTGGATATATATTTCTAGCTTAATCAGATGGCAAAGCTAGAGGCCATCAAGGTGGTAGCGCTGCACCTAGAGGGCGAGGCCCAAGATTGGTGGTTGCCTGATGTGGTGCTGTAGGTGCCCATGGCATGGAATGATGATGCTTTGCAAGTAACAAGATTCCCATGGATCTCAGTGCTTCACTCAGAGGGTGTCGTATGCTCCTCTAGTGGACTCAGGTCCCAGTTAAGTTGCCTAACTGGTGATGAAACCACCCGCCAATCACACATTATGCCTAATGTTGCATCCTCACCATAAGGTACAATAATTCATTAGTGCATCTAAGTGAACCAAGCTTGTTAGTCAAGGGCACATTGAGACTTCATATGGGGCTTCTCTTCCAAGTTTGGGGCTTTGATCTTGTAATAGTGTTACCTCCCTAGGTAGGAGTGGTTAATAAATGATCCTATTAGGTGTTCCCAACCCCTAAGGGGAAAGACATGTCCCCGATAGATCCTTCAATTAATATGTGGCATATGAATAATGATGAATGGATGAGGACAAAGGGATCTTCGAGCCAAATTCAATGGGTAGAAGGATAGAAATGATGAGGGAAGTCCACATATTAGGCATACTAATGTAATGAGGGAGCAATCATGGTTACATTAGTTACCCCAACCTTTATTTTTCCACCCCTCTTTATTTGCCTTTTGCTTTTTCTTGATTTTCCTTTGTATTATTGCTTGAAGCTCTAGGACATGAGAGCATGTTGTGAATGATATAAAATAGTTACTACCCCCTTAAGGTGGAGCAGTTCATCGCCCACTAGTGCTTGGGATGTGCATGGGTTCCTTTAATGACATAAGGTGCACTTATAGGTCCTAGGAATTGAGGTGATGGCCATAAAGATAAGGGGTATATGTCATGTTTGGCTTTTGCGCATGTGCCATATTAAATGTCCTGACCATCTTTTGCATTTTATGATTTTATTTTTCTTTTATTTCTTGCTTGTGGCCATGATATACTTTTAACTTTCTTTTAGCTGCATCCACCTCAGGAGCAACGTTTCCAGGCCCTACCCAAATTTGTGGACCAGGGGAGGGGGAGTGCAACTGCCATGTGGACCTAGTGGTCATGTGGACCCAAAGAAGGAAATTGATGAAATAGGGCTTGTAATATGTGGAGGGGAATGAAAGATGTGGAACAGGAAAATGGAACCATGCTACCAAAATTAGGGTTTCCCAAGCTATGCCCTTCCTAAATCCATGGGCCAACAGGGGAGATCCTACTGGACTAGGATTGAGGATTAACCCCCCCATTTAAGGTGAGGGAACTAAATCATGGTCAAAGCCCTTCCTTCTTTCAAGTCACCCAATATTCAATGCCCAAAATGCTTAAATGAAAAAAAGCATACGCACTGGGATGCACAACGTAAAACACACCTTTTGCGTCAGATTGCCCACCTTGGAACATTTGTTCTTGACAAATGGGCGAGGAAACATACAACTGATGCAAGGAGTGAAGATAAAGTGGCACATCACATCAGCGATAACGTGGCTCTCAGGGGTTGTCGACTGCTGGCTAGAAGAAGATGAATAGGAGAAAAGCTCTTCTAGGGGTACCCTCTTTTGGTGGGAAACATATAGATCCAATAAGGACATGAGCTCATTGTAGAGCGCATGATCCATGTACTCGGGTGAGGAGGTCATGAGAACTCCAACAATCTCCTGGGACGTAGACTTGTGTCCTGCACACCATAAAACAACTATTGGAAGTATGTGCATTGGGCGTACTTTATCGCCCATGTTTTTCATGAAATAATAAATTCATACGGAAAAATAAATCTATTCTAAGATGCAATTCTAATCTAACATGAGAACATGATATGATGATATTAGCTATTCAACATCAATATGCAATGCATCCTACACTACTATGTACAACATGTAATGTCATGTATCTAGGGAAGGGGTGATAAGGATAGGTTTGACTGGTGAAGGCCAAAGTTAACCATCAAGATTATCAATGTAGAAATACCCAAGGCCAACCTTCCCATGTATCTTGGCAGGAAGATGATGATCACCCACCAAAACCATCTGTCCAACTTGGGGCTTCTTCTTAGATTTTGGGACCTATCGCTTCTTATGTTTTGATGGCTTTGAAGATGGCCCCTTTAAGAGACATACTTCTTGAGGAAGGGGAAGATCAATGGGTTGAGGCAGCTTACCTAGGTGTCTAGTCTTTGGTTGGTTGGGATACGGCAAGGGATGCAAATCCTCTACATGAACAGGGAGTTGGGGTTCCCTATACAAGATGAATTAGGGTTTCGTCAGGTTGGGGAATGGTACCATAACATAAGCCCATTTACTATTTGCCACATATAGATGCACCCCACTTTATAGATAACAACACGTTCCACACATCGGGGATATCAATCACAACCACATCCATTAACACAGATATATCTTTATTATGAGCTAAGGTAACCTTTACATCTTTAATGAACCCATGCATAGGGATAGATCTAGAGTCAAAACCACAAAGATTCTTGTAAGGTCTAGTAATCTCTAACTCTAATTTATTCTTAACTTTTAATTGCATGATGTTTGCAGTGGCCCTAGAATCTAACATAAAACTGTGGAGGTGAAGCTTGTTTATGCATTATGTTAACATGAATGGCTCATGCCCGGGATTAGTTTTGAACATATGGATATTTTGGAGCATAATAGGGGGATCTTCATCATCATCTAGGCCCAAAGCTTTCTTGACTTGCCTTCTTTGAGAGGGAAGCTTCACAATCTCTTTTATTGATACTTACATGGTGATTCTCCCCTCAGTAGTGGTCGTATCAATGTCTAACTCAACCTCTTTGACCTTAGTCTTGCTTTGGGTAGCCTTTTCTTGGGAAGGTGCTTCCTTTGAAATAACTTGGGTTTGTTTGTCACTTTTCTTTGAATATGTATCCCTTTGAACCTTCTGCTATTCTCGGCTGCTAAGACCTCCACTTTTGGTTCTTCTTGACGCTTGACTTGGTCCAATCGTGGATGAATGTAGTTATCAACCAACAATATGTTGAATGGGCTATCTTGATCAACATTGTTCAATTGCTCGACTTCTTTCTCACTTTCACTTCCTTCTTGAGATATCTCTTCTTCCTCAGAATCCTAACTAGGATGCTCACCTTGTTCTACCATGTTGTTAGGGGCAAGGGTGTTTGGTACGTTTTGTTGCATGGTATGTTTTCCTTCATTAGTCTTCTTCGAAAAAGATTTCTTTTTGTTAGGTTGGTATTTCAGAAGATAGCTATCCCTCCTTTCTTTCTCATGGGCTGCTAGCTTATTCATGGTGGCTTTTTGGCTAGCAAACATCTCATTGACTTTATTTGCTAGGGTGGTGACCACCTCCTTCATACTAGAATCACATCCAGTGTTTGCAGATGGAAGTTTAACTCTTGGGTGATTGAAGAGGTCAACATGATATAAATTGATGTTGTGATCTACCTTGAGGACCATATTCTTAGCATCCTCCAAGGTCGTAGGCTCTTTCTCTCTCAGAGCATAGGTGAAATGCCCACAGACACCTTGGATAATTTTTTCCAAAACAATGGCATCAAATGTTTCAAGTCTATCAGGGATTTTTGCATAATTCTTGTGAAATCTTTGAATCTAGTCTTTTCATAGTTTCACTCTCTATCTTCTCAGTTTGGAGAAATTTTCCAAGAGCCATGTCTCCATCAAGATTATTATCCCACCTTTTCTTGAAGACATCTTCAAATTGGTAAAATGTAGTGATGCTTCTTGGGGGCAAGCGAGCATACCAATCCCTAACATTGCCTTCAAATGTTAAAGAAAATAACATCACGACAATGTCTTCTTCATCAGGGTCAATGTTCTTCGGACAAATTGCCCATAAAAAATCATCAACATGCCTTTCAACACTCATAACACCACTCCCATCAAACTTAGGCAACCAATCATGATGTTTATCGGGCAAGGGATGTGGAGCACCAGGGAATGCATCAAAGTTTAATGCTTTGAATGAAGCAATATGCCATTTCTTAGCACTAAGGTTATTGTTATTTGCAATCTTGTTATTATTATTGCTAGGACCAACATTGGCATTGACAATAGTGTTAGTGTTGTGACCCATATCATCAAATATGTTTTGTCTAATAATGGATTGAGTATGCTCACCTCTTCTTGTGGCAACTCTTGTTATTGGAGCTATGTTGTCTCTGTAGAATTTGTAGTCAAGTAGTTTAGGAGTCGCCAAAAGAGTATATATCTTGATATTAAAGGAACCACCTCTTCAATTGATTTAATCAAGGGAAGCTAGACTTGCTTCCTCCCCGACAATGGCGCCACAAATGTTACCATAAAATCTAGCAAGCCTTGGAGAGGGAAACCCAAGAAGACAAAAAGCTAGACTAAATCCTAACAATGGGACAATGCCACATTATCACCATAGCCAAGGTCCCCTGCTCTCTATGGACTTTCATCCATGGGAGGAGTCCCAACAAGATAATGATCACCTTTAATAGATATTCTAGGGTTTAAGGTGCAAGGCGATGGATTAGGACCCCTCAAGGAATGCTCAAGGTTATGATATGATGCTTCACAAGGTGTTTCACTCACTATGAGAGACATAGTAATGGATTGCACAAGACCTCGAGTTTCGTAAATTATCATGGACGAAGGTACTTCCAGGATCAATAAAAATGAGGAGAAAGGGCTTCTACTGATATACTTGACCAAGTACTAAGCTCATTCAACCCTCAAGGAAGTCCCCAAGTTAAGCTAGGGTTTCCCTCTTAGGGCAACGCCTAGGGTAAGAGATTTTATGGATGAAATACAAGTTGATGCCCACCAAAATTTGAGGTTGAGTAGTCAAGACCAAAGGTTTGATGTTTAGGCTCTTGGAATCTCCCACCAAACCACCTCCTATGCAATTCGCTCTAAGCCCTAGATAGTCATCCTACCTTAAGAGGACCATAAATTTAGAGGGGAAAATTTATGGAGAAGAAAAGGAGTTGAACATCAAGGACTTGGATTAGTGCCTTGTCCTTTGGGCATATGGGGTCTTAGAAGGTTCAAAGCAAGCTAAATTGTCTCTAAGGAGGCATAGAGTTGATGCCTTAGGAACCAATTCCAAACATTTTCCCAGTTTAAGAGATAATGGAGTTTCATGGAGGGTTTAAAGGTTTTCCTCCACTAGGAACATTCATTACATGCAATACATTGAGTAACATATGCAATACTCAGCTAGAAAGCTTCTAAAATTTAATTTTCAACAATTAGGGCATAATTTATCATATTCTAGGAGCAAAAATTCCATACATTAAACAAATTCAAGAGAAAAATTTCATCAACATTAGCACTTACAAGATGATATTCAATATACCCATCCAATATCCAATAAATAACTCCAAAGAAAAAATCAAACCAACTCCCATAGGTGAAATGAATCCAAAATATCTCCAGTAGCTAAAGAAAAAAGTGTGAATTTATCTAAAGAAGACTAATCTCAAGTGTCATGATGATGAGAGACTCAAATGAGGTCTCTTCTATTTATACATGTTCTATCAATTCTAATTTTAGCCTAGAAGCCCCTCTTCGCTGTCAAGTGGAGGGAAAAACTAATTGTGGTTATAACTCAACCACATAACCAATGTAAAATCATAAAGATAAACCCACAAGTGGGCCAAATGCTGATGTCATCACTGCGTAGGCCTCTTGGAGGCATGCGTTGAGCTCTCTTGGTGCCAAATTGAAGGAAGAGGGCTCCAATGTGATTTATTTGTGAAGGTTGTTGTGTGATTTATTCAGTATTTTCTGTAGCAAATAAATTGTTAAAACAATTAACAATTGGAAGAATACTTTCCACTTGCTGCAATAAGAATTTATGTATTGAAATTTTCACATTGTATCAGACTGTGATTGATCAAACCGGGAAGCTTAGAAGCGAAGACAAAAATTCGTTGTTCAGAAGGAGCAACAAGACAAGTTTTTGGAGGCTCTATAGAGCCTGAGCTAGGTAGATAAAAAAAAATTCGGCTTGTGATTCTAGCAGGCAAAGGGAGCAGTAGCTTAGGTTTTCGCTAAGTAGATTTCTTGTCTGGGAACAAAGGGTTTTGCAGCAGTTTCCTAGAGCAGAACTCGTGTTGGGTGGAAGAGAAAAGCACGTCAGAAGGGAAAATTTCTCTTAGGGGATCTAGAGTTTTAGAGATATAGTTTTCCAGTTGCAGATTGGCAGTAGCTATGGGAAAAGTTCCTCACTCCAGAAGGGAGTGCGAGTAGTAGATCCAACAACCAATCGGAGGGAAAGAGAGAGTTTTCAACTAGATTCGAGATGGCCACAACTAGGCTTAGAGGTCAAGAAAGATTGGACGATGCCTCCAACGATGTCACTTGGAAGGCCAAAATGTTCTTTCTCCTTGATGAGCATGGTCTGAAGACCTATGTAGAGAATGTGGTAGTAGTACACCGAGATGTAGATTAGTAAAAGGAGTACATAAAGGAAATGGCGAAGGCGATGCGGATGAGCTTGGATGGAGTTTGATATCATATAGTCTCAAATGTAGCTGGCAAGAATACAACCAAGGAGATGTGGGATGCTCTCTCCACGGTATATCAGAGTTCTTCCGAGTAGCGGAAGATGTTTCTTCATGAGAAGCTGAGAGCATCAAAATGTAGAAGGGTGAGGGCATAGATCCCTTCCTCAGGAGGATTCAAGAGGTTCGAGATCAACTATCAATCATTGGGGAGGCACCCCAACCCACAAAGCTTGTACGATTGGTACTAAACAGTGTCTCGGAGGACTGTAAAATATTTGTCCAAAGTATTTTAGGCAGGGACACTTTGCCTGGATGGGACAGGATGTGGGCCGATCTACAACAGGAGGATTTCAGACGAGCTCTAGTAAAGAGAACCATCAACGGAGATAACAACAAGGGCCTGAAGAGTGAGAAGGAAGAGGAGAATGGGGCCCTAACATCGAAGGGTCCCAGTTAGGGGTAGGGGCAGAAGAAGAAGAAGGACTTGTCCAAGGTCAACAGTGTTTGCGGTGATAGACAAGCTGTCCTCTAGGCTGGAGGAAGAGTTTGCGATGTTTGCGGCTATATCTCTAGGAGAGAGGTGGGGCGATCTAGAGCTATAGTCCCAGAACAGTGTAGACTTGGGCAGGGTCCATTGAGTCAACGTACCCAAAGCTTCACAATTCGTTATGGCATTCTAAAGCTTCACGCAGGAGTATCCTGTGTCATTTTCATTAAAATATTGTGTAAATAGGTGGTGATGTTTTTTTAATTATTTTATAAATTATTATGCTCATTTTTTTAATAAATTAAGAGAGAAAATGTGAGTATGAGGGTTATTGTAAATATTCTTTTATTAAATGGAGGATATGAGTGGAGTTGAGTTAGGTAGATAATTTAGGGATCAAGAATTCCTTCAGTGGAATTCAGTTGAGTGAAATAAGGGATAAATCTATTTTAGATTTTGGTTGAGATTTGTGTGGAGCAAATAATGGATTGGAGTTAATTCATAATTGTGTATAAATATGAAGCTTGCGAGAGTGAGGAATATTGAGAGAGATGGAGAGAATTAGCGTGAGAGTTCATGTGAAGAGCGAGAGCCAAGACGCCAACCATTGTAATATTTGGTCAAGGAATGGTTTGCATTTGTAGGTTTCTGGTTATATTTTATGCAATTATTTAGTTACTGTTTGGCTCTCTCTTCATATGTATTTTAAATTGAATCTAAGTAGACTTGTGTGAAGATTGTGATTGAGGATTTCATGATAAAGGAGACTCACACTGTATTTTCGCAAGGATCTGTTTTATAGTAAATTCCTTGCATCATTTGGTATCAGAGCTGGAAA
The DNA here is from genome assembly GCA_034641835.2 of Pinus albicaulis. Taxonomy (NCBI): domain Eukaryota; kingdom Viridiplantae; phylum Streptophyta; class Pinopsida; order Pinales; family Pinaceae; genus Pinus; species Pinus albicaulis. Next base: position 240,071,445 of record CM076579.1, on the reverse strand, counting down.
GATGCCTGTTCTACATTTTGTTTTGAATCTGCAAGTATATTGATATGCCATAGATTAGTATGGAAATTACAGGAGACAAGTTCATTGTGGAGATGTGATATGCAGCCAACGTGAATGGAATTCAATACTGCATTAGCAGTTGAAACATATGGTCCAATTTTTGTTTTATAATATAATCACTGTGTGTCCATGGCGTGCAGCCTTAATGCACTGCCTTGAAAGAGCAATCTTAACATATTGGAGTGCGGCCAGGGTATAAGCATTGGTGTGGACGCAGGCGTTGGAGGGATTGGAACCCGTGCGGTGCATCCAAGGTGGAGAATCCACTACGCAACAACGTTGACACCCTGCAAATGATGTGTTGGTGCTTGCAGTGGTATGTAAGCCCACTGCACTGCTAACACAGGACGACGTTGGTAAATTTCTGGAACGAGCAGCGATTCTAGCAAACATGAGATCACATGAAATATTAAACGTAGTTTCCGTGAGGTCATGGGGATGGGCCAGCGTTTAGTTTTTGTTAACAAATATATATATATATATATATATATATGCAGGGCCCTTTCGAGTTATATACGCAATCAGATTTGACATCGTATACAGTGTACACAGTCAGTTTGAAATCATGGCATTTGATTGTATTGCTTTGACCTCTGTGTGATGATTTGCATCTGCAAAACTGAAATTAGATAGTAGGAACTGAAGGCGTTTTGGAAGGTTCTCATCGCATAAAAGTTGTGAAAAGTTTGTGTGAGTAAAGAAATATTGTGGCGTTGCACAGTTCCCTGGAAATTTACAACACCAAGGGATTCCAGCGGCATTGAGGGATTGAATGGACGGAGACTTGAATGGAAAGATCCGAGCAACGATTCATCCAGTGTTAGTGAAGAGTTAATATGTGTCTCCAGCGTTGATTTTGTAGTTTTTTCTGGAACATACCTGCTTCTGAAAATCTCTTTTCCCATCCTGAATTACGTCTTCCTCTCTTAAAGGGCATGTTTTGTGTAAGAAGCCACTTTCCTTTGTTGGCAAACATTTTCCTTTTTTTTCATCGGTGTGTGCAAATGTTGAATGTCGGAACTGATTTTTTTGGAGAAATTAAGTGCTGTAGTGGGCAAATCGCTGAGGAAAGGAATCATAGAATGCGTGAAGTATGAAGTAGTTTGGAGTTGCATCAGTTCATGGTGGCGCCTTCGTGCCAACAACGTGCCTCTGTTAATATTAGCGTGGACACTTGGATCAGGAGTTTGGAAGGCAGTGTGAGTTAGAGAGAGAAGTGTGGATCAACGTTTCTTCGTGTAGATGCTTGTTCTACGTTTCGTTGTGAAATGCTGGAGATAACACTGTAAGGCAAAACGCGTGCTGAAGGTTACACATTGGGTTGACGTGTAGGCCTGACTATGAAACTGCGTAAATTCCATGTCGCTGGCACTGTGGAGTTATGGTGTGTGGATAGATCGTTGTAAAGGTATGTTGAAATAGCATGGTGAAATTATATATATATGGTGGCACTTAAGTTTTAAACCCTCAGTGCAAAATAGAAAGTGTGGCCCGGACATATATGTTAGCATTTCTATTCAAGGTCAAAACCATAGAAAGGAAAATCACAAAGCGGATATGATTGGTAATATGGGTTTTTAAACAAAGGTCAGAATTTACAAATGAAATTTTCAAGGTGGGTGATTTTATTATGGTTAACAACAGAAATTGAGGTAATGTGAAAAGAGCTTCCGCATATGGTAAAAAGTCAAATAGTTTCCCGGATAAGGAAATTTTAGAATCAAGATATATGAACAGAGTTCAAACCTTGGTTATAGAAATGGTTTCATTAAAATTGGAAAGAAAACATCCTGGGCATAATTGAAATAAAGCATTTTAATGCGTATTGTGAGAAAAAGTAGCTTTGGCTGCATCATTTTGACAAGCAGAAAAAGGATGTTGCAGAGTGAGATATCTTAAGAGATATTACAGTGATGAAAGTACAACTGGAGGTACTACAGGGATGGCTGCAAGAGACAGGAATATGAGAGAAAGGGGTTGGATTATTTCAACCACAAGAAGATTCAAGGTAAGTGCTCATTGGATGGATCAATATTCATTAAAGCTATTTTAAAATTTGGATGATTAAATTTCCCTTGCCATATTTGAGAAGTTAAGTTTTTGTAAAAGTTATGAAATCAATCCAAAAGTTTAAGGTATGGAATTGGAATCCATCTCAGAAAGTGATGTGCAAATATGGTTTGAGTGTGGTTTGTGTTTGTTGCTGCGGAGAAATATGTTGACACTACCATGTTAAAAGAAAGTTTTGGAAAATTCCTATGAAGGAATTGTTTTTGTGCACTGAGGAGAGACGGTGTTGCATGAGAACCATCACTGCAAAGAATGAGCTGCATGGAAGTGCAGGAAAACTGTCTGTGCTAAAAGGATAAGCGTGTTGAAGAGGTTATGGTCTGAAGGGCATGCAAATATTCACAGTGATAAAGACGACACAGAAGAGTGAAATCTGGAGAGTTGAAATAGCAAAGAGAAGGTTTATTAATAACCTTGAAGGGAGCATAAGGTGTGATCATTCATTTCAAAGAGGTATTTTTGAATGTTGAAAATTAAATGGTTTATTTATTTTCACCATAAAATAAATCTTGGAAAAGTGGATTGCATTTTGATTTAAAGGCTTCAATATCATGTGAAGTGATAATGGGAGACTAATGATATTTTCATAAGAATGGAGTATGAGAGAGAGTGAAGGTTTTACATCATGAAAATGTATTAAGGGTGGATGTTCATTAGTATGTTGTATAACTTGAATTAGAGTCAAAATATCCACTATTGTAATGATTGGATCAAGCCTTGAAGTCAAATCAGAGGTTAAGGTCAAATGAAAACTTGGATAGCTTGAGTCAAGTTAAACCATTGAGTTATTTGTGCAAGAGGGTGTATTTTCATCCAAGATGAAGAGTCGATGTAAAATCTGGAGTCAAAGAGTCTTAAATTAAGTCAGAGGTTTGAATGTAATTGGGTGCACGATCGACGGAGCCCGACACCCAAAGAGTTGGTCATTGTAGCACAAGCATTACTGAAGTTGTTGTTTACAACAAAGAGGAGCAAGAGAGTTGCCAGAGATGATTTCAAGACAGAGAACTGAAAAAGGTCAAGCACAAGAAGAGAGCTTGTATTGTTGAGGGCAAGTAAGAAGGCTTGCGGAAAAGGGGATTCAAATGAAATCCACACGTGAACAGATGAAGTTCACAAAGGAGGAGAAGATGACTGTTGATAGTCATTTCAGAAGATCTGATGAAGACCACAATAGAAGAAAGAAGAAGGAAAATGCCAAGGTAAATGGCATATGTAAGCAGTTGACTGATGAAGAGTATGAGCGGGAGAAAGCAGAGATAGCAATTCACCTTGAGTTATTGATGAAATTGTTGCAAAGAAATACGAAAAACCAAAGACATGGTTGTACCATGAGGAAGAAAGTGAAGTGGCAGAGGTTACACACAAAGAGGGAACAACAGGTAAACATACAGTTGATAGAAGAGATGAGGAAGCTCGAGTAGATGATGAATGTGAAATTGAGATGTGGAGAACTCAGAGAGGCTGAGTTGAAAATGGAAGTTTCCATTTGTGGCCTAGAACCATAGTTTTAAAAACCGGCTGGTTTGAACCGGTAACCGGCCAAACCGGCCAGTCAGATGTGCCCGCGGTCGGAACCGGCCAAGCAACCCAGTTGGGGAGGGCATTTCGCCTTGTTTTTCCATAAACCGGACCTAACCGGCCGGTTAGGAACGGAACCGACCGGTTTATGCATAAACCTGCCAGTTTCGTTCCTAACCGGCTGGTTACTTGCTAACCTTCTACGCGGACCCACACACAGCCGCAGTTAAGCTTTAGGGCTGATGTTATATCAAGCTCAAATTGGACAATTTTGATTGACATACCACTAACATATAACCCATTTTGACTTGACTGCACAAAACATGTGCGACCATGAATCTCGTTGACTTAACATTCTTTCATGCTTTGGGTGAAACCTTTATGGAATAAATTCGACGATGTCAGATAATTACCTTTGAGGCTAGGACATCAACAGTAATCATAGGCTCAACTTATTCGAAAAATGAAAATTAAAGGATATGAAAAATATATTTGATGAAAAAATAAACATAAAATTAGATGAAAAGTGGCAAAAGTGGATGCAAAATCAAATGCAATAGTCAATGCAAACTTGGATGCAAAATACGATACAACAGTGGAATCAAACATGGGTGCAATAGTAGGGGCAAAACTTGGCATGAGTTATGGTAAAACAAATGTGGATGCAACAACAAGCACAAGAAAGGACACAAACTTGGATGTCAAAAGGAGTCGAACTTGGATGCAAAATAAAATGAATAAAGGGATGGAAATTTGGAAATAAACATGGGTGCAATGGTGGACATTAAATTAGATGGAAAAGTGGATATAACAACAGACACAAAAAAATGCAAACTTGGATGCAAAAAAATATGCAAAAAGGGATGTAAAAGTGAATCCAAACATGGGAGCAACATGAGGAACAAAATTGGACGCAATGGAAGTAGATGGAAAAGAAGATGGAAAACCCAATGCAGAAACCCGACACAAAAGTAGATGCAAAAGAGGATGTGAACATGGATGCAAAATGGAAGCAAACATGGGTACAATAGTAAGTGCAAAACATGGCGCAAATTGTGGCACAACAAAAGTGGATGTAATGATAAATGCAAAAAAAGAAGCAAACTTCAATGCAAACAAAGATGCAAAAATTTATGCAAATGTGGACGTAAACATGGGTGCAACAGTGGATGAAAAATTGGATACAATAAAAGTCGATGCAAAACTAAACACAAAACCCGATGCAAATCCTAACGCAAAAGTGGATACAAAAAGGGATGCACAAATAGATGTAAAATACGATGGAAGCCTAGATGCAAATGAGGATGCGAACGTGGATGTAAAATTAGAAGCAAAAGTGGGTGCAAAGGGAGGTTCCAAACTAGTGCAAATTGTGGCACAACAAAATAGGATGCAATAGTGGACACAATAATAGATGCAAAAGAGGATGTGAATATGGATGCAAAACAAGATGCAAAAGTGGATGCAACAAAAGTAGATGCAAAAGTAGACAAACTTGGCGTAAAGGGGATGCGAAAATTGATACAAAAATGGATGCAAAAAATGATGCAAAAGAGGATGCAAAAGCGGGTGCAAAAGTTGATGCAAGTGTAGGCACAAAAAGTGGATGCAATAGAGGATGCAAAAGTAGGTGAAACAAAATTAGGTGCCAAACTTGACGCAAAACCTGGAACAAAACCTGGTGCAATGGATGGCACAAAAATTGGCATAAAACGTAGTGCAAAACTTGGTGCAAAGCCTATGGCAATCCATGGTGCTAAACTTGGTGTAAGACTTGGTGAGAAATTGGGTGCAAATTTTGCATCAAGTTTAGCACCATATTTGGTAAATGGATGCAAATAGCAAAAAAAATGGCAAGTCGTGGTGCTAAACTTGGTGTAAGACTTGGTGCAAAATTCGGTGTAAATTTTGCATCAAGTTTAGCACCATATTTGATAAATGGATGCAAATAGCAGAAAAAATGGGCTCTATACGCAAAAAAAAAGGAAGCAAAAATAGACGCTAATCACATGGTTTTGTTGTAGTGCCAATAACTAGTTTGGATTGGATTTGAATGAGCTTGAGGGTTTGCTTGTATCTTTAGCTATTTGAAAAAGTACTAGTTGGTTATCAAATTTGGCACCTATTTCCAATCAAATTATAATTTTTACATTGTCTAATGTAAAAAAGTAAAATATTAGTAACCTATCTAATTTCTTATCCACCTTTACTTCACCAATCCTATGATCCCTCCAAGCAGAGATTAGAGATTATTTTATATTGTTTCACGTTTATCAAGCCAACTTCCTCAATATTTATAAAGAAATATATTTGTTAAATTAAAAAAAAAAATCGGTTAAATAACCTAAAAATTAGGTTAAATTACATTCTCATTTAATTTAATTAATTTACTTTATGATTACTTTATGGGTATAACTATAATTACGTCCTAAAAATTGGGTTAAATTACATTCTAATATCCTTTATGGGTATAACAATAATTACGTTATTTTTAAACATGGAGGTTTCCAACAGACGGCTGCTACTAGTAACTTGAGTGTTGAAATTAAATTTTCACGGTCATAATGGCTTTTTCTATTCCATTTTCCAAATCAAATTAATTCAAAGGCCTACCTCTATCACGGTAATACAGTGCCGACTCCTGAAGAGAAAACTTAACCCAACTCATTTGAATCACATTTGAATTTGTCACTCAACGTTTGATATATAAGTATAACACCAGTACTCCACCACATTTGAATTCATCTTTCCACGTTTGATATATAGGTATATCATCACTACCATTGAATTGGTGCCGCACTCTCACAAATATTATCTGTGTTCGTGTAGAGTTGATCATTTCTCTATGTGCGAAGGTGAAGGATTACATTAGAAAGTCGATCAGATTTAAACATCGTTTGCGAGTTTTGAACATCACCTGCATTTTATTTTGTTCGCATATTTGTGGGGGTGTTTCATTCATTTTTAATTAGGTACAAGAGAGAGCAGAATTAAAAGCAAAGAGGCAATGGCAGAGATTGTTAAGGTGCAACCCCAAGAACAACACGCAGTTGTTAATGTCAGCGAAGTTATTGATAATGGCGGCAGAAATCAGCAAGTTATTAATAATGGCAGCGAGAAGGAGAATGAATCAGTACGCAAATCTCCAGGAGTTATTGATAATGGCAGCGAGAAGAAGGAAAACGAATCAGTACCCAAACCTCCGGGAGTTATTAATAATGAATCAGTGTGGCCCAAATCTCTGTATGTGGGGGATTTGGAGCCCAATGTTAGCGACCCCGAGATTCAGGAACTCTTCCAGAGGGTTGGTCCCGTGGTCAGTGTTCGCATATGCAGAGATGCCATAACCAAGACATCTCTGGAGATGCCATAACCATGACATCTCTGGGAACATGCCAGCGAGGCTTTACGCAGCTTGAATTTTACACCCATTAATGGAAAACCTCTTCGGATAATGTACTCACAGCGTGACCCCACCATCCGCAAGTGTGGAACGGCAAACATATTTATTAAGAATCTTCACAAAGCAGTAGACAACAAAAATATGTATGAGAAATTCTCTGTGTTCGGACCCATTCTCTCTTCCAAGATCGCAACAGATGCATCAGGGCACTCCAAAGGATATGGATTTGTGCATTTTGAGCAGGACGAAGCAGCACAAAATGCAATAAAATGTATGAATGGTTCGTTGATAAACGATATGCCCGTTTATGTTTGCCCATTTATGAAAAAGGAGGAGAGAGAAAAAACGAAACTTATGAAAAATGAGGAGAGAGAACGAACAAAATTCATGAAAAAGGAGGAGCCAGAGCCGGAACAAACAAATGGAGAAACTAGGTTTAAAAACGTTTTTGTTAATAACTTATCAGAGTCAATGAATGATGAGGAATTGAGGAAATACTTTAGTAATTATGGAACAATTATCAGCGTGGCAGTCATGAGGGATGTCGCTGGAAGGTCAAAGTGTTTTGGATTTGTGAATTTTGAGAATGTAGACGATGCAGTAAAGAGTGTTGAGAGTTTAAATGGCAAGAAAATTGATGGAAGAGAATGGTATGTTGGAAAAGCATTAAAGAAATCTGAATTGAGGGAGCAATCTGGAACAAATCTGTATTTAAAACATTTGGATGATAGCATTGATGATAACAAATTAAGAGAATTGTTTTCTATTTATGGCTCAATCACTTCATGCAAAGTAATGAGAGATTGTCATGGATATAGTAAAGGTTTTGGATTTGTCTCATTCTCGTCTCCTAATGAAGCATCCAGAGCCTTAGTAGAAATGGATAAGAAAGTCGTTCTTGGCAAGCCTCTTTATGTTGCTTTGGCTCAGCGAAAAGAGGAGAGAAGAGCAATGCTACAGTCCCACTTTTCTCAGTTGCCTAAAACAGGAGAGATACAATCTCATTTATCCCAGTTTCCTAATCAAATTGAGAAAAAAGAGGAAAGAAGAAAAAATCTGCAGCCTCATCTCTCCCAGTTGCGTAATGTAGTTGGCATGGAACCAACACATAGTGTCAATGTCCCTATGGACAATACTAGAGGTCCTACACCATATCATCCAATTGGTATGGTGTCAACTCTGAGAGGTCCAACATCCTTTCATCCAATTGACATTGTACCATCTCTGAGGGGTCGGGGTCGTACACCAGCTTCCCCATCTCCTACATTGTATCATCCAATTGGCACGGTACCAAGTACTTTTCCCTCTTTCCCCAGGTACAATTGTGGAGGTTATGGACAAAAACAACACATGTTTAATGGCCATGGCCCGGGACAACATGCATCATAGTCACTTTGCTTCTTCTTAGTGTTTGGTTACATTTTTATTGCTATATTGCTTCATTAATTATGGTCTCTGCTTCTTCTTAGTGTTTAGTTACATTTTTACGGTTATTTTTTTTATTAAGTATGATCTTTGGTCCTAAAAATTGATATTTAAATGTAGTTTGGAGACTTGCATTTATTTCTTTCAAATAAAGAAACATAGTAAGGTTATGCTTTTATTTTGCTAACTTGAATTTATTTCTTTCAAAAAAAAGAAACATAGTAAGGTTATGTTTTTATTTTTCTAAGGTTAAACGTAGATTGGAGATTTGAATTTATTTCTTTCAAGACATATAGATAAATATGGGTTAAGATCACCATAGCATAAGCTAATTAACATTATCTGTATATGCATATCTTCAGTTAGTATAATATTATGTCTTTCTCATTCCTAATTTTTTTTAACTTGTAATGTTCATAACACTCCAAATTAATAATGATATTAGAATTTGATTTAGTGTTAATAACTAGAAGTAGTGCTTGATTAATATTTGGTTAGTCTATAAAAAGGCATTTTATTGGTTATTTTCTTGCAAGTACACCCAAGGATTGTTACTTCCTTGAAGATTGTTCTCTTCCTACTCCTCAACAATTAAAGTGAAGACTTTTAAGAGTGATTTTTGGTTAAATCCTTATCTTATGTTTAGATGTTTTTGGGAGTGGGTGTGTGTTGATACTTATCCATTCCAAATTTGAAACTATTGTTAAAAATTTATGTTTAAATAATTTATTGTTTATTGGAGGACATTCTTCCTAAAAATTTTATGTTTCTAGGAATTTTTTTTGTTTCAGGAAAGCTATTCTTTCAAATGGATTCTATTTCCAAAAAAAATTGTTTAATTATATTAAATGTTGATTGCTAATTCGGTTTATGCTTAAGTTTACATGATGAAATAGATGAATTCAGAACAGGTGTGTTCTTAGAACTAGTTGTGCACAGTCTTAGATTTAGGAATTATTTGATTTTTTGGGTGGTTTTTCTATGTGTGATTTTGGTTATTTCCCACACATAATTTTATCTTTTAATGGTTTTGTGGCTCATGATGATTAGCTACGTGATTTTGTAATTTTAGTTGGGAGTTACACTATATTTTATTAGGGTTAATGGATTACACAACCTTTATATGGATGATATGAGCATATTCATAAACTTGTTTGCAAAGGTGTAAATACCAATATATTCACATTTTCTTTCTAATCTTACCATTTTTGGGTTCTAGTGACAATAGTCTATAAGTGTGACTTTTTGAAGGCTTTGAGTAGTTTTTCGAGAAGTGCTCTAAGGGTCTTCTTGGGGTGTTGAATCCATATGTACGGTAAGAAACCAACTTAAATATGAGAAATCAGATTTTACCTCAATTTTTTCACCGGATTTCGACACACCATTTGTAGAGTGCACTAAAGACAACTACATTTTGGGTTTATAGTTCTGCATTCTTAGCTTTAGGAATTCTTTGATTTTTTGGGTGTGTTTTCTATGTTTGGTTTTGGTTATTTAGCACACATAATTTTATCTATTAATGGTATTAATGGTTTTGTGGCTCATGATGATTAAGCCAGTGGTTTTGTAATTTTGGTTAAGTAGTTATACTTGTATTTTATTATACAGTTAATGGATATGGCTTTATGGATGACATGGTATATATATATATATATATTGTTTTGCAAAATTGTAAATAACAATATACTGACATTTCTTTCTGCTCTTACCATTTTTGGGTTTTCTTTCTGCTCTTACCATTTTTGGGTTTCGAGTTTTGCACATTCTTAGCTTTAGGAATTCTTTGATTTTTTGGGTGGGTTTTCTATGTTTGGTTTTGGGTATTGCTAATTCATCTATGGTCATGGGCCCCAAATTTGCCCATGAAATTCTTTGATTTTAACATCATCGAGTATATCAATAAGATAATGATTAGTATTTTTATTTATATAACAAAATTGATCTTAATTTATAACTACCATTTAGATATATATATATATATATATATCCAACGGACATTTATATAAAAACATTATTATTTTTAACTATGTTTACTAACTCTATTTAAATGTAAAGTTTTGAAATACTATGTTATCCAAGAGGCTAGAGGGCATGGAAGTACACCACTATAAAGAATTCTTACAATGTCTATGATCCAAAAGTGTTGCAGGTGTTGCGCTTCAAACATCATACCCAACCGTTAGTCATTGAGATTCATTCACTCAATCACTGAGATCCTTTGCACACCCTTTACTGTATTTGTAATGTTGCTACTATATTCAGTAGCAAATATAATATTTGATTTTTTATTTCCAATCTTAACAATCAGCTCAACTTTATTTAAACATCTCTTTGTATCAATTTAACTATGGTGAAATAATTCTGAAATATCATTCTATTTAAGGGGTTCATTAGTCTTGTTAATTTTGGCACTAGAATGCAAACTTTCAATTGCCAAAATTAACTCTATAGAAAACCAATGTTAAAACTAGTGCCAAAATTAAATCTATCGAAAACTTCTAAACTATCATTCTATTTAAGGGGTTCACTAGTCTTGTTAATTTTGGCACTAGAATGCAAACTTTAAATTGCCAAAATTAACTCTATAGAAAACCAATGTTAAAACTAGTGCCAAAATTAAATCTATAGAAAACCAAGGTTAGAACTGTAGAATGTAAAAACTTCGAATTACAAATTCCATTGCACTTCTTTGAAATCTTGAATTAGCTACAATGCTTAGCCCCTTCATTGTGAGTTCTTTGATTAAGCTGGTGGTTTTGTAATTTTGGTTGACTTACACTTGTATTTTAATATAGGTTTAATGGATTTGACTTTATGGATGACATGGTATTTATACCTCTCCCTTTTATTTTCCTTCCAAACCTCATGGAATTCAAACTTGAGTATTTTTTTTTATCACACAATATTTAGCATTCTTCATGTTTTCATCTATATTTTTGGGCTCAACAAACTCAATTTTGTCTTTTTAAGACTATGGTAATACAATTAGGATTATACATGTACCTTCATGTACTTAAGATACCTCAACAACTCAAAAAATGTATTTCCATATTCATCAATGGTCATGGGCTCCAACTTTAACCATGCAATTCTTTGATTTTAACATCATTGTGTATATCAATAAGATAATGACTAGTATTTTTTTGACAATCACTTCAACTCTATTTAACCATCTCTTTGTATCAGTTTAACTATGGTGGACTACTTATGAACTATCATTCTATTTCTGGTGTGCATTAGTCTTGTTAATTTTGATACTAGAGTGCAAACTTTAAATTGTCAAAATTAACTCTGTAGAAGACCTATGTTAGAACTGTAGAATGTCAAAACTTCGAATGAAAAATTCCATCCCAGTTCTTTGAAATCTCGAATTCGCTACATTGTTAAATTTCGTAGCCCCTTATTTGTCAGTTCTTTTTCCACGGAAATATGGGATAAACCAATGACCTAATTTAGTGAATGCATAACCTTTTATTCCTAAATTTCAAATTTGGTTCATTTAATTTTGCCATGTATGCACAAGAGTCATAGATCACGGAATAGTTGGATTAGTTGGATACAATTTTTATCACAAAACCTAGAACAACTAGAACCTTGACCTTGGCTATTTCTACCTTAAATCCAGTATCCACACATTTTTTTTTGGCAAGCACTCATGCCCATTGTCTCCTAGATTCTTATATACATTAGATGAGTGAGATATATTTTTTTGAATCCATTTTGAATGAAACTTTGATCGTTTCTTCACTGAATTTAGAATCCAAGCATTTAAAAATATGTCAATGTGTACACCCACAAAACACCATTATGCTCATATACGTTTGGATTCCACACACTCAAAGGTCCCACTTTCTAGTCCTCAACCCTTTTTTAATCTAAACTCCTCCCACAATTACCCAATTTAAGTGGTGTTCCAGGGAAAACACGAGACAAAGAGTCACTATGACATGACCTAACCTCCTAACTGTAGGACTTTCAGGGACTAAAAAACTAGCCCAAGTCACCAAACCTTGTGTTGTATTTCTTTTTCATTGATCTAGACTCCCAACTGCATGCACGAGCCTACAATTGTGTGGTTATAGGGCTCCAACTGCACGCATGATTTGATGCCACTTTTCTAGGCCAGCCTCCAGACCACTGCCCATAACTTCCTGTAACTTATGAGAATGATAAATGACTCAAGGGAAATGATAAATATATAGAACTTGAACAAAATTTGACCTAACCAGTCCTAACCATGATGGTTTATTTCATCAAACATATGGTGAACATGTAAACTACAAGTCATGAAGGTATATATGATCATAAGAGTCTAAACCTTATCTGAAAATCAATTAGATTGTCTAATGCCATCTCATAATAGCTACAATAATAGTTGTTAGCCCATGCGTTCATTAACCATAAATTACTTATCAAATCCTGAACAAGTCATAGTTAGAGCACATTACAAATATATGCTTATAATTATCATATAACCAGAATATTAACCATGACAGGATTACCAACAAATCACCATAATAACAAGTACAAGTGCTCATAGATTACAATTGGAAAATATCTCTTATTAACTCATACAAAATCCAACCAAGTGCGTTAGTGTCCCTATGGACAATACTAAAGGTCCTACATCATATCATCCAATTGGTATGGTGCCAACTCTGAGAGGTCCAAGATCATTTCATCAAATTGACATTGTACCATCTCCCAGGGGTCGGGGTCGTACACTAGCTTCCCCATCTCCTACATTTTATCATCCAATTTGCATGGTAACAACTACTTTTCCCACTTTCCCCATGTACAATTGTGGAGGTTATGGACAAAACCAACACATGTTTAATGGCCATGGTCAGGGACAACTTGCATCATAGTCACTTTTCTTCTTCTTAGTGTTTAGTTACATTTTTATTGTTATTTGTTTTCATTAATTATGGTATGTGCTTCTTCTTAGTGTTTGGTTACATTTTTATTGTTGTTTTTTTATTAGTTATAATCTTTGGTCCTAAAAATTGATATTTAAATGTAGTTTTGGGACTTGAATTTATTTATTTCAAATAAAGAAACACAGTAAGGTTATGTTTTTATTTTGCTATCAAAACATATAGATAAATATGGGTTAAGATCACCATAGCATAAGTTAATTAACATTATTTATCTATGCATATCTTTAGTTAGTATAATATTAATGTTCATATACTCACGTTTCTTTCTACTCTTACCATTTTTGGGATTCTAGTTGTGCACATTCTTAGCTTTAGGAATTCTTTGATTTTTTGGGTGGGTTTTCTATGTTTGGTTCTGGTTATTTCGCACACATAATTTTATCTATTAATGGTTTTGTGGCTCATGATGATTAAGCCCGTGGTTTTGTAATTTTGGTTAAGGATTTACACTTGTATTTTAATATAGGGTTAATGGATTTGGCTTTATGGATGACATGGTATATACATATTGTTTTGCAAAATTGTAAATAAAAATATACTGACATTTCTTTCTGCTCTTACCATTTTTGGGTTTTATTTCTACTCTTAACATTTTTGGGTTTCTAGTTCTACACATTCTTAGCTTTTGGAATTCTTTGATTTTCTGGGTGGTTTTTCTATGTTTGATTTTGGTTATTGCTAGTTCATCCATGGTCATGGGCCCCAACTTTTCCCATGCAATTATTTGATTTTAACATCATTGAGTATATCAATAAGATAATTATTAGTATTTTTATTTATATAACAAAATAGATCTTAATTTATAGCTACAATTTATATTTTATATATATTTATCTCCAACGGACATATATATAGAAACATTCTTATTTTTAACTATGTTTACTAACTCTATTTAAATGTGAAGTTTTGAAATACTATGTTATCCAAGAGGCTAAGGGGCATGGAAGTACACCTCTATAAAGCATTCTTACGATGTATATGATCCAAAATTGTCGCAAGTGTTGCGCTTCAAACATCATACCCAAATCCAAATGCATTTCACTCCTTCAAAAAGAGGTCATGATCACCATTGCTAAGAATTGAAGTCGACTAGAGGAGGAATCGACCAATGTGTGAGAAGACCCAATTCTGTGTAGTGAGTGCATAGTCGGAATTTGAATTCACTCTTAGTTGTGGAGGATGCAGGAGATAGTTCTTTGCGTCAACGTGCAGACCTGGGTGCCGAGACTACATGAGCAGTTGGACGAGGTCACCGTGGAGTTACAGTGTGTGGATAGTGTGATATGGACTTCATACCTGCGTTAACAGTCCAGCAATTGAGATTGCGTTCGCAGTCTTAACGCAATTGTAGTGTAGAAGGTAGTTGGGTGGACGCAACCGCAGAGTACACTGGTTCACACTGTAAAGGGAAGCTGGGAACCAATGATGGCAACCAGTTTTGAAATCGCATTATATGATTTCTAACAAGGGTCTGGTTGCATTCGCTTTGATCCTCCTGTGCGATGTCTCATGTTTAGCAATCATTCCAGTAATGCATAAAATGCCATAGAGCATTTCCTCTTTTGAATGACGCCCATATTTGTCAGCGATTCCATTTACACGGCAAATAAAATTTCAGTCTTTTTATTCTTATGCAACGTCTCACCTATGGTAGTAATTTCAATATGGATTGTGTCGACATTTATATTTGAATGGCATTTGTGTTGGTAAATAGTGAAGTTGCATTCATAGTTGAATGGCATTTGCGTTGGTAAATATTGGATACGTGTGACTTTTGAAATTTCTCCAAGTGTGTTGGTCAGAGAGGTGGAAATCGTTGTTTTATTGCTCCCGGTATATAGATCGTGGGCCCATAACCCACAGGTCTACGAATTTGGAATAGTTCAGAAGATTTTGAGGATATGTTGACAAGAGAAGCAGATGAGGCTATGAAGCCTTGTATTTTAAAAACTCATAGTTTATGTATGTTTGGAGGATGTGTAGAAGATGATGGACAGTCTGGTGAAACTATCACAGAGATGAATGAAACGCTTGAGGTGAAGTATGATGGAGAATGCCTTTCAAAGGAGGAAGGTACTAATTTGTTGCAGCAAGAAGAAATCATAAATGAATTCTTGTTTGGTGTAAGAAAATGCATAGTTAGAAATCCTTCAAAGATTTTACTAAAGAAAAGGCTTGTTTAGCCATGATGTCATATTTAAGAGCAACATCTTTGAGTGTTCTACTGGAAAATCCAATCGGTTTTTCCAAACCTTGATGATTTCCTTGCATTTGAAAACAACTACAATACTATGCTCTGAGGCAAAAGAAAAAATGATAAAATCGCTGGTGTAATTTGTACTAACAAGTTCATGGCCTTGGGATAGTGCAAATTTTACCTTATTGAATGATTTTCTAGTTTCTTCATTCAATTTAACTTCATTTTCCTTTTCTAACATGTCTGTAATTGTCCTTAAAAAAATTTCCAGGCTGGGAAAACCTCCTTAAGAAATTTATCCCACCAATAAAAGACACAATTTCCTTCTTGCTTCTAGGGATGTCCATTTTCTGAATAGATGCAATTCTTCTAGTATAAATTCTAATACCGTATTTGGGAATTATATGGCCTAAAACTTTACCTTCGTCTAGCCGAAACAAATATTTTTTGGGATTGAACGAGATGCCATATTTCCTGTATTTAATAAAGGCTGCCCTCAAGCGCTGCAAATGATCCTCATTCGACTATGAATAGACATTGATGTCATCAAGATATAACACTAGAAAAATTTTCTTTCTCCTCTACAAAAGATATATCCATAGCTCACTAAAATGTTGCTCTTGCATTCATCAAACCAAAAGGAATATTGGCATACTTAAAAGTACCCCACGGTGTACTGAACGCAATCTCGTCTTGATCTTCAGCGTGAACCAAAATTTTCTTATACCCTGAAAAACCATCTAGTAGTGAGATTCTCCTTGCACCCACCACTTTCTGAAGGATATGATTTATTTTGGGAAATGAGCAGTTGTCCTTGAGAGACACCATGTTCAAATTCCTAAAATCCACACACAATTTTATTTATATTGTCCTTTTCCCGACTGTTACTAAATAAATCAACCATTTAGAAAATCTAAGAGGAATTATAATTCCAACATCAAATAATTTCCTTAACTCCTTTTCGAGCAAAGGAAGTAGAACATGATTTTTCCTCCGCATCTTCTATTTGAATGGCTTTTGATCCTCTTTGGTCTATATTGTGTGTTGGATTATTTTCTTGTCATATACCTTTATATCTTCATATTGAACATCTATATTTAAAACATTTCGATGATAGCATTGATGATAACAAATTAAGAGAATTGGTTTCTATTTATGGCTCAATCACTTCATGCAAGGTAATGAGAGATTGTCATGGATATAGTAAAGGTTCTGGATTTTTCTCATTCTCGTCTCCTCATGAAGCATCCAGAGCCTTAGTAGAAATGGATAAGAAAGTCATTCTTGGCAAGCCTCTTTATGATGCTTTGGCTGAGTGAAAAGAGGAGAGAAGAGCAATGCTATAGTCCCACTTTTCTCAGTTGCCTAATCCAGTTGAGAAAAAAGTGGAGATTATAGGAGAGCTACAATCTCATTTATCCCAGTTGCCTAATCAAATTGAGAAAAAAGAGGAAAGAAGAAAAAATCTACAGCCTCATCTCTCCCAGATGCGTAATGTGGTTAGCATGGAACCAACACATAGTGTCAGTGTCCCTATGGACAATACTAGAGGTCCTACACCATATCATCCAATTGGTATGGTGTCAACTCTAAGAGGTCCAACATCCTTTCATCCAATTGACATTGTACCATCTCCGAGGGGTCAGGGTCGTACACCAGCTTCCCCATCTCCTACATTTTATCATCCAATTGGTATGGTACCAAGTACTTTTCCCTCTTTCCCCAGGTACAATTGTGGAGGTTATGGACAAAAACAACACATGTTTAATGGCCATGGCCCGGGACAACATGCATCATAGTCACTTTGCTTCTTCTTAGTGTTTGGTTACATTTTTATTGTTATATTGCTTCATTAATTATGGTCTCTGCTTCTTCTTAGTGTTTAGTTACATTTTTACTGTTATTTTTTTATTAAGTATGATCTTTGGTCCTAAAAATTGATATTTAAATGTAGTTTGGAGACTTGAATTTATTTCTTTCAAATAAAGAAACATAGTAAGGTTATGTTTTTATTTTGCTAACTTGAATTTATTTCTTTCAAAAAAAGAAACATAGTAAGGTTATGTTTTTATTTTTCTAAGATTAAACGTAGTTTGGAGACTTGAATTTATTTCTTTCAAGACATATAGATAAATATGGGTTAAGATCACCATAGCATAAGCTAATTAACATTATCTATATATGCATATCTTTAGTTAGTATAATATTATGTCTTTCTCATTCCTATTTTTTTTTTTTAACTTGTAATGTTCATAACACTCCAAATTAATAATGATATTAGAATTTGATTTAGTGTTAATAAGTAGAAGTAGTGCTTGATTAATATTTTGTTAGTCTATAAAAAGGTAGTTTATTGGTTATTTTCTTGCAATTACACCCAAGGATTGTTACTTCCTTGAAGATTGTTCTCTGCCTACTCCTCAACAATTAAAGTGAAGACTTTTAAGAGTGATTTTTGGTTAAATCCTTATCTTATGTTTAGATGTTTTTGGGAGTGGGTGTGTGTTGATACTTATCCATTTCAAATTCGAAACTATTGTTGGAAATTTATGTTTAGATAAATTTATTGTTTATTGGAGGACATTATTCCTAAAATGTTTATGTTTCTAGGAATTTTTTTTGTTTCAGGAAAGCTATTCTTTCAAATGGATTCTATTTCCAAAAAAAATTGTTTAATTATATTTAAATGTTGATTGCTAATTTGGTTTATGCTTAAGTTTACATGATGAAATAGATAAATTCAAAACACGTGTGTTCTTAGAACTAGTTGTGCACATTCTTAGATTTAGGAATTATTTGATTTTTTGGGTGGTTTTTCTATGTGTGATTTTGGTTATTTCCCACACATAATTTTATCTTTTAATGGTTTTGTGGCTCATGATGATTAAGCCCGTGATTTTGTAATTTTGGTTGAGTTACACCTATATTTTAATATAGGGTTAATAGATTTGGCTTTATGGATGATATGGTATATTCATATTGTTTTGCAAAATTGTAAATACCAATATATTCGCATTTCTTTCTAATCTTACCATTTTGGGTTCTAGTAGTCTATAGTGTGACTTTTTGAAGGCTTTTACGGTAGTTTTTTCCGGAAGTGCTCTAAGGGTCTCTTAGGGTGTTGAATCCATATATACAGTAAAAAACCAATTTAAATAATAGAAATCAAGATTTTACCTCAATTTTTTTCACCGGATTTCGGCACCTGAAACTCCAAAAAGTCGCACTAAAGACAATTCCGTTTTGGGTTTATAGTTCTGCACATTCTTAGCTTTAGGAATTCTTTGATTTTTTGGGTGGGTTTTCTATGTTTGGTTTTGGTTATTTAGCACACATAATTTTATCTATTAATGGTATTAATGGTTTTGTGGCTCATGATGATTAAGCCAGTGGTTTTGTAATTTTGGTTAAGGAGTTACACTTGTATTTTATTATAGAGTTAATGGATTTGGATTTATGGATGACATGGTATATACATATCTTTTTGCAAAATTGTAAATAACAATATACTGACATTTCTTTCTGCTCTTACCATTTTTGGTTTTCTAGTTTTGCACATTCTTAGCTTTAGGAATTCTTTGATTTTTTGGGTGGTTTTTCTATGTTTGGTTTTGGGTATTGCTAATTCATCTATGGTCATGGGCCCCAACTTTGCCCATGAAATTCTTTCGAGTATATCAATAAGATAATGATTAGAATTTTTATTTATATAACAAAATTGATCTTAATTTATAACTACCATATATATATATATATATATATATATATATATATATATATATATATATCTCCAAGGGACATATATATAAAAACATTCTTATTTTTAACTATGTTTACTAACTCTATTTAAATGTAAAGTTTTGAAATACTATGTTATCCAAGAGGCTAGAGGGCATGGAAGTACACCACTATAAAGAATTATTACAATGTCTATGATCCAAAAGTGTTGCAGGTGTTGCGCTTCAAACATCATACCCAACCCTTAGTCATTGAGATTCATTCACTCAATCACTGAGATCCTTTGCACACCCTTTCCAACTATTCTATAATCTACTGTATTTGTAATGTTGCTACTATATTAAGTAGCAAATATAATATTTGATTTTTTATTTCCAATCTTAAAAATCAGCTCAACTTTATTTAAACATCTCTTTGTATCAATTTAACTATGGTGACCTAATTCTGAACTATCATTCTATTTAAGGGGTTCATTAGTCTTGTTAATTTTGGCACTAGAATGCAAACTTTAAATTGCCAAAATTAACTCTATAGAAAACCAATGTTAAAACTAGTGCCAAAATTAAATCTATATAAAACCAAAGTTAGAACTGTAGAATGTAAAAACTTCGAATTACAAATTCCATTGCACTTCTTTGAAATCTTGAATTAGCTACAATGCTTAGCTCCTTCTTTGTCAATTCTTTGATTAAGCTGGTGGTTTTGTAATTTTGGTTGACTTACACTTGTATTTTAATATAGGTTTAATGGATTTGACTTTATGGATGACATGGTATTTATACCTCTCCCTTTTATTTTCCTTCCAAACCTCATGGAATTCTAACTTGTGTAATTTTTTTTATCACACAATATTTAGCATTCTTCATGTTTTCATCTATATTTTTGGGCTCATCAAACTCAATTTTGTCCTTTTAAGACTATGGTAATACAATTAGGATTATACATGTACCTTCATGTACTTAAGATACCTCAACAACTCAAAAAATGTATTTCCATATTCATCAATGGTCATGGGCTCCAACTTTAACCATGTAATTCTTTGATTTTAACATCATTGTGTATATCAATAAGATAATGATTAGTATTTTTTTGACAATCACTTCAACTCTATTTAACCATCTCTTTGTATCAGTTTAACTATGGTGGACTACTTATGAACTATCATTCTATTTCTGGTGTGCATTAGTCTTGTTAATTTTGATACTAGAGTGCAAACTTTGAATTGTCAAAATTAACTCTGTAGAAGACCTATGTTAGAACTGTAGAATGTCAAAACTTCGAATGACAAATTCCATCGCAGTTCTTTGAAATCTCGAATTCGCTACATTACTAAATTTCGTAGCCCCTTCTTTGTCAATTCTTTTTCCACGGAAATATGGGATAAACCAATGACCTAATTTAGTGAATGCATAACCTTTTATTCCTAAATTTCAAATTTGGTTCATTTAATTTTTGTCATGTATGCACAAGAGTCTTAGATCATGGAATAGTTGGATTAGTTGGATACAATTTTTATCACAAAACCTAGAACAACTAGAACCTTGACCTTTGCCTATTTCTACCTTAAATCCAGTATCCACTCATTTTTTTTGCAAGCACTCATGCCCATTGTCTCCTAGATTCTTATATACATTAGATGAGTGAGATATATTTTTTTGAATCCATTTTGAATGAAACTTTGATCGTTTCTTCATTGAATTTAGAATCCAAGCATTTAAAAAGATGTCAATGTGTACACCCACAAAACACCATTATGCTCATATACGTTTGGATTCCACACACTCAAATGTCCCACTTTCTAGTCATAAACCCTTTTTTAATGTAAACTCCTCCCACAATTACCCAATTTAAGTGGTGTTCCAGGGAAAAAACGAGACAAAGAGTCACTATGACATGACCTAACCTCCTAACTCTAGGACTTTTAGGGACTAAACAACTAGCCCAAGTCACCAAACCTTGTGTTGTATTTCTTTTTCATTGATCTAGACTCCCAACTGCATGCACGAGCCTACAATTGTGTGGTTATAGGGCTCCAACCGCACGCATGACTTGATGCCACTTTTCTAGGCCAGCCTCCAGACCACTACCTATAACTTCCTGTAACTTATGAGAATGATAAATGCCTCAAGGAAAATGCTAAATATACAGAACTTGAGCAAGAATTTGACCTAACCAGTCCTAACCATGATGGTTTCTTTCATCAAACATATGGTGAACATGTAAACTACAAGTCACTTGAGGTATATATGATCATAATATTCCTAACCTTATCTGGGATTTTTATAAGATTGTCTAATGCCATCTCATAATAGCTACAATAACAGTTGTTAGCCCATGCGTTCATTAACCATCAATTACTTATCAAATCCTGAAAAATTCATAGTTAGAGCACATTACAAATATATGCTTATAATTAGCATATAACCAGAATATTAACCATGACAGGATTACCAACAAATCACCATAATAACAAGTACAAGTGCTCATAGATTACAATAGGAAAATATCTCTTATTAACTCATACAAAATCCAACCAAGTGCATAGTGTCCCTATGGACAATACTAAAGGTCCTACATCATATCATCCAATTGGTATGGTACCAACTCTGAGAGGTCCAAGATCATTTCATCAAATTGACATTGTACCATCTCCCAGGGGTCGGGGTCGTACACTAGCTTCCCCATCTCCTACATTTTATCATCCAATTTGCATGGTACCAACTACTTTTCCCACTTTCCCCATGTACAATTGTGGAGGTTATGGACAAAACCAACACATGTTTAATGGCCATGGTCAGGGACAACCTACATCATAGTCACTTTGCTTCTTCTTAGTGTTTAGTTACATTTTTATTGTTATTTGTTTTCATTAATTATGGTCTGTGCTTCTTCTTAGTGTTTGGTTACATTTTTATTGTTATTTTTTTATTAATTATAATCTTTGGTCCTAAAAATTGATATTTAAATGTAGTTTGGGGACTTGAATTTATTTATTTAAAATAAAGAAACATAGTAAGGTCATGTTTTTATTTTGCTATCAAAACATATAGATAAATATGGGTTAAGATCACCATAGCATAAGTTAATTAACATTATTTATTTATGCATATCTTTAGTTAGTATAATATTAATGTTCATATACTCACATTTCTTTCTACTCTTACCATTTTTGGGACTCTAGTTGTGCACATTCTTAGCTTTAGGAATTCTTTGATTTTTTGGGCGGGTTTTCTATGTTTGGTTCTGGTTATTTCGCACACATAATTTTATCTATTAATGGTTTTGTGGCTCATGATGATTAAGCCCGTGGTTTTGTAATTTGATTTAAGGAGTTACACTTTTATTTTAATATAGGGTTAATGGATTTGGCTTTATGGATGACATGGTATATACATATTGTTTTGCAAAATTGTAAATACAAATATACTGACATTTCTTTCTGCTCTTACCATTTTTGGGGTTTCTTTCTACTCTTAACATTTTTGGGTTTCTAGTTCTACACATTCTTAGCTTTAGGAATTCTTTGATTTTCTGGGTGGTTTTTCTATGTTTGATTTTGGTTTTTGCTAGTTCATCCATGGTCATGGGCCCCAAATTTTCCCATGCAATTCTTTGATTTTAACATCATTGAGTATATCAATAAGATAATGATTAGTATTTTTATTTATATAAAAAAATAGATCTTAATTTATAGCTACAATTTCTATTTTATATATATTTATCTCCAACGGACATATATATAGAAACATTCTTATTTTTAACTATGTTTACTAACTCTATTTAAATGTGAAGTTTTGAAATACTATGTTATCCAAGAGACTAAGGGGCATGGAAGTACACCCCTATAAATAATTCTTACGATGTCTATGATCCA